>SKCR01021653.1:0-425869 GCA_019454045.1 Zanthoxylum bungeanum
CCGACATGCAATACACTAACCAAAATCCAAAACATACATAATAATACAAAGAAGTTAGGCTTCAATTTCATAAAATTAGTGTAACTTTTTTGTGATGTATGGGATCTTGAAAATCATTATCGGCCACTGAAATGGTCATACCTAATCAAGTCACATGTGGTGTATAAACCACACAATGACAATTATAGTGGGGTAACCCTCACAAGAGACGTGATTTTGTGGTGTGGAATTTAAGAATTGATTTTTAAATTTTGAGTTCGAATCCAGAAAATACGTTTTTTTGTAAGAACCTGAGATAGCGGAGGATTTTATCTATTACGTTTAACCTCAAAATGGATGATTTGACATCAAGATTTCCAATATTTTTTTTTTAAAGACCCTTGAGTTTCACTCCATTATATATATATATATATATATATATATATATATATATATATATATATATATATATATTCATCCAAAATAGTGTCTCCTGAATCATCATCATTCATGCACATTGCCATGGACATTGCCATCCAAAATCAATTGAGCTTTTGATTGACGATTGCTCTTTAGATCGTGTTATCCTTTTTATTTTTATAGTTTATAAATTTAATATTCACGTATATAGTCATTATCTAGTGAGATTGTAGATAGAAACTTAATGTTAACGGGTGGTAATAATAGCATCTTTATTGAAGAATTATTATTATTTATAACCTAACATGACTGGAAAATAAATTTTATACCAACCACCTGAGCGAAGTTGAAATCAAATCAAATCAAATTAAGCCAATAATTTATTCTGATCTGTACTGTAAAATTTTTGAGAACACGGAACACAGGTATCAAGACTTAGTCGAGGTGCATGTAAGCTGGTCCAGGTACCGGTTATCAAAAAAAAAAAGTTCAAATCAAATCTTTTTATCATGCATTATATAAAATTTTATCAGTTAAATTAATTAGTATCCACTTATACACGCACACATATTCTAACCTAATTTGAACCTTAATTAATTAAAACTTTTTGTATAAGTATGTTACAAAAAAAAAATGATAAATTATTAATTGTTGATGGTGTTTTTTGTGACAAGTACTTTGAACAGTTCAACAAATGCAGAGATGAGATTTTCCCTTTTGGAGGGTCAAGTGTTCAGAGGGTGTTGGGTTATTCCTCGGCCAGAAAGAGAGTTCAGACACTGTTTTCCGGATCTGGCCGACCAGAGCACACAGTATGGTACAAATTTATATACCGACCACATCAGAGTAGAGACGATCACGTAAGATGGGTCAGACAGTTCGGGACAGTTCAGACCGACCACAGCAGTAGCCCGGTAGCTTAGATTCAGTTTATTTTCACCTTCAGTACCACGGAAAATGGGTCGGACATTCCGAATCAGGTCGGGAGTAGTTTGGGTAGTTCAACAGATCATTTGGCCTACCTCATGACGACCGATATGTGAGTAGGACAGTTTGGACTTTTCCTTCTGGCGTACACCACTGTTTGAGAGCACTTTACATGCTGACTTCATTATTATTGCATGTGACAGTGGGTAGAACGGCGTGATGTGACAGGATGTCAAATGGTAGGCTTGCTTTCGGCGACGACAGTCTTGGGGCTGAGAGCCCATCAATCACCCGCAGACCTGCGTGGCTGACGTCATATAAATATGGGAACAATGTGTATTTCTCTTAGTATATAAATGAAGGGTAGTCTCATTTGTAGAGGTTGGATGTTTTGGTTGGCAGAAATCTCAAAAAAATGCACTACTTGTAACGCCACAAAAGCAAACTGCTCGGTAACATTAGACCACCATTCAAAAGAGGTCGGCCGAGCTAGTTTAGGGTAATAAAAAGTAACATCCCACTTTGTGCCCGTGGACGTAGGCTGTACTTACTCCGCTGAACCATGTTAAACCCTCTTGTCGATTTCATGATTATCTTATCTTTTGCCAAATTTGCTTTTGGTCTCCCCATAACCAAACAAATTCAAGGTTGAAGGAGAATTGTCCCGGGAGCACTATCATGATATTGCCCCTGAGACGAAAATCATCCGTCAACATTAATATTAATGATTGATTAATTATATACAACTCTGTATTTATTGAGATTACACCATTTGTTATTTTGGTAAATGTCTTTTGTGGGATTTTTTTTTAATTTTTTTTAATTTTTTTTTTTTTACCTTCAGATTTGTCCCGTTTTGTCTGAGCCCAATGCTATAATTAATCTGTAGATAAACAGAAAACACTAGCTAAAACGAGTGATTGTATATGTCTATTCATGAAATATTAATAAGAATTTACGTGTACATTAAGACAAACCGAAGTATCCCGGTGTCATAATCCATTTATTAATAATAGAAAGTGAGATTTAAATATTGATTAGTTACTTTTATAAGTACTAGCACCAGGGCTCCGCACCGGTTAAATATATCTTTAATTATAATTTCTTATTATAATATAATGTTATTTTAGATATTAGTTTTGTAAATGTTTCAGATCTCATCGATTTTATAATCTAAATGAGACAATTTGATTTATATTATGCTTTCTTATTATAAAAAGGTTCTTATAAAATTATAATATGTATTTTTATTATAATAGTATTTTTATTTAATATATTTATTTATTTAATAATGAATCGTCATGTAACGCAATAAAAAAAACTTTAAAATATCTAATTTTTATATATAATATAGATAGATGATATTAGTGTAATTTAAACGGTGTACTAATATGAAATCCACAATTTTTAAAACTGGCAAAGCTAGAAAAATGGCATCTAATAAAATTGAAATGTCAAGTAAGCATTTTCTTTCTCTTGACTTTTTCCAAACGTCAATAATTTTATACACTTATTAAACATTAGCTTTAAATTTTCAAAAAGTAACCTAAGAAAATTAGGCCTAATTACACAATCTAGCTAGCTAGCATCCATTTAGATTTTGCATCTTCATAATTAATGTCCCCAAGGGGTGTGGCTTGGTGGTGTAGGGTCCAGGATCTCATCTTGAGGTTCTGGGTTCGAATCCATGGGGTGCATTTCTTGTAAGAACCTGGGACAGCCGTGGTTTTACCTGCGCCGCGGCCCAGAATGGGTGATTTGGTGGCGGGGTTTCTATCGTTTCCAAAAAAAAAAAAAATCTTCATAATTTAATTCATATCTTGTAACTTGCAGAAATGGACTTACACCAATCTAATTAAGAAACATATTAAAGTAATTTGATAGTAGTTACGCTTGTTCAAATTTAAAAATTTATTAAAATGAATCTTATAAATTATTGAAAAATTTGGTTTATTAGCAAAATAATTTTGATTTGTTCCCGATAAAATGAAAAATATTTATTATTTTTATGAAAATCAATTTTTGTCATTATTGAATTAATATTATGACTACGTCACTGATTGTAATAAAAAAAAATATTGAATATAAAAACAAAATGGAAGAGAACGATTATAATACAGTTGTTATATGATTAACATTAAAATCTTATTTTTTTTCATTATTCACAATTCTCATTTTTAATCCTCCTCTTATGATATTATATGTGGAATATAATAGTGTAACAAAAGTTTCCCCCAATGAAGCTTGCCATAATAAAAATGGAACTAAATTAATTTGCACAATATATATTGTGGCTTCAGAAGTTGCGAAGGAAACTCTTTGATATTATGAAATTTATTGTTAAATTGTGTATTGTGTCGAGTATTATGGATGTGATTCCATAATCATATGATAATAAGAGAGTCATAATTAGGGTCCGGTTTCGTTTTGTTTATACAATCGAGAGAGACAATTATTCCGATCATATTTTATTATTTTTTTCACAATTAAAAATAACCCATCCGTTAATCACATCTCGTTAAATCTTATCTTATCCTATTAAGATTCCTTCTCACTTTTTATGCAAGCAAAGTAACGAAGCACAATGGATGTCCAAATATGTGGAACTCAAGTAATATTGGATGGGTCGGATCAGGTCCTGTCGAGACTATCCATCTTGATTCGGATCAACCAGATTTCAAAAGGTTAACGTAGTCATTTCCGCGGTAATGCCCAACAGCTTGCGCGCGAATTTTTAACCTGACTAAAAAAATAAACTGTAATTAAGATTAATTTGACAGATAACAAAATGATAAATAATATAATAATTAATAATACTTTTAATATAATGATTTGTCCATCAATTCTCCATCATCTTCGGCTCCTTGTCTGATGATCCCAATAAAATATTCACACAAGTAAAATTTAAAAAAAAATAAAGCGATAATGTTTTTTTAATCTTATAAATTTTGATTTTTTTTTTACAATAAAGTCTTATTTATTTATTTTATAATTTAATCCTATAAATTATTAAATATCATCCCATTATTCATATTCTATTAATCTAAATAGAAATATTAACGTGCATTAATATATTATGACTAACGAGATAATATGTCATTATAAAACGATCACACTTGTTATTTTTTAAATTAACGGATTAGAAGATGATACATTATACAATTTTTTTTTTTTTTGGAAACAATGGAAACCCCGCCACCAAACTACTCATTCTGGGCCGCGACGCAGGTAAAACCACCGGCTGTCCCAGGCTCTTACAAGAAGTGCACCCCTGTATTCGAACACAGAACCTTAAGGTGAGATCCTGCACCCTACACCACCAAGCCACATCTCTTGGGGACGATGATACATTATACATACTCATTTAAATGATTGAATTATATTTTTATTTAGGAATTGATGATAAAAAAAACACAAAATTTATATGATTAAATCATATTTTCCTTACTTAAATATAACAGGTAAAATCTCCGCTACTCAATCAAGAACTACTTTCACACTCTTATAATAAACAGTAAATGCTCAACTTTTCTTTGTGCCTTCCCTCTTTAAAGCATCCAAATGTGAATCAGTAGATCTCATTCTCTCTAATCTCGCATTCGTTCTTTTAACTAACAGAGATCCACTGAAACGGCAAATGTGACTGCCGTTTTGTATTTTTTGATCGATCTGTTCGCTTTCACTGATCGTGTTAGTGAAGGCACGAAGCTAAGCTTTTTCTTGATTCGTTTTAGCTTGTGAGTTTAAATATTTGCTTTGCTTTCTTTATTGATGTGATTATCTTCTTTAAAAATGATTTTTTTTATAGCTTTTATAATTAATTTCTCTGGAAACAATCAGTTATTAAACTGTAAGCTTAAGTAATCACCAATCAGTTTCATTAATATTATTGATAGGGTTATTGTCAATGTATAGGGCGCTGATTTAACTGTTCTTTAATGCATTGGAACAGATCTAGAGGGCTGCTTAGATTGGCATTTGATCAGTGAAAATGAGGGCATCAGAGATTTTTTGTATATTTATTGTGTTATTCAGTGTTTTGATTATTGCAAAAGCAGAGGTTTACATAGTGACTGTTGAAGGAGAGCCTGTTGTAAGTTATAGAGGTGGTGATAATGGTTTTGAATCCACTGCCGCGGAATCTGATGAGAAGATTGACACCACCAGGTATTGCTAGCCAGCTTGAACTTTTAACAATTCATGGAATGTTATGTGAAATTGAGCTTTTTTTTTTTTTTTTTTATTGTGGGGTTGACTTACGACGTGTATTTGCTGAAACTGATGTTTTGCTTGGAGAATAATTAACCATGTGAGTTTTGGATTGACTTTATGAAGCCTTTGGTTGTGCCAAATTTGTTAATTGAGAAGCTTTAGGAAGCCAAGTCAAAGCTGGCTATTTTGGAATTGGATAATGAACAATCAATGTCTAGTTTCAAACCCCATCTCACAAAATCAAGCCTGGTTTACTAGGGTCTGTTTATTCATTTAATATGGTCATTATATGTTAATTGCTGATTAATAATTGGATGATATTCATTGAGTTTATTTGTTATTTGCTAATTGATAATTAGATTATATTCATTTTCTTCTGATATATGATTGCATACTTCTGGGAGTTTTGGACCAACCTGATCCTATCCAATCTACGGCCACAACTGTTAGATGAGCTGCGACGGCCTACTTTCATACAAATTAGCTCAATTTTTAGAGAGTTATTGCCATTTTATTGTAAAATTATGGTGATGATTAAAAAGTAAACACGTGTTTCAGGGACTATAATATACAACTTTGATTTGCACATTCTGTAAGTTACCACATGCTTCGGGAGTAGTAATAGAAATATATTCAGACTGCGAAAGGCATAGCGCCTTTTGTTGAAGTCTTTGTTTATCTTGTGACGCTTGTTCAATTTTATAATTGTGGCGTTGCAAATTTTTCCACTTTCAATTGATTCCGGTCCGGTGAAAGTGGAGACTGTTTCTTGGGAAAGCAGAGGAAATTTTTTCTTTGCTCTGCTAAATATGAGGAATAATGCTATGCTTATGCTAAATTTTTTTTTTTACTCTTTATGCATGTCAGAATTTAAATATTTAAAATGCATATTTGAAAATATGGATGTTCTAACTCCACACTCACTAGCTATATTTCTTAGGCAGATTATTAAGTTTCTTATTCTGTGGGAAGTTATTTTCTTCTTAATGTCTTATATCTGATCATCTGGTACATCCTTAACATGTGTGATCTTAATTATCCTCTAGAAATAAACAAGTGCAATGATTATAAAAACACTTGTGCTTCATTACTTACTCTCTCAGCATTGGTGATTCTTTCAGTGAATTGGTCACATCCTATGCCCGTCATCTTGAAAAGAAACATGACATGCTTCTTGGGCTGCTGTTTGAGCGTGGTACTTACAAAAAGCTGTACAGCTATAAACACCTTATAAATGGCTTTGCAGTTCACATTACCCCTGAGCAGGTGAAAGCTGTGAAAGATTATTATTCTTGTGCTTCCTATTCGATCCTTACTTTAATAATAAACAGTTATGATTTTTTTTTTTTAATATTTATTCATTTGGCATTCTCATTCCTTTGACACTCTAACACTATATTAGTAGGCAGAAACCCTAAAACGTGCCCCTGGTGTAAAATCTGTGGAAAGAGATTGGAAGGTGAGGAGACTTACAACACATACCCCCCAGTTTCTGGGGCTACCTACTGGAGTATGGCCTACAGGAGGTGGATTTGACAGGGCTGGTGAAGACATTGTGATAGGATTTGTAGATTCTGGAATTTATCCCCTCCATCCAAGCTTTGCTAGCCACGACACTGACCCGTATGGGCCTGTCCCCAAGTACAGGGGAAAATGTGAAGTTGATCCTGATACTAAAAGAAACTTCTGCAATGGGAAGATTATTGGTGCCCAACATTTTGCAGAGGCTGCAATAGCAGCTCGGGCATTCAATCCTGCTGTTGATTTTGCTTCTCCCATGGATGGTGATGGACATGGAAGGTAGTTACCACATCATTCTTGAATATCAACATCAAATGATATCTCATGCTACCATTTGCATTTCTTCCTGAAATGTTATGCCATGAAGTTGTGTATAAAATTTTCCATTTTCTTATTATTCCCAAGACTTTTTGTAAGTCTTAAGTCGGAAGTAAAAGGTAATCTGATTACTGACTGTAGTATGATCAATGAGGCCATTTCTATTCCTCTGACTGCTATAAAGAATCTTTTGATTGAACTTTTGAATGCAGTATGATTAGGCTCTATTCTTGTTATATTTAAGAATGCAGTGTGTCAAATTTAATGTCTCTTTTACACTTCTTTTTGTGCTTTTTGATGACAGTCATACAGCAGCAATTGCGGCTGGAAATAATGGTGTTCCAGTAAAAATGCATGGCCATGAATTTGGAAAAGCAAGTGGGATGGCTCCCCGTGCCAGGTGGGGATTAAAGTCTTGTAATGGAATTATAGCAATAATGCAATCAGATGTTCTAGTATAGTCTTTTCTTTGTTAAGAGATTTCTGAAAAGTAAAATTATTTGCTCAGAGTTGCTGTGTACAAGGCACTCTACAGGCTTTTTGGTGGCTTTGTAGCTGATGTGGTTGCTGCAATTGATCAGGTGTGTTATCATTCATAGCAGACTGCACATAAGAAATAAAATATTTATACTATATAGCTTCATTCATATTCCCTTACTTTACACCATCAACGCATTTAAAATACATTCCGATTTTTTGATAGACAAGATGTTCCTACGGTAGATAGACTCCATATTGACACTTGAGTAACAGTTTCTAGGTTAGATATTTTCTCCGTAACCTCATGTTGTCTATATTACATAGACAAGTCATCCTGCTTCTCTTTTTTGCAGTGTTCTAAAAATCGGGCTAGGCAGCTGCCTAGGCTGCCCTAGCTCGTCCCGAATATGGAGAAAATCGGTCATCTAGGCGGTCTACGGGTCTAGGCAAGTTCTAGGCGGGTTCTAGGCGGGTCTAGGCAGGTTCTAGGCGGGTCTAGGAGGGCAGGTAAAAAAATTGAGTTATTGGTATGATATCTAATCCAGATCCATTTTTCTATTTTATTTTATCATAAAATCACAAATATAAGACACCGACTTGATCAAATAAGGCTTGTTGTAATTACTAAATTGATCAAATATAATTATGGAATTGATCAATTAAAATAATTGTTATTTGTTGGCTGATTTGAGATTTGAGTGTGATTATTGAAGTGATCAGTTAAAGTAATTGTTTTTTATACTTTTTTCAATAACAAACTTTTTTGCTTTTGATCATGTATTGTTCACTTATTTATGGGTTGTTCCAAGGTATAACGCTATTGTAAATTGCACAAGATAAGAAAGATGACACGAATATATTTTTTTCAAATAAAGAAAGATGACATAAATATAATTTTTTTCAATAATCCGTTACATAATTACAAAAATAATTATTTTTTTTTGAATAAAATAATAAAACCGTCTAGCACCACCTAGTCCGTCCGTCCGTCTCTAGGCCCCGCCTATAAGGCCTAGGCGCTCCCTCACCGCCCGACTAGCGCCTAGCGTTTTTTTATAACATTGCCTTTTTGTTTGACTCCCTAAGGGAAAATCTTTTCAGCTCATTTATATCTTCTCTCTCAAAATGAGAGACCTGTCTTGCTTTAATAATGCTCAAGATGGGGGAAAAATAAATTTCTACGTTGAGTGGTAACTGGTTGTTGCATTCCTGCTATGAATATAATATATCCTAGTACATCTTTACCAATGAGTCTCACATTCTCTTTGGTTGTCTTTATTGGTGGTTATATCTTTGAGCATTAATTTTTATTTGAGAAACGTCTTTTGACAGGCTGTTCATGATGGAGTGGATATACTTAGCCTCTCCCTAGGTCCAAATAGTCCTCCAGCAACCACCAAGATCACATTTTTAAATCCTTTTGATGCTACACTTCTTGCAGCTGTGAAAGCAGGTGTATTTGTTGCACAGGCAGCTGGAAATGGAGGTCCTTTCCCCAAAACTTTGGTATCCTATAGTCCATGGATAACATCTGTAGCAGCTGCAATTGATGACCGCAGATACAAAAATCATCTGAACCTGGGCAATGGAAAAATCTTAGCTGGAATTGGGTTGTCTCGTAAGTTTTATCTTCATCACAATTTGTTTCTTATGAACCCATTGGAAAGATGCATTCCTAAACCTGCAGAAGACTGTTATGTAATAAAATGAAAATGATGGCATCTCAAAATTGTTCATGAAAATGTAAATCTCGTCAACTTGTTGATGGAGACTGAAAAATGGAGA
The DNA here is from genome assembly GCA_019454045.1 of Zanthoxylum bungeanum. Classification (NCBI taxonomy): domain Eukaryota; kingdom Viridiplantae; phylum Streptophyta; class Magnoliopsida; order Sapindales; family Rutaceae; genus Zanthoxylum; species Zanthoxylum bungeanum. The sequence goes on from SKCR01021653.1 coordinate 9,643, forward strand.
TATCGGCAGAGCATCATTGACGTGTACTGAGCTGATGCTGGCTGAGACTAATTTTTAGAAACCCATTCTAGATATATAGTTGACATTCAAGCCTATCAGTAATCTTACAATAGATACAAGAAATTCCTTGAACATTGTTCTTTTCAGCTTTTTGCTTTTTTGTTTTCCTCTCTCTCGATAGATTCATTGAAGGTAAAAGATCTAACTGCCAAACACATCGAATATAACCTCCTTAGTTTCCAATCTGTGTCGAATTGGTTGAGCTGTTTGATACCCCATCCATCTTTTGGTGATTTCATGGGTGTCCTTTTGTTGATAGTTTCAATTTCCTTGCTTCGTTTATCCACACCACAAACTCACAAATATGCACATTTAAGAATGTAATAGATGGTTGTTGAATACTTGCAGTTAGTTGTCTGCTAGGGATCATAATTTTTACTTAAAGATCTTCCTATCTAACGCTGGTACTTTTCATGGATTACTGCAGCTGCTACGCATGGAAATCGAACGTTTACCTTGGTTGCTGCAAATGATGTTCTTCTAGATTCTTCAGTAAAAAAGTACAGCCCCTCTGACTGCCAGAGACCAGAAGTGCTAAACAAGAACTTGGTTGAGGGTAACATTCTAATTTGCGGCTATTCCTTCAATTTTGTTGCTGGTACTGCTTCCATCAAGAAAGTCTCAGAAACAGCCAATAGCCTTGGCGCAGCTGGATTTGTTCTTGTTGTGGAGAATGTATCTCCGGGAACAAAATTTGATCCTGTTCCAGTTGGTATTCCTGGGATACTTATCACGGATGTGACCAAGTCAATGGTAATTAACCGAACTCTTCTCATTTTTATATATATTTTGATGTTGATAACTATCAATTACAAGACCGGCAAAGTCTGCAGTATTCCCTTAATGTTGGTAATCTCTTATCCGCATCAATACCATTTCTAAGTGTTTACCCTCTTCCATGTGGCATATATATCCAGTACCGAAGATTGTGCCATGAAGTTACTATTGAGTGTTGATCAAATATGCATGAGGCAAGCATGAGTTTGTATATTGTGAAATGTAAATTGGAACAAGAAAATAAATATAAGCACTAAAAACGAGATAAATTATATTACTAGTCCTCCTTTATTCAATTCACTTTCGGCATGCCTCATTTGACTATTCCGTATCCTATGTTTTTGCTCTGTTGTACTCCTATGTGTCTCCTTTTGTCTTGGCTTCCTGCACCATCCCCCATCCGCCACTCCTGGCCTTTTGTTCATTTGTTTGCTCTGGCTTGTTCCGATTCTTATGTGTTTGGTGCTTGGGCATCTTTATTTTAGGATCTTATAGACTACTACAATGTCTCGACAACCAGAGACTGGACCGGACGAGTGAAGAGTTTTAAAGCTACAGGTACCATTGGGGATGGTTTGATACCTATTTTCCATAAATCGGCACCACAGGTGGCATTATTCTCTGCTCGAGGGCCCAATATAAAAGATTTCAGCTTCCAAGATGCAGATCTCCTCAAGCCAGACATTCTGGCTCCTGGCTCTCTCATTTGGGCTGCTTGGTCTCCAAATGGAACAGATGAAGCTAATTTCATGGGTAAGATTGTGCAATTCTAAGTTGTCTTCACGGCTATTAAACACACACACTTAAAAGAGCGTGTTTGTGAGAGCGGAATATGAAAATAATTTCACTCTTAAAGAAAGTGAAAATGCTTGCATTCTCAGCAGCTGTTTGCTTTGAGCAGGAGAAGGATTTGCCTTGATATCTGGAACCAGCATGGCTGCACCACATATAGCTGGGATAGCTGCTCTTCTGAAGCAGAAGCATCCTAATTGGAGCCCGGCTGCTATAAAATCAGCTTTGATGACCACATCAACAAACCTGGACAGAGCAAGTAGGCCTCTTCAGGCACAACAATATTCTGAAACAGAAGCCACGAAGCTGATTAAAGCTACACCATTTGACTACGGGAGTGGCCATGTCAATCCAAGAGCTGCCTTGGATCCTGGACTCGTATTTGATGCAGGTTTAATTTCTCTTCCTTTTATGCACGTATTTTCTTCTTGATAGACCACTCCTTAGCATCTGGGAGACTAAAGACTTGACCTGCTAAGTTTGGTGGCACCTGACAGCTTTTACTAAAATTGATATACGAGCTTCTATTCTCGTCCTAACATCTCAAAACTTATGTTTGGCAGGTTACGAGGATTATTTGGGGTTCTTGTGCACAACACCTGGCATCGACAGTCATGAGATAAGGAACTACACAAACAAACCCTGCAACTACTCAATGGGCCACCCGTCAAATTTCAATACTCCATCAATCACAGTCTCTCATCTTGTGAAGACTCAAGTAGTTACTCGAACAGTCACAAATGTCGCTGAAGAAGAAACCTTCACGATCTCCGCCAGGATGCAGCCAGCTGTCGCCATCGAAGTCAACCCTCCAGCCATGACTCTGAAACCGGGTGCTTCACGGAAGTTCACCGTGACTCTCACTGTTAGATCAGTGACTGGCACATATAGTTTCGGGGAAATTTGCATGAAAGGTAGTCGAGGGCACAAGGTAAGGATCCCGGTGATAGCTCAGGGATATTGGCGATAGATTGATTGATGATATTGGCACAAGTTAAGTTGTATGGTTGTTATATTCTTTTGTAATCTGTGGTAATAAGATAGATACAAAGGCTAATTATATTTGTCTGAGAAATATAATATATGTGGAGTAGCTGTTACTGTAAAGATTACTGGTATAAGGGGGAGACTCCTAGTTTCTTCCATTCATAAGTTTTGCCAATTAGTTTAGTCATTTGAAATCAAATGCTTCTTATTCCCTCCTCCTCATGATTTATGAAAAAAGAAGGTTTCTTTTTGAGATTTTCAATACAGTGGGGGCTGCGGCGAAGCATGTCGAAACATTTGGGGGTTGGTTAAAATTTACCCTTGCAAAAATACCTATATGAGCAGTAATATTAAGGGTGGTAATTTGGGTTAGGATTCGTTTATTCGTTTAATTCGATCCGATTCGCTTTAAAGTGAATACTGGTTTGAAAAAATGGATTCGTTTAATAAATGGGTCGATTCGATTCGTTTACGAATTTAAGCTTATTGATTCGTTTATTTGTTTAAGATTCGTTTTATTATTTTCTTTTACTGGTTAATATTAGTTTTCAATTAAGATTCGAGAAATTATGGGTAATGACCATAGAAAAATATAATATTGTCGATATTTGATGAGTTATTTTTAGTAAATATATTAATTATATTTTTCATATGTATATATTTATGAAAAAATAATGTAAATAAATTATGGTAAATTATGTTATTGAATAATATCATGACTAAACGAATCGAAAACGAATCCATCATATTTTGATTCGATTTATTTAGGATTCGATACAAATTTGATTCGTTAATTCATTTTATCACCTCTTAAGTAATAATAGAGAATAAGTGAGGACAAAATATAAACAAAATCATCATGAAAACACAAAAATAAATCTTTATTGTTTGAACAATAGAGACTTCATAGGCAAAAGTCAGAGACTTAATGGGTGGTTATGAAAAATAAGGATTAATAGGGCATTTTTTCTTTATTTTTTATTGTCATCATAATAATATCATTTTGATAATAGTTTTCTTTTTCCTGTTTTATCTTGATAAATATTAATTGCAAAAGAAATATCACTTAAAATTTATTCATTTGATAGATAACATATTCAAACCATTTAATCTTTCTTACGACATGGTTAAAAAAAACATTTCTCTGCAAATATAATTATTATTGGTATAGTCAATAAAATTCTATAAACTTAGAGTTGGTGTACTAATTACTATTAACTCCATCACCTCCGAATCTCCACTTTCATCTTCCTCCCTAACTAATTTTCTACCATTCTTACACTTTCCCAATCCATTTATTGCTTTCCATACTCAGCAATTAATTCACCAATATCCAAATACCTCCTTACCATCGATCATAAAAATTCTGATATGAAAAAATTGGTATCATGTAACTTATATATTCATCCAATAAAATATTTATCTCGCATGTCAAAATATTAAAAATTAATTAAATAAATGATATATATATATATATATATATATATATATATATATTATATATATATATATAACTATATATGTCATAAACTTATTAATCCCCAAATGGCGTGACTTAGTGGTGTATGATTCAGGATCTCACATTGAGGTCTTAAGTTCGAATCCAATGAATGCATTTCTTGTAAGAGTCAGGGATAATCGGAGGTTTTACCTGCTCCGCTTAAGCTCAGAATGAGTGATTTGACGGTGTGGTTTCCAACGATTTCAAAAAAATTATATGCTTATTAATTAATGGTACCATATCAACCATACAATAATACTCATTCAACGCATCAAACCAAATCTCAATCTAATTCCCACTACAAAAATTATACCATTTAGCGTCGAAATAAATCGACGCCAAAATCCATATTTTCGACGCCAAATATAATTAGTGTCGAAATAATTAGACGCAAAAAGTGGACGCCGAAATGTCGACGAGAATAACTTTTAGCGTCGAAATAAATAAATGCGACGCTAAAAACTATATTTTACGTCCAATTATTTCGACGCTAAATTAATTTTTATGACGCTATAGGTTCTATTTGGCGACGAAATAATTCGACGCTAAAAGTTTGACTTTTAGCGTCGACACATTTCGACGCTAGAGTATATTAAAAAGTAATATCTGTATACGTACAATGGCGATTTTTTGTAACTATTAGCGTCGAAATTTTCGACGCCAAAAGTCAAACTTTTAGCGTCGACTATTTCGACGAAAATAGTTAAATAAAATTTGTTTTTTGAAAAAATTATTAATTTACTTCTTTTTGGTCTAAAATAATTAATTTAATATTTAATTTAATTGAAAAAAATTTCTGATTAATAGCAGAATTACGAAATATTATAATAATTATTATATTGAATTTTTTTTTAGAAAAAAAACATATTATATTAAAACTATTTGTTCAAAATGTTTATACAAAACCAAATATAAAATTTATTTCTGCTGTGATGGGGGGACGCTCGAGTCCGATGCATCCTGACTGATTGAGGCCTCCAATATCTGACGGAAATGGAGCATTTACTGTTCTAACTGCTCCATCTTCTTCTCGTGGTCCAGCTTGACCTGTTGTAGCTCGTCCTTAGTCTGCTTCATATTATGTCGCAAACTCAGAGTCCCCCAATATTCTAACTCAAAGAAAATACTATTTCCTGTCCAATTCAACTCTTCAGGTAAGCGTTTTGGATTTTTATCTCTATTATTAGGATGTTTACCTGGTGTGCTGTCTCTGAGATGTTGATGTTGGCAAAGTATGTCGAATCCAGACAATGGACTGGGCATACTCTGAGGTTCATGTTGACAGTTAAATAATTTACTCATCCGCCAAGGATGACTCAACTCAAGAAATCTCATGTGCCCTGTGTATCATATTTTATTCCGTAATCATTGCGAAGGTGTTTGACCCGCACAAATTAGACATGCCATGTATCCCTTAGTGCTCCATCCAGATAATGAACCATAAGCTGAAAATCATTAATGATCCATAATAATGCGGCATGCATCTGAAAATAATGCTCGGAAGCTGCATCATAGGTATGCACACCCACATTCTATAATGTTTGTAACTCCTCGATCAATGGTCTCAAGTAAATATTCATATCTTTACCAGGGGAACGTGGACCAGAGATAAAGAATGACATAAACATGAACGGATCTTTCATACATTTCCATGGAGGTAAGTTATATGGAATAACAATAACGAGCCACATGCTATAAGAGTTGTACATATTCCCAAATGGGTTAAAACCATCAGAGGCAAGACCTAACCTGGCATTACGGGGGTCCTCAGCGAAACGGGGGTACATGTCATCAAATTCCTTCCACTCGGTTCCATCTGCAGGATGTCTAAGTATGCCCTCCGCACCGATCCTCTTTTCATGATGCCACATCATGTCAGTCGCTGTGTGTCGTGACATGAACAATCTCTGCAGCCTGGGCGTTAAAGGGAAATATCGCAATATCTTTTGAGACACTTTCTTCCCCATACCACGGACTTTGTACCGACTTTCACCACATATCGGATAATATTCAAGTGATTCATACTCGGCACGAAATAATACACAATCATACTTACAAGCATGAATGGATTCATACCCCAACCGGTAACATTTGACCCAGTAACTCTAGCATCATATCAATACTTTTATTGGTCATTCTGTTGATCACTTTAATGTGTAATAATTTCACAACGAAATTCAAGATCGACATTCCAGCATCTTCAAATGGAATTTTTTTTGCCTCATCAAGTAGTTCACTAAATAAATTTTGATCATTTCCACTTAACACTGACATGTCACCACTGACAGTATGACCAAGTTGTGGACCTTGTAAGTCATGCCAAGCATCAGTTATCTCATCGTTTGCAGGTTGATTGTAACTATTGCTCCCTTCGCCTGAATCAATAAACCGTGACTAAGAATGATACTGCTCACCGTGATAAATCCACGTACGGTAAGTTGGTGATATTCTTGACATGTATAAATGATTATGAACTTCATCTAACCGTTTCCTTTTCCTATTCAAACAATTTATACATGGACACCGAACACGACCTTCTGCATCAATGTGTTTCTTTGCGACTTCCATGAACTCATACACTCCATTACGATATTCAATAATCAATCTATCCAGCGAGCTCATCCAATTTCTATCCATTTCAGCGAAATACCTAAATATAATAATATAATTATTAAATATCATATTACACTCATCAACATTACTAATTCATTAATTATTTATTTAAGCATATACATATATATTTAGTTGATAAAGTAAATAGTTTACAGAAAAATTCTATTTAGTTAATTAATTAACTTAATCTACATATATGAACCATAATCCACTAACAAAAAGTAAATAATAAACATAATCATAAAAATTGAAAAATAATAAAGAAATATAAAAGAAGATTTACCTTATGGAAAATTGATTACAATTTTATTGAAAATTTGTAGGAGAGTTGTGAGATTTCAGAGGATGAAAATGAAGAGAATATGAGAAAAAACAGAGGGGGAGAAGGGTTGGTGGCATTCTGCATTTTAATCTATATTTAGCGTCGAAAGATTTAATTCAACGCTAATTGTTGTTTTTTCGCGTCGAAATAGGTTATTGGACGCTAAATGTCCGATTTTTAGCGTCGAATTAAATTTAGACGCTAAAGATTAAAGGATTATCGGTGGAATCTTCATAAACCTTTAGCGACGCTACTTAGTCGACGATAAATGTCTAGTTTTTGGCGTCGACTTATATTTTTGACACTAAAAGTATAACATTTAGCTCCAAAAATTATTGGAATAGTAAAATAATTTAGCGTCGAAAATTATTCGACGCTATAAAAGTACTTTTAGCGTCGATAACTGTTTTCGACGAAAAAAGGAATATTTGGCGTCGAAAATTATTTTCATCGCTAAAATCTTGATATTTGGCGTCGAATATTAATTACGACGCTAAATTGTTGGACGCTAAAAGCCATAATTCTTGTAGTGTCCCTTCGACCCTTCCCACAATGATCCCATATCTTCTCCAAACTTACCTTGTTTTATCCCTTAATCCCTCCACACTTCCTTTATTCAATTTCTACCACCTACATAGTCGGATTTAGTCTGTCCAAAAATAATATCTTCAAACCCAATCCCCAAATGTTTTTTTAATTCCTTTATAAACAAGTTTTGATTGGTCAAGAATAATAACATTTAAGCACCTATATTTTAGTAAAACCAAAAATTACAACATAATTTGTATATTTTATGTAGGGGAGGGAATTTGGGTTGGGATTTATTTATTCGTTTGAATTTATTCACTTTAAAGCGATTATAGATTTGGGAAAAAAAATAGATTTGTTTAACAAAATGGGTCAATTTGATGGTGGGCATCAAAATCGGGGAGAGACGAGACCGGTTTGGGACAATATATCATGATTTCCATCCCTACCTCATAGTTTACAACAAGAACTAAAATATTTATAGCAAAATCCTATGTATAGGAAGTTTCGCTTAGTTTTAAAATATCAGATGACATTATAAGAAAATATGAAATTACCGACCGAATATTTTAGGTCGGTAAATTTTTATAATTACCGACTGAATACCGACCGAAAAGGGCAAAAAATATTTCTGACTATTACCGACTAAAATATTACTGACCGAATATTTGATTGATATTCAATTAGTAAATACAATGCGAAACATTAATTTGGCACCATTTTATGACGCAAATAATTACCGACCGAATATTCGGTTAGTAAAAAAATAAAAAAATAAACTAAATACCGACCGAATAGAGATTCAGTCGGTAAAATTACATAAATTCTCGACCGAAATGATATTCGGTCGGTAAAAATAAAAACAAAATTAAAATTAAAATTAAAAATAAATAAAACACCGACCGAAATGAAATTCGGTTGGTAAATATAAATCAAAATTAAAATTAAAATTAAAAAATAATATATATTATTATTATTTTACCTTATATATGCACATTATATTATTATTATTATTATATTATTATTATTATTATCATCATCATCATCTCACACATATATATATATATATTCTTTACATATTATAATAAAAAAAACATGTCATACCATAATAGCAATTATGCTACACATTCCATTTTGAGGTCAAATGTTTCTTCAAAAAATAAAATATTAGATTTTATCGACCAACTAAAGTTCGGTGGGTAATTTTACCGACCGACCCTATTTCGATCAGTAATTTATTATCGACGAGTCAAATACCGATCGAAAAAATTCGATCGGTATCGATCAGTCAATAATCTTATTTACCGACACAATTTTTTATTACCGACTGAATGTTAGGTCGGTAATTTATAGTTTTCTTGTAGTGTTTAACCAAATATCACTGTATTAGTATTCGATGGTGGGCATCACAATCAAGACGAGACGAGACGATACAAGACCAGTTCGGGACAAGATATATTAATTTTCATCCCTACCTCATAGTTTACAATGTGAACTAAAATATTTATAGCAAAACCGCATGTGTATGGAAGTTCCCCTTAGTTTTAAAATATCAGATGAGTTTAGTTTAATTTCATCAAATATCATTAAATTTATAACAAAACCCCATCTATAGGAAGGTTTCATTTATTTTTAACATATCAAATGAGGTTCATAATAAGATGTCCCGATTTTCATTAATATCTCATAGTTTACCATAAGAAGTAAAATATTTATAACAAAATTCAATGTGTATGAAGGTTTCACTTCATTTTAAAATATCAGATAAATTTCGTTTAATTTCACCAAATATCAGAATTTTATTACGCATTCAACTTAATTGTTACAGGATTGGTTCCATATACTTTGACCTACCATCTCACCACACACATTGATTGTTGGAGGTTCATGATACATGGAATATGGCCCTGATAATTCTTTATCAGATGTTTCATGATCCCATCTAGTTGATATTTTTTGACCTAGAAGGTCTCTTATCCCAGAAATATATGCTAATTGATATTTAATAGATGTTATTTACTTAATTCATCACATCTTAGAAGTGAAGAAAAAATTATATGAAATATTAAATATATAGAGCAATGTCAATCTTTCCTGGTTGAAAATAACATTACTATAGTTTAACAGATTACACAGACAAAAATATTAATAACAAAATCAAACAATAATTTTGTATCTATTAGATATGATTTTGAAAATATATAATTTTATTTCCAAACATTTATGGGTTTGAGGAAGTGATTAACAGTGAACATCATAGGAGAAGATTTTATATATAACGGTCCCATAGGGATCATTCTAATCAATAATTATGACGTATCTTGATTATTTTTAAATTATGACACATGATACTTAATAATTAGACAATCTTATAAGATTTATCCCATATAAAGTTTTCTCCAATACAAGCCCGTCATAAAATTAAGACAGCATCTGCTTTTTTTTCTTGGAAATGACATGAAAAAAGAGCAAAACATGTCAAGTTGTCAACAAATATAAAAAGTTATATTAAATTGAATATTAGTTGAAAGAATACGGTGCAATAATACTCACATTTAATGTTTAAATTAATTTTTTAACTGTATATTTTGGCTTCCATGCATTGGTCCTTGTCTGTAGACCTAGTCAACGGTTCGGTTCAATTCTGGAGCCAAACCGAACCGTCCGATTTATGATTCTAGAAAGCTAGAATCGTAACCGAACCGATTCAAAATCAGTTCGATTACGGTTCCAATTTTTTTGGAAATTTAGAACCGGACCAAATCAGAAAAAATCAGCTCGTGTCCAATTTAATCATTTAGTTTTAGAAAAAAAAGGGAAAAAAAGATGATTTTATTCCGGTTCCGAACTGAACCGAATCGAAATTGAATTGAACCTAGTTCGGTTCTGATTTTGGAACTAGAATCGGATGGAACTATAACCTTATGATTCCATCCGATTTCGGTTCCGATTTAGTTTTGGTTCCGAAGCGAGATCTTGACCGGGTCTACTCATCAGATTTATATCTATGCCATCCCTTATCAATAGCTACACATACACATGTTATTTATTAAATAAATAATAGTTATATTTAATATAATTACACACGTTATACATTAAATAAATAAATAAATAATTGTTATATTTGATTGCTCAAGGATAATTAATACATTCAAGCCCCTATATTTTAGTAAAAAAAAAAAAAAAGACACCCATTTGTATATTTTATGCGGCCCCTATAGTCAGATACTTAGATTCCTGATTTTTATTTTATTTTATTAAATTTTTAAAAAATATAAGGGAGGATAAAGCTTAAATTGGTTTTAATTTCCTACCTTCCTAGTAGGGGTGTTCGCGGTGCAGTTCGGGTCGGTTTTTTCATTTTTTCCTTCAAACCGCGCGGGTTGGGAAATTAGAAACCGAAACCGAAAATTTGATAAGGAAAACCGCGGCGGTACGGGTTGGCGGTTTAGCGGTTTGGGCGGTTCGGGTCGGCGGTTTGGATTATAAAATTTTTAATAAAATTTTATGTGTTTTAACATTATAATTGAAGAGAAAAAATACATAATTATACGCATATTAAATCTTTCATATTCAACGACCAAAATAACCCAACATAAAATATTAATTAACCATTAATAACACTGCAAATAATAATACATGAAACTGCATTAAATAGTAAGATTTACCCACCAGCTTGCTCATACAATTGTGTAGCACTTTTCCAATCCGCACTGTTGTGATTCACCGATCACTTTAGAGAAGATTTGAGGAAAAACCGAAATCAATATTATTACTACAAGAATAATACACAAGTTTTACACAAAGAAAACTCACAAAAAACCTCACTCTCTCTCAAGCTCTCTACTTGGAGCTTACACACTTTGGGATGATGAAACTAATGATCCTTGGCTCTCTTTTATAGCTGAGCAAACCGCGTGAACAGTGTCACGCGGTTTGCCAACTTGCACACACACACTCACAGCTCACACACTGCTTTTGGTGGCTGCTTTAGGTGCATTGGCTGCATGCAGACTTTGCTTGCATGCCAACATGCTCCAGCTGCACCAGCTGGTTTCAACAAATCTCCCCCTCGGTGAAGATTTCCTAGGAATCTGAGCCGATCATCAATCATCCAAATCGGATCCTCCAAAGGATCCTCCCCTGGCTGCATCTGAATGACTGCCTACGTACCCCGAGTTGGGATCAAGCCAATCGTAGTTCTCTGTATCATCTGACAGCTATCCTGGTTATGTCTCTGCACAACTCTAGCTTGTCCCGATCAATGTTCATTTGTTGACATGTCGGCTGTGTCTCTGCACAGCACACTTCACTGCATCTCTGTACAGTATTCTCCCGCTATGTCTCTGCATAGTACAATCCACTGCGTCTCTGCACAGTAATCTTCTATTGTGTCTCTGCACAGTTTTGCTGCCATGTTTCTTCACTTCCTCAGTGCCTTCTTGCCTTTGGGAAACTCTCTGGCTCCCCCACATCAGTAAGCAGAATATATTCGGATCCCGGATATCTGGTTGATGGAATCCTACCTCGCTCAGATCTTCTTGTCTGAGATCCACTGGTTTCAGGAGGTCTATCATCATCCATCTCTGTGAATGATCTTGCAGCTTCTAGTGGAGTGGGTTGCGGCTCCCCCTGCTCAACACTTTCTTCTGTAACTCTGATGGAACAGGCTGTGTCTCCCCCTGCTCAACATCTCTATATGCCTCCTCTGGTTCTGCTTCTGGAATTTCCTCGTGCACCATATCTGTGGCCAATTGTGCTGGTGCTGAGTCTGGATTTCTGTTGGCACTGGATTTGGAAGACATTCTGGGCATTTCAATGTCTTCAATTGTCTGGTCTTCGAGAAACTCTACTTCCTGGCTTCTGATGACCATCTTTTCCTTCGGATCCCATAGTCTGTATCCAAATTCTTCATCTCCATGGCCTAGGAATATACATGGAGTTGTCCTTGCATCGAGCTTCTCCCTGAGCTCATTGGATACATGTACAACGGCTAAACAACCGAATACTCTAGGGTGAGTGTAGGAGGGATTCTTACCAGACCACACTTTCTCCGGAATCTCCAAGTTCAACGGTTCAGTTGGTGATCTGTTGATCAGGTAACAGGCAGCACGAACAGCTTCTCCCCAGAATGGCTTTGGCAGCTTTGCCATACTGATCATTCCTCTGACTTTCTCCATAATGGTGCGGTTCATGCTTGCAGCGACACCATTATGTTGTGGAGTGTGTGGAACAGTTCTCTCATGTCGAATGCTATGTCTCATGCAGTAGGCTTCGAACTCCCTGGAACTGTACTTGCCTCCATCGTCTGTGTGAAGGCACTTCAGCTTCTTCCCTGTTTCATGCTCTACCATGGCGTGGAACAGCTTGAACTGATCTAGGACCTGATCCTTCGTCTTGAGGAAATACACCCAGATTTTCCGTGAAGCATCATCGATGAAAGTCAGAAAATACTTGTTACCGCCCAATGAATCAACCTCCAAGGGACCACAAACATCAGAGTGCACCAGACTGAGCAACTCTGATCTTCTCTCTGAAGAGAAATCAAATGAGACTCTGCGTTGCTTACCAATCGAGTAGTGGTTGCAAGGACCTCGTGCAGCATCCTTGGTAAGCTCTTTCTTGTTCAGGGTAGACAACCCTCTCCCACTCATGTGTTCGAGTCTCTGGTTCCACAGATTTTGAGAAGCCTCTTTTTCAGCTACTTTGAGGCTGTCTGCACAAATCTTCACATGAGTCTTGTATAGTGCGCCGCAAGCATGTCCTCGGGCGACAACCATGACACCTTTCGTCATTCTCCATGTGCCATTTTTGAAGTGATTTTCATAGCCCTGTTTGTCAAGAGCTATCCCCGAGAGTACATTCAGCCGAAGTTCTGGAACATGCAGGACATCCTTCAAGATCAATGTACACCCGACATTTGTCCGCAACTGAATATCACCCATTCCTACTATCCCAGAGGAACTGATATTTCCCATCTTCACTGCTCCAAAGTCTCCCGCTTTGTAGGTTGTGAAGTAATCTCTGTGAGGAGTGACGTGGTAGGATGCTGCAGTATCTACCACCCACTCAACATCTTGGGTTGCGTTGTGAAGGCATGTTTCTTCCTGTATGGAGCATATTGCTACATCTGCTTGGACAACTACCATTGTCTCTCCTTCGTCATTCTTCGGCTGGTGATTGCCATCTCTCTGTTCCGTTGCAGTTTCGGCAATTCTTCTTTAGGTGGCCTACAATGCCACAATGGTAGCACTTATAGGTAGGCTTCCTTCCATCTGAGGATCTACCTCTGTTTGTGCTTCTGCCTCTCTCTCCGTCTCTTCCTTGATGTCTTACTCGAGTCTCTGTGACGAAGGCTTCTGTCTGTTCTGAGCCAACATCTTTTCTCCTGGACTCCTCATTCGACAGGGCATCTTTTACCATAGGCATGGTAACTTTACCTCCTGGAGCGGAATTGCTGAGAGTAACCACCAGTGTCTCCCAGCTATCAGGAAGGGAACTGAGCAGCAAGAGGGCTTGAACTTCATCTGCCAGTTGCATGTCTACTGCAGACAACTGATTCACCAAGCTCTGGAACTCGTTGGTGTGTTCTGCAACGGAAGTTCCACTCCGTAGCTTCAAATTCACCAATCGCCTCATTATTAAGGCCTTATTCCGAGCTGTCTTGGCCTGGAACATGTCTTCCAATTTCTTCCACATTTCATAAGCATCTGTGTCCTGTGCTACGTGGTGGAAGACATTGTGACCGATCCACTGCCTAATCTGACCCAAAGTTTTGTTGTTGAGTTTGTTCCATTCATTCTCTTAACAGACTCTGGTTTCACTCCCTTAAACTCGATGACATCAAACAGATCTTTACAATGTAAGAAATCTATCATCCTAGGTCTCCAGAGGGAGTAATTAGTAGCAGCCAGCTTAATCATTGCACCAGAATGAGAATCCTCTATCTCCATTTTAAGTTTTTAAGTTTTTAAAATGGGAATACCCTAAAATCGGGTCCGAATTTCACAAATCCGAGGTCACCGTTGCGTCCGGAACGGTCGAAAATGGTGGGATAGACACTTCGTTGGTCTAAATCCGACACAGGGACTGATTTGTAAATTCCTAAAAATTCTGGGGCAAAACTGTAAATTTCAAAACTTCAGGGGGCTAAATGAAATTTACCAGGCTGCTGACGTGGCGCTGACGTGGCAGGTGGGGCCCACTTTGCTGACGTGGCGCTGACGTGGCAGATGACGTGGCGGCTGACGTGGCAGATGACGTGGCGGCTGACTGGGCGCTGACTGGGCGCTGACGTGGCGGCTGACTGGGCGCTGACGTGGCGGCCACGCGGATCGTCTTCAACCTCTGGCGCGCGTGCAGCGCGTGGTGAGCGTGGGAGCGCGTGACAATCTCACTGGAAGGCGCGTGCGGCGCGTGACGGCGGCTGGGACGTCGGTTCGGTCGCCGGAAAATACCACCGTGCTCGTCTCGACGTGAACTTGCTGATGGTACCCTCAAAATGGATTTTTGACAACTTTGCCGGAACTCGAATTTTCCTAACCAAGTTCCGTTCACCGGTTTTTCGATCCCAATGGAGAACCAAAGCTCTGATACCACTTGTTGTGATTCACCGATCACTTTAGAGAAGATTTGAGGAAAAACCGAAATCAATATTATTACTACAAGAATAATACACAAGTTTTACACAAAGAAAACTCACAAAAAACCTCACTCTCTCTCAAGCTCTCTACTTGGAGCTTACACACTTTGGGATGATGAAACTAATGATCCTTGGCTCTCTTTTATAGCTGAGCAAACCGCGTGAACAGTGTCACGCGGTTTGCCAACTTGCACACACACACTCACAGCTCACACACTGCTTTTGGTGGCTGCTTTAGGTGCATTTGGCTGCATGCAGACTTTGCTTGCATGCCAACATGCTCCAGCTGCACCAGCTGGTTTCAACACGCACTCCATCTTGTAAGACTGAGTTTTGTCCTACAAAAATTGTAAAGAACTTGAAAATTCTCTCATAAATTCATAACATTTGATAAAAACCACCTCTTCAAAAGAATTAAAAAGCAAATTAAATCCTGCACTTGTTGTATTTAACTCATTATCCATTCCAAGGATTCATGTTGAATGAAGCAAATGTCGAGCAAGCTAGATCAATGCAAATTGAATAAAGTTGAATCAATTCATAATAATAATAATAATAATAATAATAATAATAATAATAATAATAATAATAATAATAATAATAATAATAATAATAATAATAATAATAATAATCTTCATCTGAACCTAAAAATTTACGACTTTAATAACATTTGAACAATTTCATAAGCCATTCACGTTTCAATTCAAACATCTTCTAAGAAAGCCAAGTTGATTGTAATTAATCTTTAAATTTTTAATTGTATCTAAATGAGAAGCTTATAATTTCTTAATCATTTTATTACCCTTATATTAAATTTCTTGAAGTAGCGGAAGCAATCTATATAAAATTCTACACATATTAAATCTTTCATATTCTAATTTGCGGTTTGGGCGGTTCGGTGTGGGTCAAAACCGCGCACCGACCCGAAATTTGCGGTTGATTCGGTACGGTTTGAAATCATTTTTAATATTTTTTCAAACCGCGCGGTTCGGTTCGGTTCAGTGTGGTTCGCGGTTTGACTCGAAACCGTGTTCACCCCTACTCCCTAGAAATTTTAACTTCAAATAAAAGAATATTTGATATTGTGATTTGACCTATTATATTTGGGTTAAAACATAATTTTTAAGTATTTGAGCAATGATAAAAAAAAACTGTAATAATTAATCATGATGTATTTGTCACTTGACACTGCAGTGGTGCTGCAACTTGGCACTACAGTGATACGGTCACTTGATAATGTAGAGGATGGTGAGAATATTTTGAAACTTTGAAATATTTAGTGTATTTAGTAAGTGAATGAACTTAATTTAATAAATGTATTTATCATTTCTAAGAGGTGAATGTGCATTTAATAAGTGAATGATCTTGATTTAATGAATGTATTTCTCATTTTTATGAGGTGAATGTACATTTAATATGTGAATGAACTTGATCTAATGAATGTATTTGTCATTTTTTGGAGTTGAATAAACTTGATTTAATGAATGTATTTATAGGTAAATAAACTTAATTTAATGAATATATTTATCATTTATATGATATGTGAATGAATTTTCTAATGCTATTAGTGATTTGAGTTAAATATGATTGATTTATTATTGTTATCACTATAAATATATATATATATACAATATTATGAAATAGATATTTTTCATTTTGAGAGAAAACAAATATGAAATTTTCTCCCATTTTCATTTTGTTTTTTCCTTTACTTATTATTATTTACGTAATATTTATCTAATGTATTCTATGGTATACTCACGAATAACTTGAGAATATATTTTTTAATTTTAATGTTCATTTTTTATAATCACAATAAAGCACATATACTCATCTAGTATATGTTAAAAATAATAATTCCCATGATAGACTAATTTCAAGGATATAACAGTGTAATCATTTATAATTTTACTTCGACATAAAAGACCATGATAAAAAAATAAAAAATAAAAATAAAGTTAGTTACTTGTCATTGTATGAAATTTGAAGGATTTGACCGGACTGCCCCCTCAACTGTTATTGTCTTCATAATTCCAAAGAAGTTGACGAATTCATTAATAATAATAATAATAATAATAATATAATAATAACAACAATAACTCGGTTAAAGAATAAAAGGAATACTATAAAAAATGAAAACATCACACTTGAATTCCCAACGTTTAAAAAAAAGACATAAAATCTCGCAATATTTTAAAAAAGATATATAGACCTTATTTCGTTAGTAATTTTTATTATTTTGAATGAAAAATATAATATAATATAATATAATATATTTATTATACATTCTCACGTGTCATTCTTATATAAATGGCCAATATTAATCATTTAACTTTAAAACAAATCAAATATATTAAAAAATATGTTGTTTGATTTCTTTTTCTAAAATATTAATGTTCTGTTTGGTTCAACGAAGGGGAGGGGAGGGGAGAGATTTTAATGGAGGGGAAGGGAGGAGATTGATTTTAATTAAATATATGTTTGGTTCAAAGGAGGGGAGGGGAGGGGAGATGAGAGTTTTTAATTATATATATGTTTGATTGGGAAGAGATTTTAAAACTAATTTACTATTTTATCCTTATAGCATGTTATAAATAAAAGTAAAACAATATAAGTAGGGATAATTTAGTAATTACATTTAAAATTTTAATTCATCACTTTCTCTCCCCTCCAAAACCCCCCACTTTTGGAGGGGAGCTAAAATTGACTTAGGAGGGATTTTGCTCCCCTCCCCTCCCCTTCAAAAAATTGAACCAAACAAACAAAATTTAAAATAATCCCTCCCCTCCCCTCCCCTCCCCTCCAAAACCCCCCAACCAAACACAGCCTAAAGGTTTTATATCTTTTTCCCTAAACATTGAGAATCATTTACCCAAAAAATACAATACACTACCAAATTTTATCTTTCTATCAATTTTTATCTTCGCTTCTAAACAGTGACGGAACCACGTTCAAGCCTACAGTGACGGAACCACGTTCAAGCCTGCATGGGCCATGGCCACCCCATTATTAAAAGCATGAACTTCGTTATTTTTACCATTTTTGGAGTATGAACTGTTGAAGGCGGATTTTGGTCTCAGGGGCAATATGAGTTTTTTACTCCCGAGACAATCCTCCTCCAACTGTGAATTTGTTTTGTTTTATGGGAAACCAAAAGCAAATTTGGCAAAAGATAGATAAATACACCAATCAACAAAGAGATTTAACGTGGTTCGGCGGATCAGATCCAACCTACATCCACGGGCACAGAACAGACGATGTTTTATTACCGAAAAATGTTTCTCTGATCTGTTTTTTATTTACAAGTCTGATGGTAATGATCTTGATTCCTCTTCTATTTATAATAGTGAAGAAATCATATTCATTTTCCCATAAGAATTCTTAGTCGAAACTACATTCACTTCCTTTATCCTATTAGGACACTGACTTATCAACTTTTCCCCATGAAAGTAGGATAATTTATCTTCTTATCCGTAAGAATATGGAACATATCTCGCCATGTCCTCGGTTTTCATGAGGTCTGTCACAATGGTCTTTTGAACTGAGAATGCTGCTGTCGATCTGATAATGCCCGGTCATCCGATCTTAAGTGGTCGGTCATCTGTCCCATAATTCTCGGTTCCAACAAGTGTACGAGTTGATACCGGGAACTATATAAAAGAGTGGTATTTGCTGGTGAACTGGTTGCCAATCTTTGAAGGAGAAAATTCGTCGGCCTACATTTATCTCATCCTCGGTCTGACTCAGGTGTTCGGCCTGTCTTTTTTTTTTTTTTTACATGTTTCTATTCCATTTTTTATCTTTCATAATCTACTCCGAATAATCTTCTGCAAACGATCTCTCGAGGCCCGGCCATGAGGGGATAACCCGAGCCAGAAATTAGATCATGCGGTGGGACGTAACCCGACCCCGAGCTGGGAGAAACACTTGGCTCTGGGGGAATGTTACGTCCCCAGTCCAAAGAGACAAACTCGGTGGGACGTAACCCGACCCCGAGCTGAGAGAAATCATAATGGCCTCCTCGGTGGAACGAAATCCAGCACCGAGCCGAATAATCAAGTGGCCTCGGCGGAATGAAATCCAGCCCCGAGCCGAATAATAAAGTGGCCTCGGCGGAACGAAATCCAGCCCCGAGCCGAATAACCAAGTGGCCTCGGCGGAACGAAATCCAGCCCCGAGCCGAATAATCCTTGGGACTTGCTCAGAAGGGAAGTGAATCAACATTTTGAAGCCCTACCGAATCTGGCACGGGCGTCCCTTCGCCAGATCAGCGATAAGCCAAAAAACAAAACTCTGGAAAATAAAATCAAAAGGCGGGGGTGACTTAGCACTTATCCCAAAACAAAACATTTCGCAAGTGTAAACAACAACATGAATGCCTCAAAACAGCGTCCTGTCCGAGGTCTCCAAAACACAATTCTGAATCTTTCAATTCAGAGTATCGGCGAACCAGGATTTGGATCAAAGAGCGTTTAGAATGGTAAGGGCACATCCTCTATACTTCAGGTCTCCATGGAGCCTGTGTATTATTTGAGGGCTCCTCCTTACAACGCTGGAGCAAGCATACGCTACGAGGGCACAATCCCTCCCCGTGCTATACTTCTCACGGATCCGAACGATCAAACTAGGGATCAAAGAGTGTCTGAAACATTAAGGGCATGTTCCTCCTTATGTTCGGTAACACTGGAGTAAGTAATCGCTACGAGGGCATGATCCCTCCTTGTGCTATACTTCTCACGGATCCGAATGATCGAAGAAATAGGTAGGGATCAAAGAGTGTCCGAAGCATTAAGGGAATGCTCCTCCTTATGATCGGTAATACTGGAGCAAGTAAACGCCACGAGGGTATCATCCATCCTCGTGTTATGCATCTCACGGATCCAAATGACCAAATAGGTAGGGATCAAAGAGTGTCCGAAGCATTAAGGGAATGCTATTCCTTATGATCGGTAACACTGGAGCAAGCAAACGCCACAAGGGTATCATCCCTCCTCGTGCTATGCATCTCACGGATCCAAATGACCAAATATGTAGGGATCAAAGAGTGTCTGAAGCATTAATGGAATGTTCCTCCTTATGCTCGGTGACATTGGAGCAAGCAAACGCCACGAGGGTATCATCCCTCCTCATGCTATACATCTCACGGATCCAAATGACCAAATATGTAGGGATCAAAGAGTGTCTGAAGCATTAAGGGAATGTTCCTCCTTATGCTCGGTGACACTGGAGCAAGCAAACGCCACGAGGGTATCATCCCTCCTCGTGCTATGCATCTCACGGATCCAAATGACCAAATATGTAGGGATCAAAGAGTGTCCGAAGCATTAAGGACATGTTCCTCCTTATGCTTGGTAACACTGGAGCAAGCAAACACCACGAGAGTATCATCCCTCCTCGTGCTATGCATCTCACGGATCCAAATGACCAAATAGGTAGGGATCAAAGAGTGTCTGAAGCACTAAGGGAATGTTCCTCCTTATGCTCGGTGACACTGGAGCAAGCAAACGCCACGAGGGTATCATCCATCCTCGTGCTATGCATCTCAGGGATCCAAATGACCAAATAGGTAGGGATCAAAGAGTGTCCGAAACATTAAGGGCATGCTCCTCCTTATGCTCGGTAACAATGGAGTAAGTAAACGCCACGAGGGTATAATCCCTACTCGTGCTATGCTTCTCACGGATCCGCTGGTCAGACAAAACGTGTGGGAACACACTCCCTGCAGCCGTATTTTCCCAGCTGGCCAGACCGGCCATCTCACTGGGGCACTCCCTCCCCGCGATTACTCATGGGTTCGCATCCCGAGATATCCTTTTTCCCGGTCATTCTGAGGTATCGGCTTGAATTCCCTTCGCCTCAGGGGTGATTTTTTGAACTCTCTGTCTGGCCTGTGAAGAGCTTCTACCCTCACTGTCCTCTCTCTGATAGATGTCCCCCTCCGGGTGATTCTCTCCTCATCTTCCAACAAAACAAACTTACGGGCTGTTTCCAGGGCGGTGGCATAATCCGATGTACCCTGGATCCTCAAGTGGGTCCACAACTTTCCGATATTTAAGGCTCTCTTCAAACTCTCCAAGGCCTCGAGCGACTCATATCCCCCGACCTCGAGCACCATCCTATGGTACCGCTCAACGAAAGCCTTCAGGGGTTCATCGTCCCCCTGTTTCATGAGCCTCAATTCCCCAATTGTCTTTTTTGGGACGCAGACCCATTTGAAGTGTTGAACAAATGATATTCTGAGTTTAGCGAAGCTACTGATGCTTCCTGGGGCAAGACTTCCGAACCACATAATGGCAGACCCGCCCAAGGTTAGGGGGAATACTTTGCAAATGGCATCTCCTACTACCCCTTGGACCTCCATCAATAGGACGAAACTTTCAATATGAGACTTTGGATCTGAATGGCCTTTGTAGGGCATCATGGATGGCATGTTGAAACGTCTTGGGAATTTTACCGACCTTATTTCTTTTGTGAATGGAGATTCAACCTCGCTGTCTCGAGCATCTCCCGTGTCCGTTTTGAGGTTCGCTCCCACTTGGCCATTTCTTTTCTTAACCAAGATTTTATACTACCATCTGTGTTACCGTGCCGCCTCCTGCGGCCTTCTTTGCGTCTATCACCCCAGGTGCGGCGTTCCTCATGGCTTGAGATTTTCCGTCCAGTTTCACCATCCTTCCTATCTCCCATTCTGGTGTCGCGGGGGCCATCATAGGAAGAATCTGGCGACTGTCTCCCCTCTTCTTCTTCCCACGTATCCTCCGTTTGTAAATATTTTTCTACCACTACGTATCTCATCCCGTAGGGACCCTTCCTCATCGGTTCATCGTCAAAACTCACATCTGCGACACTTTTTCCTTCCGCTATTTCGCCTCTCCTCCGACTGGCTCCGGCTTCAAACTTCTCATTATTCGTTTCTTCCATACTCTCCAGTTTGTTCATCATGGACTTCAACATATTTTGATTTTCCTCCATTTCTTTCCTCATATTTTCCTCTATTTTCTCCATCCATTCTGCTGTTGAACTCCCCGACGACTGGCGATTTCCACCTTCTGCCATCGTCTTACCACGCGAGCTGCTTTTCGTTGAATTCCCCACAGACGGCGCCAACTGTTGACGGCGGATTTTGGTCTCAGGGGCAATATGGGTTTTTTACTCCCGAGACAATCCTCCTCCAACTGTGAATTTGTTTTGTTTTATAGGAAACCAAAAGCAAATTTGGCAAAAGATAGATAAATACACCAATCAACAAAGAGATTTAACGTGGTTCGGCGGATCAGATCCAACCTACATCCACGGGCACAGAACAGACGATATTTTATTACCGAAATATGTTTCTCTGATCTGTTTTTTGTTTACAAGTCTGATGGTAATGATCTTGATTCCCCTTCTATTTATAATAGTAAAGAAATCATATTCATTTTCCCATAAGAATTCCTAGTCGAAACTACATTCACTTCCTTTATCCTATTATGACACTGACTTATCAACTTTTCCCCATGAAAGTAGGATAACTTATCTTCTTATCCGTAAGAATATGGAACATATCTCGCCATGTCCTCGGTTTTCATGAGGTCGGTCACAATGGTCTTTTGAACTGAGAATGCTGTTGTCGATCTGATAATGCCCGGTCATCCGATCTTAAGTGGTCGGGTTATCGATCTTAAGTGCTCGGCCCCTAACTCATGTGGTCGGGTCGGTATTAATGATCTCGATCACCAATGGAGTTTACCTTTTTTACCCCTACCATATTGCTTAAATATCATAGGACCTGAAAATACCATCAACATGAACTTTATACATTATATACGATGTTTTAATAAGTATTTACTTTAAATGGAAAAAAAATATTTTTTGTGGGTCGTAGTCCAATGTAGCGGCTTTAATATCTTGAAAACACTTAAAAGTGTTATATTAGATTGGGTTTTTGATAAATCTCATTAAATATTTTTAAAAATATAATGATTTAACAAAAATAAAACTCTTATATTTTGTTTATTGCTTAAATATTTTGACAAAAGTTGATGGGGTCAATTAGCAAAACAATGCCTGATCTTAAAATTTGTGTAAAAATTTTAAATAAAAAATTTAAGTTACCAATAAATAAATTGGAGCATAACTTGTTCATCTAGTAGCCAGAGTGATGAATGAAAACCTTAATGCAAAAAAAAAAAAAAATTTTTGATCAGTTCTCACTGTGCGCGCGTTGCACAAGGGTGCACGCGTTGAGTTTTCGGATTTTGATTCAGTCTTAGTTTTTTTCTATACACTTCGTAGAAATATAATATTTCATTAAATTATTTAAAAAAATACATCTTAAATTATTCTAAGGATCTCATATCCACCCTCTAGATCTGAGCAATAACCACCATAATCCAAAAACTTCGATGGAAGATATTCAACCTTAAGCCATCCTCTTGAGAACTGGTAATGGCGTCCCATACCAAGTCATACAAAAACAAAAATAAAAACGACAAGTGTAACGGGCGTGGCGTATCACACACTTCGCACCGACCTAAAAATATCAAGGGAATTGAGACAGCGTCATATCTCATGCTACCTAAAATAATAATTATGAATCTTACAGTACAAAAGTCTCGACGAACCGAGTTAAGGATCGGGGGCAGAAAACACAATGAGGGAATTTCCCCTCATGTTAGGCAAACCCCGAGTCTGCAAACGCCACAGAGGCCTTCTATCTTTCCTTGTGCTATACTCCTATGGATTCAAAAAGTGATGTTCATCGCCTTGGGGGCATTATTCCTCCCCATGTTAGGAAAATCCTGATGCTACAAATGCCACGAAAGCTCGTGGACCTTGCTCGTGCTATACACATGTAACTCTCTCTACGAGAGGCAAACGACATGGGGGAAATATGTTGGATTTGGTACTTTGAGCGCCAATCCGAATAATGTATTATGCATTTTATTATTTGTTAATAAAATAACTACATTTTCATTTCATACCTTATTAATGACATTGTCATTATGAATATTATATTGATGTATAAATATGATAAGAATGACATCGACCTTAGAATAGTCATGCAGTAATACTGGACACTAGGTGATCTGACATTGGGATAATTATTACTATTGTAAACTATTTTTAAAGTAAATATTAATAGTCGTTGGTTTTGGAATACAGTCGAATTCCTATAACATAGAAGACTAGCACATCTCATATATTGGAATTGGAGTTCCAATGGTTTAACCCGATGTACCATGAGCTTTGGAAGCTCGTATAGACGTGTGAGTATTGGTTGGACCGAATATTGAATGGCTCACAGGTGATTCCTAATAGTTTGAAGTACACACCACCGTCAATAGGAATCTCCTCGAGTCGAGTAGCATATGTGATCATTTGACTATATGATAACATTGATTTTGTGTGAGATCCTCCACACTTTGATGTCATGTATGTCAGAAACCTTTCATAGTATGACCTCTAGATGTTCGTGTTGGGGTCTTATGGGGAATATCTGGTAACGCAGCGGAACGCGGAAAATCAATATTTTCCGATTTCGATAATTTTTCTTGGATCAATTAAATATACTTATTTATTTAATTACCCAATACTTAAAAATTGAAATTTAATTCAAGAAATCATATTTCTTGAAAAATACCGTTTAACCCCTAAACTTTACATTTTGTTCATTTTAGTTCTCAAATTGTCAAATACAATTTTATATGATTCCAAATTAGTTCTAAAATGATTTCCAACATGTCCTACACATCAAAATATAAATTGCAATAAAATCCTAATTTTTTTTGAAATTGTCGAACAGCCCCAGATTTTTCAAGTTTTGCAATTTGGTCAATTTTTGTTAAAAACAAGTCAAGATCAAATCCAATCAATCCAAAATTTAATATTCATCATATTACATCACATATATGAAAAACCCCAAATTTGAAAAGGGTTATGAACCCTAATTTTTTCAAATTGTCCAAATGACTAAATTAAACCAAATTAATTAAATTCAACACTTTAATCCAATCTTTACCACACCAAGCAAGTCTCACCACCATGAAACAACTCAAGAACAATTTTAGGTCATCAATGAGTAGCTTAGCAACTCTAGAATGACAACTTGATTACTAATTAATCAAAAGAGAGCTTAAGAACTTATTTCAAGCTCACTTTGTTCATCAAACATGCAAGCACCTTTCAAACAATTTCCAACCATTTAATTACAGACCAAAATAATAGAAACAATATCCTAGCAACACAAATTGAAGTTAAGAATATTAGAAACAATTTCTTAGTTGAAAAAGTTTAAGAAAGATTTACAAAAACCAAATTTTCCAAGCTTTTCTTTCTTTTGTTCTTCAACTTTCTTTGTAACTAATTTTTGGAAACTTATTGTTATTAAAACCAAATGAAAACAAAACCCTTTTTGTTTAACACCACTTGACCGAAAATTTGAAGAAAAATATCATGATAAATTAATTTTTATTTCAAAACATTAAATGGTAAAATGCTTTTTTTAGTTTACTTGTATCAAATGATAACCTTTATCATAAAGTAAACCTAATAAGTGAACCAATCAAATCATGTCATTTCCTAATCATAATCATAACAAAAGATATTTATTATTTTAATTAATTTAATTATTTAACAATTAAATAATTAAATAATTAAATACAAATATCTTAAATATATGTATTATATTTACATTAAATATCTCAAATACATATTAATGATATAATTCAAATATCATAATTTGACAATTAATTAATGTGTATTTAATGATATCAAATATTAAATACAAATACACATTAATTAGGAAATGACCATTAGGTCACTTCGCATGTATTTTTTTGTTTAACCGTTATACGACTTATAAATAATCAGTATTATTCAGAATAGTTGCCCTAGTGCTCTACGAGTATATTTCATTAGTGAGACTCTCTAGATTCAGGCATATCCATCACGAAATCAAATTTCGTGTACATAATTTACCCACCCGTGAATTATGACGAACACAGATAAACTCTATAAACCATATAGGTTGAGGTCATTGCATACATATAATCTCTCCGTCACAGATATCCCGATTATTCCAAAGTTATAGATATAAACGTCAAATCTCTATAGATATAATCACGTCGATGTTTCTATTATCAATCCCTTAATAACACTTATAACTAATTTCTACAGTGTATCACGGGCCCATGGATTTAACATATTTCTAATTCTATATTGAATACTTATATTATGTACACCTAACCGATAGATCATTTCTTGATATACACAAGATATCCTGAATATCAGTCCATACCCAACGAACAGACGGAGGTCTAATCTAAATAGATCGGCGACGTGACTTCCATCTAAGTGTAGATGATAACTTATATATCCACAGTGGTATCTCAAGTCAAGGAATTACTATGCTCACTCAACCTGAGAATATTCTCATTGACATTGATGTACCATCCATTAAGAATCTTCGGTGAGTCGTTCAGTGTTTATCTGCTATAAACACCTACACATCTATACGAGTCTCCAAAAGTCATGGTTCATTGAGAAACCATTGGAATCCAAGATACCAATTTATGATAAGTACCAATCTCAACAGGTTTACTTTACTGATCAAGTAGTGTAAACCTTGACCAGAAACTGTTTAAGAATGACAATGTTATGATACTACTCAATGTCAGTTGCAACGCTTTTGCAACAGTATCATAACTAATCAATCTAAGATCTATTACGTCTTTATTATATATAAGATATGTTACATCTTTATTATATATAACAGATTTCTAATTCTATATTGAAATCTTATATTATGTACACAGAATCGATAGATTCTTTCTTGATATACACAAGATATCATGAACATCAGTCCATACCCAACGAACAGACAGAGGTCTAATCTAAATAGATCGGTGACGTGACTGCCATCTAAGTGTGGAGGATAACTCATATATTCACAGTGGTATCTCAAGTCAAAGAATTACTATGCTCACTCAACCTGAGTATATTCTCATTGACATTGATGTACCATCCATTAAGAATCTTCGGTGAGTCGTTCAGTGTTTATCCGCTATAAACACCTACACATCTATACGAGTCTCCAAAACTCATGGTTCATTGAGAAACCATTGGAATCCAAGATACCAATTTATGACAAGTACCAATCTCAACAGGTTTACTTTACTGATCAAGTAGTGTAAACCATGACCATAAACTGTTTAAGAATGACAATGTTATGATACTACTCAATGTCAGTTGCAACGCTTTTGCAACAGTATCATAACTAATCAATCTAAGTTCTGTTACGTCTTTATTATATATAAGAGGATATTATACAATAGAAAATGTTTATTTTATTCATAATAAAATGTTACATTAGTATTTACAGGGAAATACATAATAAAATTGGCGCTCTGAGCATCAATCCTAATATTTCGTTGGGTGTAGACAGATGCACTCATTAATCAAGTGCGAATCAAGATATAATATATCGGCCCGTATATGTACCATAAGGGGTTTAGGTATTCATGTGAGTAAGTCACGATTCTTAAGACTTTAGCCAAAGCTAAGCATCTAGGGTGGATCGAATTAGTTGTAAAGAATTGTGGACATGTCGACATGAGATTTGCGCATCGAAAACTTAAAGGTGTATTCTATATTTCCTTAGCACAACTCGGATAGCCTACGACAGAGGGATTGATAAACATATGTGATGACATCGACTTGTATAGTTCAGAAAGATCGTTCGTGTTCTTCACGAATTCAGAGGCGGTCGAATTGTGTACATATTAGCTAGGCTTATATGACGAACGTGTCTGAACTTAGTGTAGAGAGTCCTAATATGAAGTGTACTCCTTGAGCACTTGGGTAGCCGATTAGTTTTGATAAAAGATAATATTCGATATTATAGCAATTAAGATAATCAAGAGTTATTGGATAACATTAATTATTTACTTTGACCTAATTTAATTAATTAGATTAATTTAATAATTACATAAGGGCTTAATTGTAAATTCATAAATATCTCTACCATTTGAGGATATTTTGGTAAATGCAACTATGTAATTATATATATTTTTAACTTGATTTAATTGGATTAAATTAAAGTGGAAGATATATAACCAATCCATTAATTAAGCTTTGGCATGATTTAATTGGATTAAATCAAAGTGGTAGACAGAGATGATTAGTCACACCAAAATATACATATTTGGAAAAAATATATTAAGCCCGCATAAAAGTTGATCAGAATTTTTATTAATTAAAAATTATCTAAGTTTTGCTATAAATAGCAAGCTTGAGTAAGATTTTAATTAAGCTTAAGAAAGATGATACAAGTAATTCTTGGAGAAGTTAGCCTAAGAATGATAAGTGTTTAGAGAAACTTTGGAAGATATCTACAACATTTCAATAAAGAGAATCAAGATTGGATCTTGGAGTGAAGCTGACTAGCATTGGAATCAAGATTGGATCTTAGAGTCAAGCTTGCTAATCCTTGAAAGTTCTTCAACCATTTCAACAAAGGAGAAGTAGATTGGATCTTGTATCAAACTTGCTAGGTAAGTTTGATCTTCTCCTAAGCTATGTTTCTTCATTGGCGTGTTTTCATTATTGAGACATATAATGATGAATTATGTATTGTATGCATAATTACATAACTTAAGTTGAAATTAGGCTAATGAATTGTATTAGGATGCATTGGAAGTATAAACACAATATGTTTGTGATTGGGTCAAAGATGTTCATGTTGGACATGAAATAATTAATAAGAGTTTGGAAATTTTAGATTAAAACATAGAGCTATGACTACCATTCTAGAATTACTTGACCACATTTTGGTGACATAGAATTGTTCATGAGATATTTCATAGTGGGATTCTCAATTGGTTTGTGTTTTGATTCAAACAAATTCATATATGTATTTAGAATGCATATATATTAGTTGTATAACATGTATTAATGGTGGTATTGATGCTAAAATTGGATTTTAGGTGTATTTGAAAAATTAGGAGAAAAATTGGAGTGTTTAATATTGGTTTGAAGTAGAAAATGCTCACTGCCTAGGGTAGCGTCGCGACACCGAACATCAGTCGTAGGAGCTTCGCGACGCAAAACCTTCAGAGTCGCGAGGCTGAGATGTTAAGCTCTCGTAGTTTATCTCGCATTTTGGAGTGTCTCGATACCCAAGCTTTCGCGTTCTGACAGTAGAGCTGATACATACTGAAACTTCATTTTCTCCGTTTTGGTCCTCACTTTTTCCTACAGACTCAAAATGAAATTTAGTTTTACATAAAATATTTTAAAATACACATATACTATATATCCACATGTTAGACCCATTTTCGCTGCGCGGGGCTCCGATCTGACCCAAGGGGTTCCACATCCGCCTCAATAAAATATCTCTCCCATGCTATGCAAACCCAAGGGTACTGTGGTACCTCAAAATGATCTTCAATCCATACATGTGATGGTTACCTGGAGGCACCAAACACCACGTCAGTCTTCTCGTCGAACGTGTTATGGTTACCTCGAGGTGTCAAACGCCACATAAGTCTTCAATATCTTCGGTCTTTGATGGTGCAAGACATTAGGTACTGAAGTTTTACCTAAGGTGTTTGATAATGACACTGGGGCTGGTGTTCCACGAGGGTGCATGCTTTCCGCCCATCGTTTTGCACATTTCGATAATGATAATTATAAGTACTTCACAAGAATATTGAATAAGTATTTCCCACACGGCGTCAACTGTTGACAATTATTTTTTATTTAGAGGGTAATATGAGAAATTAACCTCTCGAATAAATCTCACTCACTAGTGAATTTATTTGGTTAGCAGGGAACCAAAAATAAATTTAACAAGTAGAGAAGAAAACACAAAGTTTACATGGTTCGGTGGAGAGTTGCTCCAACCCACGTTCACTGGAGAAAGATAATGTATTTTATTACTTGTTCGGGGTCAAGACTAACTCGAGTTTCAAGTGAGAAGAGAAATACAAGAATGAAAAATAAAGACATCGGATCTTGTAAAAAACCCGATATAAATCTCTCAAATGGTCGGGTGCCGATCTGCTCTCTTTCTCTCTCTCACTAGATTTTTGGCTATTGGCTTCTCTCTAAATGTTGAGATCCAAAATTTTCTAACCCCTCAATTTGAGACTTCAACCCCTTTATATAGGCTCGCAAATCCACTATTATGTCATCCATAACGTCAGCTTATGTCACTTTATCATCATTGCCTCATGCTTATTTCCTCAACCACTCAGCAAATAGTTGTACTGACACTTGATTGTATTAGAGCGAATGTGGAACCCATCGGGTTGGATCGATACTACGAGCAACGAAAGTGGGTCTAACCCAATGATATAAGGGATAAATGTATTTTAAAATATTCTAATGAAAAATACATTTTGATACAAGTCCCTAGGAAAAAAACAGGGGCTAAATCGAAGTCTGGAAACTTCGAAACATAGAAATTGAAGTTTCGGTATGTATCAGCTCTACGCATCGCGACTTAGAAGCTTGGGCGTCAAGTCGCTCCAAAATGCGAGAGCAACTGCGAGATCTGAACGTCTGGGCGTCGTGACGAGGAGATTTTACGTAGTGATGTTCCTAGGTCTGATGCTCGGTGTCGCGATGCTGAGAGGCCAGAGTCACGACGCTGCCCTAGGCAATGAGCATTTTCTACTTCAAACCAATTCTAATCATTTCCAATTTTCTCATAATACTTCAAATACACCTAAAATCCAATTTTAGTATCAATACCACCATCAACACATATTATACAAATAACATACATGTATTCTAAATTCTTATATGCATTTGTTTGAATCAAAACAGAAACCAATTTAGAATCCCACTATGAAATGTCTCATGAACAATTCTAGTTCACCCAAAGGTGGTCAAGTGATTCTAGATTGATAGCCATAGCTCTAAAATTTAATCCAGAGTTCCAAACTCTTATTAATTGTTCTATGTCCAATATGAACATCTTTGACCTAATCACAAACATATTGTATTTATACTTCCAAAGCATACTAACACAATTCATTAGCCTAATTTCAACTTTAAGCTATGTAATAATGCATCCAATACATAATTCATCATTATATGTCTCATTAATAAAAATTCACTAAAGAATAAACATAACTTATGAGAAGATCAAACTTACATAGCAAGCTTGATACAAGATTTAATCTACTTCTCCTTTGTTGAAATGATTGAAGAACTTCCAAGGATTAGCAAGCTTGACTCAAAGATCCAATTCTGATTCCAATGCTACAAGCTTCACTCCAAGATCCAATCTTGATTCTCCTTGTTAAAATATTATAGAGATCTTCCAAAGTTTCTTTAAACATTTCTCATTCTTAGGCTAACTTCTCCAAGAATTGCTTGTATTAGCTTTCTTAAGCTTGATTAAAACCATTTTGCTTATGCTTGCTATTTATAGCAAAACTTAGGCAATTTTTAATTAATAAAAGTTTTAATCAACTTTTATGTGAGCTTAATCTAATTTGTCCAAATATATATATAATTAGGTGTGACTAATCTCCATTGTCTATCACTTTGATTTAATCTAATTAAATCAAGACAAAGATTAGGAAATAAATTAGTTCAATGTTCGACACTTTGATTTGATCCAATTAAATCAAGCCAAATACACCTATAATTACATACTTACAATTACCATAATATCCTCAAATGGTAGAGATAATTATGAAATTATGACAAAGCTCTTGTGTAAATATTGAATTAATCCAATTAGGTCAAAGTAAATAATCAATGTTATCCAATAACACTTGATTATCTTAGTTGATAATTATAATATCAAATATTATCTTTTATCAAAATTAATCGGCTACCCAAGTGCTCAACGAGTACACTTCATATTGGGACTCTCTAAGTTCAGACACGTTCGTTATATAAGCCTAGCTACTATGTACGTAATTCGACCACCTTTGAATACGCGAAGAACACAAACGACCTTTCTAAACTATACAAGTCGAGGTCATCACATATGTTTATCAATCCATCCGTCGTAGGCTATCCGAGTTGTGCTTAAGAAACATAGAATATACTGTCATGTTTCCGAGGCGCACATCTCATGTCGATATGTTCACGGTTCTTCATAACTAATGTGATCCACCCTATATGATTGGCTTTGGCCAAAGTCCTAAGAATCATGACTTACTCACATGCCCTTATGGCACACATACAGGCCGATAGATCCTATCTTGATTCACACTTGATTGATGAATACATCGGTCCACATCCAACGAACATCTAAAGGTCAGACCATGAAAGGTTTCTGACATACATGACATCAAAGTCTGGAAGATCTCATACAAAATCAATGTTATCATATAGTCAAAGGATCACATATGCTACTCGACTCTAGGAGATTCTTATTGACGTGATGATGTTTACTTCCAACTATTAGGAATCACATGTGATTCATTCAGTATTCGGTCCAACCAATACACACACATTTATACGAGCTTCTAAAGCTCATGGTACATCGGGTTAAACCATTAGAACTCTAATTCCAATATACGACATGTGCTAGTCTTCTAGGTTATATGAATTCGACCGTATTCCAAAACCAACGATTATGAATATATATGCTTTAAGAATAATT
Organism: Zanthoxylum bungeanum; assembly: GCA_019454045.1. NCBI lineage: Eukaryota > Viridiplantae > Streptophyta > Magnoliopsida > Sapindales > Rutaceae > Zanthoxylum > Zanthoxylum bungeanum. The sequence goes on from SKCR01021653.1 coordinate 42,473, forward strand.
TATAATATTAATATTTATCCCAATGTCGGACCACCTAGTGTCCAATATTACTACATGACTATTCTAAAGGTCGATGTCATTCTTAGCATATTTATACATCAATATAATATGCATAATGACAATACCATTAATATGGTATGAAATGAAAAAGTAGTTATTTTATTAATAAATAATAAAATATACAATTTGGATTGACACTCCAACCACCAACAGGTTCATCCACCTCTGTCAGTGAAAACTCATAATTCCAACCTTTTGGCCAGTGCTACACTCTTTGTTGGTGTGACAACCTGCAACTCAACTGCTTCGATAATGTTCTGTCTGGGAAGGTTCCTTCCTAAAGAGAGTCGTTGACCAACTTTCGTCACATCAGCCTTTTAGACACCCAAAGTTCCAAGTAGGGCATACGTCATATGACTCCAATATAGGTCGGTCCGTGATCCCATTTTCATTCATCGGGTTAGCATACTGAGGCAGATGATACTTGTCAAAGCTCCCTCTAGTTTTCTTAACCAGGTCGAATTGCTAGCATAGACCCCTTGGGTCGGTTTCCGTAAATCCTCTAATAAACTCAAATCTAACACTTCTTCTTTAAGTCGGGTCGAACTTGCCAACTTACTCAACCATCAACTCATTTAGCTCTCGCATGAACTCATTTGTATGATGAGGTCAGGTCCTTCTGCCAAATTCAGTTTGTCTCTAGCACTTCGGCTTTTATCATCCATTTTTGGGCTAAGTACAATACCCATCTTACTTATTATCGGTACTTGAACATTTCTCAGAGTGAGAAACAACCATCAACATCAACAAAACTCGATTCATCAACAAATCTAGAAAGACAAATTGAGCTCGAAGACAATCTTCTATGTCTAGGTTTCCTTTCAGAAAGTTTAAGGACCTTGTTGAAATCACTTCTAATAAGAAATGAAGAAGAAATACTTTGTTTTAAAGATGATAATACATCCCACAGATTTTTAATTTTGGCCATTAATTCTAGCATTTAATCATTTAAGAGATATATATATATATATATAATAATTGGGCTATAAGGCCAGCTTATATTTAGGGTCGACCTTGACTAGATGGTTGCGTAATAATAAGGTAGATTAATTGTTGTCTTCAAGGGATATGGTTTGGTGACAAAATGTTTAGAACTTAGTTGTCAGGTCTTTGGTTCGAATTTAGGGGGTACATTTCTTGTAAGAGCCTGAAACTCCGCTTAAGCTCAGGTCGGGTAATTTATGGGAGGGGCTTCTAACTTTTCCCAACAAAAAAAAAAAAAAAAAAAATAGATTAATTGCTTTCATATTTATATAGTATGCATTACTGCATGCTGTTGTAAGTTCTCTCTTGTCATTAAATTTCAGAGTACATGATAATTTCAGAGTCCGTTTGGGAATGTGATACATAACTATCAAAATGTCCCAAAATTCAACATCAATGGCCGAAGAAAATTAATGAAGTTGTTCCCATTACTCAACTACTAACCTAATATATGTCTCCACGGTTTCCAGTACCATTTCACAAAACACTTACTTCAAATTATGATTAGTTGATTTTATGGTTTTTGTAATTTTTTTTATTTTATTTTACCTATAAATTGATTAGAGGTTGATACTCTTTCTTTGTTCGGAATTTCCTTTTAAATTTACTGATAAAGATTTTTGCGAGGACTCTTTATTTTTACTCCTATCAATATAATATTGTACTAAACTCTTGTTATTTATTTTTTTAGTGCAGCACTCTCCAAGGCAGACTTACTTCAGGGTTAGACCGGGCTAGAGAGGCAAGTCCTAAAATTGAAAGAATCAAAGAAGGCTTTGATTTTGTTACCAAAACCAATTATTATTATTTTTAATTAATACCCATAATCTATTTTTTTTTTTCAGGTAATGAGGACCTTTTAAGGAAAATTTTAAATTCCTACACCTTTAATAAGAAAGAAACAAAAACATTTTACTAAATATTTAAGGAAGAAACAACTTAAATACAGTTATATACCTATATAATTATACCTTAATAGTTAATACCAATAATCTGTTTGTAAATTTATAAATTTAGTCTCTAAAAACTGTAAATTCAACAAGTAATCACAATGTTGGGCCCAAGTAGGGATAGTAAAAATATCCGTAGGGGGTTCGATATGTTAGGGTTGGGTAAGAGTATATTTCTTTTAATATCTGTTGATTGGACATGTCGGGTATGTATATTATCATCCTCGTTAAAATAGAAATAAAATCCTCATGTGAACTAAAATCTACATAGGGTCCCATAGGGGGTCGGAATAATAGGAGTAATAAAAGAATAATGTTTGTATCCGTTAATTGAGAATGACAAATACGGATATAAACATCCTTATACTATACCTGAACTGTTTCCATCACTAGCCCCAAATGGGAGGATGCATTTCAAATAAAGTTGACAAAGTTTAAAGAGCAGAGGGTGATGAAAAATTAAGCAAATGAATTAGGATAAAAATCCTAATTATTATGCTAATTGCCTGCATTGTGAATACAATTTCTTAACTTTTGAGATCTCATTTTGAGGTCTTGGGTTCGAATTCAGGGAGTGTGTTTCCTGTAAAAGTCTGGGACGGTCGGAGATTTTACATGCTCCACTTAAACCCGAAATGGATGATTTGATCCGCAATTCAAAAAAAAAAACTTTTGATAGCTTTAACTCTCGTTTATATGGATCAAATGATTACTATATTTTTTTTACATAATAATTTATTATAATATACATATATTATACATATATTATTGTTGATGGTGTTTTTTATGACAAAATATTTGAACAGTACGGTAAGGACAAAGATGAAATTTCTCCCTTTAGGGAGGACGAATGTTTTGAGGATATTAGTCATTCTTCGACCAGGCATGGTGTTCGGACCCGGCTTCCTGGATTTGACCGACCTGAGGACACATCATGGTGCAGATGTCAGAGACTGACAACATCAGAGTCGAGACCGACCACTTCAGCCTGATAGATTGGTTCGGTCCTATCTTTCCTCCTGGATCAGGAGAATGAGCTCGGATATTTTGGGTCAATTCGGAAGAAGTTGGAGTAGGTCGGCATAATGTTTGGCCGTCCTCATGACGTCTGACGCGTGACCAGGACCTTTTGGACATTTCCCCTTACATGTATCACCACCTAAAAGATCTTTACAGGTTGTCATCATAATTGTTGAGTGTGGCAATTCATAAAATAAAGTGATTTGATTGGGAGTCAGATGACATGCTTGCTTTCGGCGAGGCAGTTGGGACAGAGAGCCCGTCAATCGGCCGTAAATCCACGTGGCTGACGCCATATAGATATGATAATAGTGTTGTATTTCTCTTAGTATATAAAAGAAGTATAATCTCATTTGTGGAGGTTGATTAGCAAAAATCTCACTCAAGTACTATTTGTAAAACATCACAAAATAAACGGCTCGGTAGCACTTGACCACCCATGAAAAGAGGTCGGTCGAGCTCGGTCCAATTATAAAATTAGTGTTCTACTTTGTTCCCATGGACGTAGGCTGGTTTATTCCGTCGAACCACGTAAACCTTCTGTTGATTTTGTGTTTGCTTGTATTTTCTTGCTAAATTCGTTTTTGGCCCCCATAACCAAATAAATTCACGGTTGGAGGATGATTGTCCCGGGAGCATTATCCCGAGATTGCCCCTGAAACTAAAATCACCCGTCACAATTATAATATGAGATCTACTTTAAGTCTAAATTTATACACTTATAATATAGTTCATAATACTAAGCATATTGTATAAAGTTTCAGGGATTTGAATGTTATTTCTCTTCAATCCGTTATCATCCCTATAATTCACGAATTCCAAAAAAGTTCCCGTTTAAAAATCAAAATTAAAAAAAAAAAAAACTAGATTAAAAATTGTTAAGTTTTTGTCGCAAATCGTCAAACCAATCAATCAAGAATGCACGATTTTTACCGTGGTTCGCCGGAAAGATTCCCGACTACATCCACGTTGAACTCCGGAATAGGGAGCTCGCTGCACTAAGCAATTTCAAGATTACACACGGAATCTTGAATCCGTTTACAAAATGTATTTCCCCAAATCTCACAAAGAACCCTAATCTCTAAAAGTGACAATCTCTCAAATTCCCAATTGAAGACTACACTAACTTGGACTAGGGAATAGGCTTAACACTTAGCCAATTATTAAGGGAATACAAATAATGAAAACTCTCTCCAATATTCAACCTAAGTGCTCTTTATATAGGATGAGTAAATAAGGTAATTGGGTCAACGGCAAGGATTGTGCCATGTGTCCCTCATCCAACGGATGACAAGGGCTTCACATTTTACAATCTCCACCTTGAAGCCAAAACACACTAATCACTCCTAACCATATACAAGGACACACTAAGGTCAAAAATAGCACAGCAAACTCACCTACTCACATCACCGCTCATGTCGGCTGCAAGGTCAGCCAACCCCCACCTGCAACAGCTTCATGCAGTGGGAGAGTTTGGTTGCAGTCACAATCTTTGTCCTATGTCAGATGGGTTGTCTTCAGTTGGAACCTTCTTAATCTCAACCTTACCGCTTGAGATGACTTCCCGCACAAAATGATACTCCGCTTCGGTAGTTGACTTTCTTGAGTCTCTGTCACCTGCAAAATCAGAATCAACATACCCTACCAATCTAAAGCGTTAGATTTGTTAAAACATAAGCCATAATCAATAGTAGTATTCAAGTATCTTAACAACCATTGTAAAGCACTCCAGTGTGCTCCACCTGGATTAGACATAAACCTACTCAACAAAGATACACATATGACAAGTCAGGTCTAGTACTAATCATGGTATACATCACAGAACCAATAGCATTTGCATAAGGAACATTTTCCATTTTAATCACCTCAGACCTAGTACTAAGAGAAAACATCTTCTCTTCCATAGCCGCTTCCCATTCAAGTTTATGGGTAGACTTTAATGCCTCTCCTAAGCTAGCAGACTCAACCCCAGTAATTTCATGACTTGATATTAATGCACAGAAATACAAATCATTAGTTGAGTAATCATACCTGGTAGGAGGCCTTACCTGCCTCCTACTTCTGTCTCTTGCTAGCTGGTAGTTGGCCAATGTGTCTTGAGGTGTTTCATCATGTTGCTCAGTATGATCCACTTGATCTACTGTGTCCTCTTCAATTTGTTCTTGTATCTCTGCTACTTCATTTCTGTTTTCCTCCTGGATATTTCTCCTGGGCTGGGTGTCCTCAGATGTCTCCGTGCCTGACATGTCACCGACTTGCTCAGCGGTCCTTGATGTCCCTGGCTCCACCTGCATCTGAGCTCCACCTGCAAAATCAAAATCTGCTAGATCCTTTTCTAAGGCACCTGCATTGTTGTTAGTAGATTTACAAGGAAAACAAATTTCATTGAATATAACATCCCGACTAACTATGACTTTGACTCCAGGTGACTCCCTTTCCCATAACCTATACCCTTTTGTCCTTCTTGATATCCTAGGAAAACACACTTGATAGACCTCGGTTCAAGTTTACCTACGGACTGGTGAGCATAAGCTTCACAGCCAAACACTCTAAGGTGTGCAAGCTTATGAGCCCTACCAGACCAAATTTCTTCTGGTGTCTTAAACTGAACTGAACTATTAGGGCTAAGGTTAATCAAATGAGTAGCAGTATTGAGGGCTTCACCCCAAAAGGCCCTCGGAAGTTCGGAAGAAAATAAAAGACATCTGATCTTTTCTAATAAGGTTCTATTCATTCTTTCCGCAACTCCATTCTGTTGAGGGGTGTTTCTAACAGTCCTATGTCTTAGGATACCCTCACTAGTACAGTATTTATCAAACTCAATATTACAAAATTCTAAGCCATTATCTGTTCTCAAGACCTTTACTTTGTTACTAGTTTGATTTTCTACCAATACTTTCCATTCTTTAAATCTAGTCAAAGTTTCATCCTTTGATTTTAGTAAGAATGTCCATACCTTCCTACTGTAATCATCAACAATAGAGAGGAAATATTTCTTACCCCCATGTGTCTGGACCTTTGCTGGTCCCCACAAATCACAATGTAGATACTCCAGACTCGCCTTTGACAAGTGAATTCCAGTTGGGAAGCTCTGTCTGTGCTGTTTGCCCAACACAGATCTCATAAAACTCAAGTGGCTTCAACTGGTCCTTTCCAAATTGTCCTGCTTGCTGAGTACCTGCATTCCTTTCTGGCCTATATGGCCAAGTCTCAAGTGCCATATATTAGTCATATCAACATTAGAAGTTAAAGCAGAAGAAATGGTTTATCCGAGAATACATGTTGGCCATTTAGAACATACAATCCATTTCTCTTAATACCAGTTAGGATTAGTTTATTACCCTTAGATATGTGCATGTTTCCCTTTGTGTGCTTTATATGTGAAACCTAATTCATCTAGTGTTCCTAGTGATATCAGGTTCCGTTTCAAGTCAGGTACATATCTAACGTCAGTAAGAATCCTAACTTTACCATCATGAAGTTTAAGAGTTATGTCCCCAACCCCCTGTATCCTACAAGTATTGTCATTACCCATATACACAGTCCCTTGGTCAGAATTTCTAAAGTTGACAAACCAGTCCCTATACGGACTCATGTGAAAGGAACACCCGGAGTCCAGAATCCATTCTCTGCTAATGTGATCCCTACACACAGTCAATGCCTCAGATAGGCACATCGACTCCTTTTCGGCAGCCACAGTGGCGCTGCCTTCATTTTCCTGTTCCCTAATGAACTTATAACAATTTCTTTTAAGGTGTCCCATCTTTCCACAATGATAGCACTTCTTGTCACTATCTTTATTCTTATCATGTTTATTCTTTTTCTTACCTTTAGGTTCTTGGTTATTAGTCTGATGATTATTCGGACCATGAATTTCCTTTCATTTTTACCTTTCACGAATAAGTTCGCTCCTCCTCTCCTACTGGTTCTAAGTTCTAGCTCTCTAGCCCTTATACCAGATATCACCAAGTCTAGCCTAGGTACAACTCCTGTGTACTGTAGAGGATTCTTAACGACACTATATTCTTCAGGTAATGCATTTAAAAGGATCATAGCTTCGCTAGAGTCTCCTAGGGCTTGGTCAGTACCTTTAAGGATTTGAGTCATTTTCGTGAATTCATCCAAATTATCATCAATCGACTTACTAGTATCCATCTTGTAATTAAACAAATTTCCTTTTAAGAACACTAAATTTGGTGCAGAAATAACAGAATAAAGAGATTCGAGTTTACCCCATAGTTGAATGGCAGTGTCCATTCCGTCAACCTTTCTGATGACCGAATCTCCAAGGTGAAGGAAAATCAGGTTGTACGCCTCTTCCAGGATTTCCTCCTTCGTTTCCTTTTCCATCTTTGGCCACTTTTCTGGATCCGGTTCCAGTGCCAAAGCCACCTTGTGGTGAGAAAGCATGACTTTCATTTTCTTCTTCCAAGTAGTGAAATCCCCTTTCCCGTCAAAGATGCCGATGTCGAGTCTCATGGTCGACATTTCTGTTTTCTTTTATAGTAGCCACTCAACAACAGTCCTCAATTGCACTTGGTAGTTACTCAACCAATCTATTCCAAACACACTCAGTAATTACCCTCGGCAATGCTCCCCAAACACCCTTAGGCAAATCACACCCAATTTGCCCTAACACAGTCAGCAAGATACACCACCAACCTGCCTAATCTTAATTCGGCAATACACAGCCAAATTGCCTAATCACAGTCGGCAATTTCACCGCTCCAATTTCGCCCAGAACACACGGCAATTCACTGCCTCTTCACCCAACACACAGAATCCGAATCACCCAAACTGCAACACAACCAATCCTGATACTACTGTAATATGCTCACAGTCTCACGCCCAGGCCAATCGTGAATTTAATCCAAGAAACTCAAACCAATTGACAACTTGGAGTCTTTATCGGTGACTCACAAATCCAAGAGTCTTGCTCGGCAAGCAGAAGACTCTGCTTCAAATATCAATCGGCGACACTCTCAGCAGATCAGTTCTTGGTCAATAGTTCAAGAACCTGAGTCGGCAACATAGTGGGCTATTTGTCTCCTTGTTCTGCAATCTTGATCGTCTGATTGCTGAGAGTTTCTTGATCGCGATGGCTTGAATCAACAGCAGGTGTTCTTGCTTTTGAGTCTTGGCTTTTGATCTTCTGGTGGGGCTCTCCTTTTCTTTTCGTCTGTGTGTGTTCTTTGAATTTGTTGGTAGCTGTTTTAGGCTGTGCTCTTCCCTTTGACAGATTTTAGGGTTTCTCGTTAAACCCACAAGAGCCAAGGTTCTCTTCTGATTCTTTCTTTTTGCCGTGGACTCAATCTTGTTGGGCTTCAACTTCAGTCCACCGATCACTTCTCGGCCCCCTGGAAATCTTTTGCCGCCGAATTCGTCGCCTGGAATGAAGAAGATGGGTCGGGCTTCTTGATCACAGATCAGTCTTCAATTCGGCCCACTGGTCTTTTAATCAGCTCTGATACCAATTGTTAAGTTTTTGTCGCAAATCGTCAAACCAATCAATCAAGAATGCACGATTTTTACCGTGGTTCGCCGGAAAGATTCCCGACTACATCCACGTTGAACTCCGGAATAGGGAGCTCGCTGCACTAAGCAATTTCAAGATTACACACGGAATCTTGAATCCGTTTACAAAATGTATTTCCCCAAATCTCACAAAGAACCTTAATCTCTAAAAGTGACAATCTCTCAAATTCTCAATTGAAGACTACACTAACTTGGACTAGGGAATAGGCTTAACACTTAGCCAATTATTAAGGGAATACAAATAATGAAAACTCTCTCCAATACTCAACCTAAGTGCTCTTTATATAGGATGAGTAAATAAAGGTAATTGGGTCAACAGCAAGGATCGTGCCATGTGTCCCTCATCCAACGGATGACAAGGGCTTCACATTTTACAAAAATAAAATAAAAAACAATGTAAACGTTTTATTTAAAAAAAAAAAATTAATAATAATACAAAATAAGTCTAACTTTTCTCTCTCTGTCAATTTCTGTCCTCGCTTTATAAATACAACGAAGCATACGATAAATAAAACATTGGTCTTGTATACTAACAATAAGAAAACAAACAGTCGTTTAGAAAATTTTCTCAGAAGCAGATTGCAGAGAAGCAAGGCCCTGTTTGGTTCATCAAAGCGATCAAAAACTCCTCAAATGGTATGAAAAATATCTCTGCTTGTTTTTTTCATTACGTATTGTATTTGTAAAAGAAAAAAAAAATAAAACTTGTGTTTTATGTTCTTAAACCGGCTGTTTTCCGGTGAATGAAAAGCAGTTTTTGAATGTCAAAAGCAGATTCTGGTTATTTTTATACGTATTTTTGTGGGTGTAAAAGTGCTTTTTTTCAAAAGATGAATTTAAAGCCTAGAATTGTGTGTTTTGGCAATTGGATTGTTTATTTTTTGCTTTCTGTTTTTTGTTTTTTGTTTGTTGTTATTGCTTTAACTTTAAGATAGAATCTATTACATGTCCATATTAGCTTAATGATCGAATAGGGTTTTGTTCAAAACTCAAGTATATTACAAGTCAGGGCATTTCTAATAAAGCAAGAAAAACTCTACAAGTTGAGTGCTTTATTTGAAAGAATTATTGATTTTTTGTGATGTAAACTTTTTATAATTTGTTTTTCATATAAGGAAAAATGAGTGAAACCCCTACAATAATTTCTTTAAATATTTATTTATTTAATTTGAATTAGTCAAATTAATAAATAAATAAAATATTTGGAAGCAGGATTTTACTTAATTTTAAAATATGAAATGGATTTTATTTAATTTTATCAAATATTAGGAGAATTCACTCATTTTCCCTTCATATAGTGATTATAAGGAGAAAATGAATGAAACTATTTGCATTTTAAAAATTACTTTTAACACACATATTTTAATAAAAATATTTATGATAAAAATATTCATAATGTAAATTATAATTATATTGTTTTCAACACTCATTAAGTACACCCAATCAATCATAATTAATTTTTTATTCAATTTTTATGATGATATCAAGCAAATTTATATTGATTTATTGAGATTTAAGATGTTCTTCCTTTCTTATTTTTTTTTCTTGAGATGCTCTCATGGATTAGTATTTTCATGGAATAAATGTCTCTCTCTCATTTATAGTTGCAGGTGGTCCTTTTTTTTTTTTTTTTTTTCAAGGAATAAATGTCTCTCTCTCATTTATAGTTGCTGGTGGTCCTTTTTTTTTTTTTTATTTTTTTTATTTTTTTTAACTGTGTTTTTCTAGTTTTCCCTGATAGCATGCTTCATGCTATGTCAAACGGCCTGATTCTTTCTTTCGGCAAAAATATATTATTTTGTTGTTAATTTCTTAACCAAATAAAATTTAATAGAAAATGATTGTTCTAAATTGTTTTTGAGTGTGCTAAATATTTTTGTGAGCGTCTTTAGTAATAAAGATAATTAATTTAAATGGTTTAAATAAGAGTTATTTTTGAAATGTACAATGTAAAAAATAAATAATATAATTTTAGTGGGTGAGTATATAAATTAATAGACCATTTAAAGTAGTGTAAATTGTCCCATCCAAAAACAAAATTAGTAGTTGAATCTGCAAATGACACGATTGATAGTTCCTCATCCAAGAGCTAGTCTTGGTTATTTTACCATTTTTTTTTTGTTTTTGGTTTTTTCTAAAGGAAAAATATTTTGTTCTTGTAGCACATGTAGGTAGATAAAGCAATTCCAGACCTGCACAAATTCAAAACGGAATGATTTTTTTGTCCCTAAAAATATAATGGGACGGAATTGGAATGATTTTTCATTCAGATTTTATAAATGGGATGGGATCGAAATTGACAAATCTCGTCCCATCTTGGATCATTGCCAACCCTACATGTAGGGTCCGCTGTTTCATAATAAAGTATTTTCAGAAAATATTTTCATTATTTTACGGTGTTTGGGATGCTCATGGAAAACTTAGTCAATGTAAACTATTTTCCAGTTAATGAAAAAATTATCGCTTTTCGGAAAAATGATTTACGGAATATAAATTTAAAATTCATTTTCTGAAAATTTTTCTCTTGTCAAAAATTTTCATAATTCACTTTAAGGAATGAAAAAATCCGGACTTAGACCTGGAACTATATGAATCTGGGTACGGAAGTGATATTATGGATCCAGGATAGTATCTATCCATATTCGAAAAAATATCCAGATCCAGATCCAAATGCAGGTGCACTCAGTCCGGATCCGGATATACCTGAAAATCCTAACTTTTTTTTTTTTTTTTTTTTTTTTTTTTTTTATCTTTTTTGAATTATATTTGTATAAAATTAATTAAATTATTGATTCGGGTCTCGAAATTTCGGACTCTCTTGGATATGGATTCGAGATTACCTGGATATGGAAATCTTGATTTTTTGAATTTTTTAAATTATATTTGTATAAAATTAATAAAATTATGCACTCGGAACACCAGGATTATGGACCTACGTTGATATGGATTTGAAATTACCCAAATCCAAAAAGTCCTTTTGTTTGTTTATTTTTTTTTTAATTTTTTTCAATTATATTTGTATAAAATTAATAAAATTCTTGACTTGGGTTCCAGTATTCCAGACTCGTGTGTATCCAAATCGGATATATCAGGATCATATCTAGAAATATAGATTTCTTAATATTTTTCAATTATATTTATATAAAATTAATAAAATTCTTGACTAGAGTCTCAGATATTCAGACCCACGTGGATTCAGATATACTTGGACCTGATCCAAAAGTCCAATTTTTTCTTCTTTAGTAATTTTCAATTATTTTATGTAAAATTAATAAAATTATGGAACCAGATTTCTAAAATCCAAACCCACATAGATCTGGATTTGGGTATATCCAGATTGGATCCAATCCACATCCAGAAATCTAAACTTTTTTTAAAAAAAATTCAATTATATTTATATAAAATTAATAAAATTATGGACTTATGTCTCAAAATTCTAGACTCCTGAGGAGTCGGATTTGGATTTCCTACCTGAGTTCAGAATTTTATTTTGAGGACCTGAGCATTTCTAGACCTAGGTCTTTTGGGTCTATACGGGAATCTCGCCACCCGGATTTGAATTTTTTTTAGCAAACCCAAGCTTTCCGGATGTATGGAGATCCGGACCGGACCTAGATCCTAATGTGTGCGGGTCTGAAATTTCGCCACCTCCACTTTTAGCCATCAGAATTCAGCAAATATTTTCTAAGAAAATATTAAATATATTAAATGTTTTCCATACAAAGCCAAAAATAAGAAAAACTTTCATTTTCAAAAATATTTTCATTAAGTATATTTTAACCTACGGAAATGATTTTACTTCGAAACAAATGACCCGTAGTGTAATTTATAATTTTAATCTTTTTTTAACTTTAAATAGAAAATGTTTCTTTGCCGCTAGTCCAATGTAACGGCTTCACTATTTGAAAACACGTCGAAAGTGGTTTTTTAGATGGACCTTAGTGGTTTAGGGTTTATGATCTCATCTTGAGGTCTTGGATTCGAATTCAGGAAGTGCATTTTTTATAAGAGTCTGTGACAACCAGTGATTTTACCTGCTCCGTTTAAGTCCGGAATGGGTGATTTCACGGTGAAATTTTCAATGATTTAAAAAAAAAATGCTTTTTTAGATGGAGTTTTGGATTGATCTCATAAAACAAAATTAAACAAAATAAAAATCTTTCTCATCGGGTAGGGTTTGTTATATAAATTATTTGACATCATTATATTTTATCCTGATTTATTAAACTTATTAAAATATACATCGCTCTTTATAGTTTATTTTTATATGTCCACTTAGGTCTTTCCCGATCTTGTTTATCGTATGATAATATTATTTTTTCTTTTCTTACCGATATACTTGAAAATTTACGTTATATCCGAATTATCTTAATCATATTTATCTCATTTTCTCCTCAATCAAAAAACACTTTATTTATTGCTGATCTAAGAAAAAACTCTTATAAAATACTGATTAACAAAAAAAAAAAAAAAAAAAATCTCTCTTATATTTTATTTATTGCTTAAATATGTTGACAGAAGGTCACTCGTCAATTAGAAAAACAATGCCGGGTCTAATTGCTTTTCTTTATTTTTTAGTTTTTGTCTAGATTCGTTTAGTATCTTCTTAAAGTAGCCTACCTTCTGCAACATTGAGCTCATCGATAAACTTTAATAATCTTGTATTAGTTGGTTAATAAATCATCCATGATCTAACCCATTAACGAAAGAGACTGTCAATTATTTTACCTAATACAATTAGGAGATGTTTTAAATTATTTAAAAAGAGATGGGTTAGATTTTCTTTGGTGTTCGTTAGATTTTTAAACTGTGCTATAATTGTATAGATTTAAACTGTGCTATTTTTGCCTGCACGGGCATGTCATATCTTTCGGATAAATGAACATTTTCATAATATAATATTCATAAAATTTCTAATTAAATTATAAATCTTTTAACTTCATTAAATTATATTACAAAGAATCATTATTTGTGCAATATAGAATAAAGAGTCACTTTAATTGTGTTCGTTAAATTAGGGTAAACGATTTCCGTAAAAAAAATATTTTTTATAAAAATCATTTTTCGGAAAGGAAAATGTTTTTCAGTATTTGGCTAAAACCTAAAAAAATTTTCCGATTATTTTCAAATGTTTGTTGCATCTAGGGAGGATCTGGTCTAGATCCATATGGATGCATAAGATAGGGGTGCGAAAATATATGGATCAAAAAAAAAAAAAAAAATAGACCTATATCCACATGGATTCGAAATTTTGGAACCCAGATCCAGAATTTTTATTAATTTTTATTTTAAAGAATTAAAAAATAAATACAAATAGAATAGAATAGAATTACAAAATGGAAATATACGCAAGAATGGAATTAAAAATTAATAAAAAAGTGCAAAATATAAATATAAATACAAATACAAAATATAATTAAAAAAATTTAAAAATAAGAATGTAAATTGAAAAAAAAAATCTAGGTTTCTGGATCCATCTAGGTATGCTCGGATCCGGACGGGGTAGATCAGGATTCATGTACTTTTTCCCCGAATTCGGATACCGACCCAGATCCACCAAAACATATCCAGACCCAGATCGATGCGGATCCAGTCTGGATTTTACCATCCTTAGGAGTGTCCAATTTTTTTTTATTTTTGAAAAAAAAGTTTTTCTGGTAGTTGGAACTTATAAGTGAGCTTTAGAAATTTTGGAGAATAGGAAAAAAAAAATTAATTTTCATAAAATAATTTAAGGATTTATATTTTGTAACTCAATTTTTGGAAAAAGTGTTAATTTTCGTAGAATTGTGAACATATTTTCTGTGAAAAAAATTTACGAAATATTTTTGAGAAAATTATAAGATACGATGTGGTGCAGATTAAGGAAGAGAAAAAGGTGGTGCTTACAAAACCATTATCATTGGATGGAGAATCAAGTGATGATTTCAGAGCTCCTAATATTCTTCAACGCGTATTAAGCTTATTTAAAAATGTACGACCAGGAACTGATATCACCAGATTCCAGGCAAGTCTATATGTATTCCAAGTTTTTCAATTTTCATTCATGGTGATTAATTAAATTATTGGATTTGAAATTTATTTAGTTATTCATGTCATTACATATATATCCTTTGAAATTTATGAAAGTAGATGATTCTTCGTCTACGAAAATAGATAATATCCTTTTTCTTTTTTCCTTTTTCTTTTTAAATAGGTAAATTTCTGTTTATTCTTTAGTGTATTCTATTTTAAAACTTCGAGGAGCATGATTTGGTGTTGTAAGATTCAGGATCTCACATTGAGGTCCTGAGTTCGAATTCAGGAACCTGCTATCAAAATATAAATATAAATTTGGATTCAGTGTTTATTTTTTATAATTTTATGTCACACATATAAACTATTAAAATTTAATTATTTATAAATTTTAATAAAATAACTATCAATATATCAGTATAAAACTTAACAAAGTATCTTTTAAGTTCATTTCCGCCGGGATTTGACGACGGCATGATGCTGATTTTCCGACAAACTTCAGCTGCCAGCAATCTTCAACGTGCCAAAATCACACCTGCAATGTTTTGGAGAATCAGTGTACTGCGTTTGTGGCAATGACATGTTGAGCAAATGCAACAGCTTGGAGAGCCCGGTTGAAAGATTTACAGCGGTGGTAGCTTGGAGCATATCCATGACTCGTCCCGTCGTCTTCGGCTCTGCTCCTTACAACCCTATTCTCGGAGAAACTCACCATGTTTCTAGAGGAAACCTCAATGTTCTACTTGAACAGGTATTATAAAAATGCCTAATTTTTTTGAATTTTATGGGTTGTTCATTTACGACAGTCCTTTTGTACCATGCTTAATATTTTTACTAGAAAAAAAAAAAAGGTGACAATAAAGGGGAAAATAGTAAAATTCTCCTAATAGTAAAATAAAAAGGGTTTTACTTAATTTCGCTAAAATCAGGAGTGTTTCGCTCATTTTTCCGATAAAAAAGATAAACTAATCTTAAAGTAGTTAAAATAATTTTTTTAGTAGCATAATATATATACTTTATGATTAATTATAGTCACCATTCTGTCTCTAATCTCTATATCATTTTTCTTTTTTACTTGCTATCTAAGTAAACGTCGTCTTGCAGGTTTCGCATCACCCACCGGTTTCTGCTCTTCATGCGACTGATGAGAAGGAAAATGTTGAACTAATTTGGTGCCAATATCCCGTTCCCAAGTTTTATGGTACTTAATTATCCCAATTTATACAAATATTACTTCTAATTAATTATGATAATTTATATAAACGAATATGAGTCATTCTCAGGTGCGGATACTTACACACTAATTGCTGATAAAAAAATCACGAACTCTAATGCGAATATGGGTTTTTTGTTCTTTTGTGACAACTATCATACATCTTTTAGCATACATAGACAATTTTTTTATAGGTGCTTCGGTGGAAGCTGAGGTGCATGGAAGAAGGCAATTGAAGCTCCTTAATCACAAAGAAACTTATGAAATGAACTCACCAAAGCTATGCATCAGATTTCTTCCGGTGCCTGGAGCTGATTGGGTAGGCAATGTCAAAATCAAATGCCATGAGACTGGCCTTGAAGCTGAATTATTTTACAAAGCCAATCCTTTTATAGCCCGTAGAGGAAACCATAGAGCTGTTAAAGGAAAAATCTTCAACTCTTCATCAGCCGAAATTCTTTATGAGATTGATGGCCACTGGGATAGGTAGTATAACTTCAAATTTCTAATAGAAAATTTTGATTTTTTTTGATATTTTGGTGTAATATAACATTGTTTTGAATTTTCCTTTCTATTTCAAAAAATTTAGAACCGTCACACTGAAGGACAGCAGTAATGGAAAAGGTACAATTATCTACGATGCTAAAGAAACTCTTACTGGGCTGAAAGAACCCAATGTAAAGGATTTGCAGGTATGTATGAATATTTATTAAATGCCTATTTTTCGTATTTTATAAAATACAGATTTGAATAAGATCAAATCCTTATACGCAATAATATAATCTAGAATGAGAGTTATTGCATTAATTGCATATGAAATTACTGTTCACATATATGAATATAAGTTTGATTTTGTTCAGGGGGTGTGGCCAAGTGAATCTGCAGCAGTGTGGAGTGAGGTGAGCCAATGTATAATGAGCCATGATTGGGAGAAAGCTAGTGAAGCAAAGAAAGCTGTTGAAGAAAAGCAAAGGAAACTATTGAGTGAGAGAGAATCAGCTGGAGAAACTTGGGTTCCAAGGCATTTCAGGGTTAGCTATGACAAAGAAAATGGATGGGACTGCTCACCTATTCAGAAATTTGTACCACCAGCTCCAATTGTTGTTCCCTTTTGATATGTAAAACTATAAGCAAATTATTTAATTAGCTATATATATTATATACCCACAAATAAAGTAATTGATTTTGTTGATTTATTGTAGCTGTTGGGGCAAAGATATTGAAGTTTTGCTTGTACACAGTTTTCAGAGTGGTCGCCCCAAGTGTAACCATATCCAAGGACGTAATCATATTGGCAATAATAAAAGTTTTCAAAACACAATTCTTGAATTTGAGTATTAGGAAAAATAGGAGTTTAATAATATATTTGGACTTGTCCATTTTTTATTTTTTTAATGAAAAGAACAAAGAAAAGAAAAAAAAAAGTTTTGAGAGTGATCATGTTTGGCAAATTATTGTCATATCATCTTATATTATATGTTAAATAAGAATTTGTATGCAAATTACATGTCATTTCTGTTGTGATTCACTGATCACTCTGAGTGTTTTGAAGGAAAAATTGAAACTCTATTACTTACAAGAATAGATTACAAAAGGTTTAAACTTTACACAAAATCTTCACTCTCTTACACTCTCTCTATATTACACAACTTTGGGATGCGTGTTGAAAATGGTAGTGTAACTTTTGACAATGAAGAAAACTTCTAAGACTACTTTAGGTGGAGATGTTACATTTCCATGAAATTAGGGAATGATTGGTGGGCACTGTAGAGCCAAACCTTGGCTATAAATTCTGAGCTTGGTTGAAAGCTCAATGCATCCCAAAGTTGTGTAATATAGAGAGAGTGTAAGAGAGTGAAGGTTTTTTGTAAAGTTTAAACACTTTGTAATATATTCTTGTAAGTAATAGAGTTTCAGTTTTTCCTTAAAAACACTTTAGAGTGATCAGTAAATCACAATAAGTGGTACCAGAGCTTTTGTTCTACTTTGGGTCGTAAAACCAGAGAACGGAACTCGGTTCAGAAAATTCGGGTTCCGGAAAAGTTTTCAAAAATCCAATTTGAGGATACCATCAGCTAGTTCACGTCGAGACGAGCACAGTTGTATTTTTCGATGACAAATACGATGTCCATAGATGCCGCACGCGCCGGCGCGTGAATCCCAGTCGCAGAACGCGCCACATGCGTTGAACCGAGGTTGAAGACGATTACATGGCATCCACGTCAGCGCCATATCAGCACACGCCAGTGCACAGTCAGCGACAAGTCATCACATAGTCAGCAGCCACGTCATCGACTAGTCATCCGCCATGTGTCACACACGTCAGCAAACCGGTCCCACTTTTGCCACGTCAACAGCCACGTGTCAGCCACGTCAGCAACATGGTAAATTTCACTGAGCCCCCTGAAGTCTTTGAAATTTACAAATTAGCCCCATAATTTTTAAAAAATTACAAATCAGTCCATAAGTCGGATTTGGACAAACGAAGTGTCTAATCCACATTTTTCGACCGTTCCGGACGCAATGATGACCTCTGATTTGTGAAATTCATCCTCGATTTTAACATATTTTCATTTTAAACTTTAAAGCTTAAAATGAAAATGGAAGATTCCTCTTCCGGTGTAATGATCAAGCTAACAACAACTAATTACTCCATCTGGAGACCTCGGATGTAGATTATTTACACTGTAAAGATTTGTTTGATGTTATTGAGGTGAGGGGAGTAAGACCAGAATCTGTTAAAGAGTATGACTTTAATAAACTCAATAACAAAAATCTGGATCAGATTAGACAGTAGATTGGTCACAGTGTCTTCCACCACATAGCATATGATACAGATGCTTACGAAATGTGCATAAAGCTGGAAGACATTTTCCAGGCCAAAACAGCTCGGAATAAAGCCTTAATCATGAAGCGTTTGGTGAACCTGAAGCTATGGAGTGAAAATTCCGTTGCATAACACACCAACGAGTTCCAAAGCCTGGTGAACCAGTTGTCTGCAGTAGAGATACAACTGGCGGATGAAGTTCAAGTCATCTTGCTACTAAGTTCTCTTCCTGATAGCTGAGAGACATTGGTGGTTACTCTCTACAACTCATCTCTATGGGGAAAACTTACCATACATATGGTAAAAGACGCCATGTCAAATCAAGAGACTAGAAGAAAAGAAGTGGGCTCAGATCAAACAGAAGCCCTTGTCTCGGAGTATCGAGGAAGACAAGCGGAGAAAAATCAAGGCAAAGGGAAAGACAGAGGCAAAAGTAGAGGAAAATCTAAGGACGGGAGAAAATCTACATACAAATGCTTCCACTATGGCATAGAAGGCCACCTAAAGAAGAAGTGTTCGAAACTGCAACGAGAGCAGAGACAATGCAATAACCAGCCGAAGAAGAATGATGCAGAGACACTAGTAGTTACCACATGAGATGTAGCTATATGCTCCGGCCAGGAAGAAGCATGCCTTCACCCCGCAACTCAGATGTCGAGTGGGTGGTAGATATTGCAACATCCTACCACATCACTCCTTACATGGATTTCTTCACAATATACAAAGCATGCGACTTTGGAACATTGAAGATGGGGAATACCAGTTCTTCTCAGATAGTGAGAATTGGTGAAATACAGTTGCGAACAAATACAGGGTATACAATAACCCTGAAGGAGGTTAGACATGTTCTAGAGCTTCGGCTCAACTTACTCTCGGGGGTAGCCTTTGACAAACAAGGTTATGCTACCCACTTCAACAATGACACTTGGAGAATGATCAAAGGTGTCATGGTCATCGTCCGAGGACATATTTGTGGAACCCTATATAAGACTCATGTGAAGATCTGTGCAGAAAGCTTCAATGTAGCTGAACCGGAGGCTTCTCAGAATCTGTGGCACCAGAGACTCGGTCACTTGAGTGAAATGAGGTTCTCAACCTTGACAAAGAAGAATATAATATCTATCTCCAAAAATGATGCTCTAGATACTTACAATCACTGTCTTTTCGGTAAGCAACATAAAGTTTCTTTCAATTTCTCTTCTACAAGGAAATCAGAGTTACTCAGTCTGGTGTACTCTGATGTTTGTGGTCAATTGGAGGTGAATTCACTAGGCGGTAATAAATATTTTCTGAATTTTATTGACGATGCTTCTCGGAAAGTATATGTGTATTTTTTGAAATCAAAGGATTAGGTCATAAACTACTTCAAACTGTTCTATGCAATAGTTGAGCGTGAAACAAGAAAGAAACTCAAGTGCCTTCGCACAGACAATGAAGGCGAATACTCTGTCAGGGAGTTCGATGCCTAGTTTCCTACTGCGGAAGTCACGATATTCAACACAAATGGACTGTTCCACGCACCCCACAAAATAATGGTACCACTGAAAGGATGAACCACACTATTATGGAGAAAGTAAGAAACATGATCAGTATGGCTAAGCTGCCAAAGCCATTCTAGGGAGAAGCGGTTCGTGTTATATGCTACCTGATCTAAGGGTGGCAAAAAAGCCCACGGCCCGGCAAGCCCGGTCCGGCCCGGCGGGCTAAGGCCCGGCCCGCGGGCTTAGCCCGGGCCAGGCCTTAAAATGAAAGCCCGGCCCGGGCCCGGGCCCGGCTTTCCTATTTCGGCCCGGGCCTGGCCCGGCCCGGGCCAAAATAAAAAAAAAAAAAATAAATATATATATTTTTAATATGCTTGTATCGTTTTTATTTATTTTTAGTATTTAAATTGTTAATTTATCAATAAAATTTGTGATTTATTTATAAATTGTCTTTATATATAGTGTAAATATATTTTAAATTTGTATTTTTTTAAATTTTTTTTTTTAAATTCGGGCCTAAAAAAAAGCCCTGGCCCAAGCCCGGCCTGATCAATAGATCACCATTTGTACTGCTGAACTTTGAGATTCCGGAGAAAGTATGGTCTGGTAAGAATCACTCATACTCTCACCCCAGAACATTCGGTTGTTTAACATTTGCACATGTATCCAAGGAGCTCAGGCAGAAGCTCGATGCAAGGACTACTCCATGCATCTTCATAAGCTATGGAGACGAGGAATTTGGATACAGGCTATGAGACCCGAAAGAAATGAAGGTCATCAGAAGCAGAGATGTAGTGTTTCTTGAAGACTAAATAATAGAATACATTGAAAAGCCCAAGATGTCTTTTAATTCCAGTACCGATAAAACTGATGCAAATCCAGACACAACCCTAACACCAACACGAGTGGCCACAGATGATGATGGGGTGAAAAACATACCAGAAATAGAACCAGAGGACGAATTTGGTGTTGAGCAGAGGGAGCTGCAACCTGCTCCATCAGAGGCTACATGATCATCCACAGACTTGGATGACGACAGACTTTCAAAAACCAATGAACCACCAGTACAAAAATCTAAGCGAGGCCAGATTCCATCATCCAGATACTCAGGATCAGAATACATTCTTCTTACTGACGAGGAGGAGCCAGGAAACTTCAACGAAGCTGTATCTCATAAAGACAAAGACAAATGGCTGCACACAATGCATGATGAAATGGAATCTCTGCAAAAAAAAAAACAACACTTATGAGATAGTCAAGCTCCCACATGGAATGAAGGCACTGAAGAACAAATAGGTGTTCAAGCTCAAGAAAGATGGTAGCGAAAATGTGGTGAAACACAAATCTCGGCTAGTAGTCAAATGATTCGTACAGAAAAAAGGAATTGACTTTGATGAGATCTTTTCACCAGTGGTAAAAATGGCTTCAATCCAAGTTATCCTACGATTGGTAGCCAGTTTGAACTTGGAGTTGAACAGATGGATGTCAAAATAATATTTCTTCATGGTGATCTGAATGAAGAAATCTACATGGAACAGCCAGAAGGATTCAAGGTTTCAGGAAAAAAAAACCTTGTTTGCAAGCTGAAAAAGAGCTTGTACGGGCTCAAGCAAGCACCGAGGCAATGGTACAAGAAGTTTGATTCATTCATGATGGGTCAATGATCCAAAAGAACTGCAGCAGGTCAATGTGTAAACATTCAGAGGTTTCCATATGAAAATTTTGTTGCTCTTCTACTATATGTGGACGACATGTTGATTGTTGGACAAGAAGCAGCGAAGATCAGCCAGTTGAAGAAGGAACTCTCTAAGTCTTTGGACATGAAAGACTTGGGACCAGCTTAACAGATTTTGGGAATGAAGGTTATTCGTGACAAACAGAACAAGAAGTTGTGGCTTTTACAGGAGAGATATATTGAACAAATAATCAGGAGGTTCGATATACAGAAAGCCAAACCAATCAGTGTTCCGCTAGCGCACCATTTCAAACTGAGTAAGAGTTCGTGCCCCTCATCTAAGAAAGAGATAGAGGAGATGTCATTGATACCATATTATTCAGCTGTTGGAAGCCTTGTGTATGCAATGGTATGTACCAGGTCAGATATTGCACACGCAGTGGGTGTAGTGAGTCGTTTTCTCTCTAACCCTGGAAAGCAACAGTGAGAGGCAGTCAAATGGATTCTCAGGCACCTCAATGGTACATCGAAGTTTCGTCTGAGCTACGGGGGAGCTGATCCAATCTTGGAATGCTATACAGATTCAGATATGGCAGAAGATCTTGATGGTAGGAAATCTACATTAGGTTTCATCTACACTTTTACAGGGGGAGTTGTGACATGGCAGTCAAGATTGCAGAGGTGTATTGCATTATCCACAACAAAAGCTGAGTACATTGCTATAGATGAGGCAGGAAAAGAAATGTTGTAGTTAAAGTGTTTTCTCCAAGATTTAGGGATCAAACAGACAAAATACAAGATACATTGTGATAGTTTAAATGCCCTGGACTTGAGCAAAAACTCAATGTATCATTCCCGAACGAAGCACATCGATGTTCGCTATCATTTGATACACGAGGTGATGGATCAACAACTGCTGAGACTAGTAAAGATCAATACAGATAAGAATCTAGCTGACATGTTAATGAAAGTGGTTACCCGAGACAAACTAGAGCTGTGTAGAGACATAGTCGGGATTGTTGTCAGATGAAAATTATTTCGGATGCAGCTGGAGGGGGAGAATTGTAATGAATCGAACACATCCAGCAATCATCATCAATAATTCACAAGCCTCCAAGCCAACTTTAGGTGCATGTTGAAAATGGTGGTGCAACTTTTGACAATGAAGAAAACTTCCAAGACTATTTTAGGTGGAGATGTTACATTTCCATGAAATTAGGGGGTGATTGGTGGGCACTGTAGAGCCAAACCTTGGCTATAAATTCAGAGCTTGGTTGTAAGTTTAATGCATCTCAAAGTTGTGTAATATAGAGAGAGTGTAAGAGAGTGAAATTTTTTTGTAAAGTTTAAACACTTTATAATCTATTTTTGTAAGTAATAGAGTTTCGGTTTTCCTTCAAAACACTCTAGAGTGATTAGTGAATCATAACAATTTCACATATATTAGCAATACAAAAAAGACTATTTGACAAGATAAAAAAAAATTCATTTTCAGGATTTAAGTATTTGTACTCGAAGCTTTAACTTTAATGGAGTGCTGGTCGTTAATCTCATATATAGATCTATAAAGTGGAAGGTTCAAGCGTCTCCATATATATATATATATATATATATATATATTGCAAAATTTGTTTATCAATAATATTGAGAATAAATGTATTTAACATCTTCAAGTTAATAATAAATAATTGTATATATTTCATTTATGTAAGAATTTTATCTCCGTTTCTTGTGGATATATCCCTACTTTATTATTATTGATGAGTGGTAATTTATATCACTATTTCTCACTCATTTAACCTAATATTTTGTATAGTTTCTCGAGTTTTATGAACGTTTTGGTGTGTTTTTGTTTATTTTACAGATAAAAATAATATTGGAACTTAATGGAATCAACTCGGGGCTAAAACAATGAAATCCAGAGGAAAAAATGTCAAAAACGAAAATTTACTGTAAGCGTCACGAAATGCAGTCCTAAATTCCAATTTTACGCAAGTTTGGTATTTTTGTCATAACTTTTTCATTCGATATCCTATGAGCTGATTGAAGTTTCAGATTAAAAAAGACTCAATGATCTACAACTTTGAAATTTTAAATATTTTCGAATTCCGAAATTTTCAAGGGAAATTAACGAACAATCCAATGTGTTTTGTGTAATTACTAAAGTCATTATCAAAAAATAAAAAAAATGGAAAATGACAATTTACAATTGTCAAACTTCCACAAAACATGCTTGCATGTTTGGTAGAGTGTTTTGTGGCATGTTTGGTGGAGTGTTTGGTGGGGGATTTTGTGGAATGTTTGGTGGAGTGTTTGGTGGAGCAATTGGTGGAGAAATTGGTGGAAGCCTTTAGATTTTCCTATAAATATCAAGCCATTTCATTTGTAATTCTCATGCTTTCCTTAGATTTTTGTAAGGAATTTAAGGATTGCATCTTGTTTGTATTTATTTTCAGCAATTAATTTATGCATTTTTATTTTCAATAATAGTAGTTTCTTTTCTTTTCTTTTATGTTTTGTAGTTAGATTTCCGTTGGGGGAAATGATGAATCTTTTATTATTTTAGTTTAGATTAATCTCCCTTAATTATAATATGGAAATTATAATTTAACATAAATTGTTATACCACCTTAATGACTGGTTTTATTTATTTGACATAATATGACACTGCCTATATGACCGGTCTTTATGTGACAGATGATTACCGCTTATATGGCTGGTTTATTGACAAATAATGATACCGCATTTATGGTCGGTCGTACTTCATTAAAATCTGACTTAATGAGGATACCGCCTATATGGCTGGTTGGTAATATCACTGATAAATTCTATATTATAGTAAGAGAGATTTCTAAATTAGAAATAGTAAAGGTGGATCTCCAACCCCCCAGCATTTTATTTTTATTTTAGGGAAGTGATGAAACACAATATCCACACACTTAATAATTGATTTTCTTTTTATGGGTAATTCTTTAGTTTGTTTATTGAGTCTTAAGCTTAATGTTTCTTGTTAATTGGCCATTAATAATATTGATTTGGTAAACTTAAAATGGACTTGACGAATGGATTTTAGGTTTCAGCCTTAGATTCAATAGCCCACGATCTTCCTTGAGGATATATAACCTTTTAATAGATTTCCTTACATGATAGACATATACCTGTCGGGCAGGAGTAGCCACTTTTGGAACTTGAACTTAATGGATCCAAGTAACTTGGTTAACATAGACATATGATTAATTGGGTTATTTGGGTATTTACGTCTGACCATCGACAGAGGCTTTTGCATATCTTCGTGTTTCAGGTTAGCAAACTGACTTATTACACATATATAAGAGAATCAATTCATCTTTAGGATAATATTGTGTGGAATCACAACCCTATATCTTTGTGTCTTTTATTTATTTTTCTTAGTATTTTCTTTTGTTTATTTTATTTAAGCAAATCCACATTCAACCAACCAAAAACAATCATTCTCTTCTCACTTAATTAGATACTTGTAAATAAATAGTATCAATAATTAATAACAACAGTAGGAATTAAGTCCTCGTGGGATCGATATTTTTATACTATTTGAACGATACGTGCGCTTGCGTTATACGCGTGTGATTATGCACCGGTCAATTATTTTTTATATAATATTTTATGTATTTTTTGAATATTTCATCGGCAAATTGGAATCATTGTTTTTTCATTCAGAGACATTATTTTCACTATTCAGGTCACGCTTTCTTTTTTACCTAAAATTATTTTGATCTATACGACACACCTTATCGATACAAATAAATGACGATCGAATTCTTTCAAAGGTCTTGTAACTTATTAGTCATTTTTTACACACTCTTGGGGTATACGGAGAATCCGTTTTTATCAAATTTAATTAAGACTTTTGAACCTTTGTGCTATCGAAGAGAAGTCTAGTTTTTCTAGGTTTGTTATACTTTATGTGACGAAAACTATTTTATTGTAATCTTATGTGATATGAAATATGTCTCGTTGTAATTCTTTTTAAAATTTAATATTATGTTTTGTTTGCGTTAAAAAATTGTTGGAAGACATTATGGCCTGGTACATGTCTTCCAGCTTTATTTCGAACTGTCTTGGTCTTGTACATGTCTTCCAGCTTTTTTTCGTCTTATCGCCCCATTAACATGACTTTCTTCTGAGTTGTCTTGGCCTGGTACATGTCTTCCAACTTTATCCACATTTCGTAAGCATCTGTCATGTGCTAAGTGGTGGAAGACACAGTGACCGATCAACTGCCTTATCCGACCGAGAGTTCTTGTTGAGTTTATTCCAGTTACACTCTTTGACAGAATATGGTCTCACTCTCTTCACCTCGATCATATCAAAGAAATATTTACAGTGTAAATAATCTATCATCCGAGGCCTCCAGAGGGAATAATTGGTTATTGTCAGCTTGATCATCGCACTAGAAGATGAATCTTTCATTTTCATTTTAAGTTTAAAATTTAAATAAAATAGGATAAAATCATGGATGATTTTCACAAATCATAGGTCACCGTTGCATTCGGAACGGTCGAAAATGATGGATTAGACACTTCGTTGGTCCAAATCTGACTCAATGTATGATTTGTAAATTTTTAAAACTTCTAGGACTAAAATATAAATTTCAGAAACTTCAGGGGGCTCAATGAAATTTACCAGGTGTGCTGACATGGTTGATGATGTGGCTGACATGTGGCGCTGATGTGCTGCTGACGTGGTCGTCTTCTACCTCCAGCAACCGTGTTTGGCGCGTGTAGGCGCGTGCGGCGTCCCTGTATCTCTGTTTGATCATCGTAAAATACCATCGAGCTCGTTTCGACGTGGACTAGCTGATGGTATGCTCAAAATTAATTTTTGATAACTTTCCTGAAACTCGAATTTTCCAAACCGAGTTTCATTCTTCGGTTTTACCACCCCAATGTATAACCAAAACTACTGATACCGCTTTTTGTTATTCTCTTATTACTGAAGAGTATTTAAAAAAAAAACCGAATCTATTACTACAAGAATAGAACTTTACAAGTGTTTAAACTCTCTATAAAAAAATCTCCCTTCTAACACTCTCTACCAAGCTCTCTTGCCTTGAAACTTGCTATTTTGGGGTTAAATTTGAGCTATCAATTTATAGCCAAACACAAGGCTCAAATGTCAACAAAGGAATAATAATTCACCTAAAGTTTGTTTTTAAGCTTGCTGCATTGTCAAAAAGTGTAACATCATTTTCAAACTCCACCTAAAATTGCATTGGAGCCTTGGAGGCTTGTAATTATGATGGTGGTGGCAGCTGGATATTATAATTTGCATGTTTAATGTTTCTCGAAATGGACATATGTAGACCCCTAATGTCACTAATTTCGATTTTTATTTTCGAAGTAATTTAATTTATGGTATTTTTATTATTCTTAAAACGATTGCTAATTGTTTTAGTTTCTTACAGTGAAGGTAAAATAAGGGAATAAATTTCATTTGGAGTGAAGTGAGAGTATGGTGCAAAATATATATATATTGCAAAATTTATTTTTCAATAATATTGAGAATAAATGTATTTAACATCTTCAAGCTAATAATAAATAATTGTATATATCTCATTTATGTGAGAGTTTTATCTCCGTTTCCTATGGGTTCTGTCCCTACTTTATTAGTATTATTTATAGAATATTTTATGTATTTTTTGAATATTTTATCGGCAAATTGGAATCACCATTTTTTCATTCAGAGATATTATTTTCACTATTTAAGTCTCGCTTTTTTTTTTTTTTTTTTACCCAAAGTTATTTCAATCTATACG
Source organism: Zanthoxylum bungeanum (assembly GCA_019454045.1). Classification (NCBI taxonomy): domain Eukaryota; kingdom Viridiplantae; phylum Streptophyta; class Magnoliopsida; order Sapindales; family Rutaceae; genus Zanthoxylum; species Zanthoxylum bungeanum. Next base: position 70,027 of record SKCR01021653.1, read on the forward strand.
ACACACCTTATCGGTATAAATAAATGACAACCGAACTCTATCAAAGATATTGTTACTTATTAGTCATTTTCTCACACTCTTCCGGAATAAGCTGAAGAATCCGTCTTTATCAAATTTAATTAAGACTTTTTAACCTTTGTTGCTATCTAAGAGAAGTCTAGTTTTTTCCAGATTTGTTATACTTTATGTGACGAAAACTATTTTACTGTAATTTTATGTGATATGAAATATGTCTCGTTGTAATTCTTTTTAAAATTTAATATTATGTTTTGTTTGCGTTAAAAAAAATGTTGGTTGGAAAGTGCATTCATTGTATGGATCCAAATAGCCTTTCCCCTTTTCTTTAATCGACTTAAAATATAAAATTTCATTTGAGTAAAGCTATTTAACGTTTGAGTAAAGTTACCTAAATTTCTAACAATAATAATACAATTATAAAATATTGTATAAATTGATATAATAATTTTATCTAACTAATCTATGCATGTTATATAAATTACCAACTCAATTTGTATCGTAGTTTGTAACTATATCATTATTGATTTTTTTTTTAAATATACTTCACTTGATTTTAAAATTTTCATTTTTTGTTAATTACAAGCAACTTTTTGGAAGAGTGGAAACCACTTTATTTTATACTTTTAAGTCGAAAGTTCGAGCTTTTAAGTTCTAATTAAATTTCTTGTGATGTATTTATTATTCTATAGATTTATCATCCTTATTAGTTATCTTATTTTTAGAGCAGACTCATTCAAGTATCAAAATCGGAAGCTATTATCATCAATATTGATAAAATATTAGTATATATTGATTGGTTTTGTTTTGCTTATTATATTTCGCTTTCCTAATGAATTAATTTCTTTTCAGTTTTCAAAACTAAATCTACGTTATCATTTGAAATGATTTCTAGTTTAGCATGAGAATTTTCTGTAAATAATTTACCTTTTTTTTTTTTATTTGTTTAGTGAATTTTTCTGGTTGCCATGTTTGAAACATTAAATTTACATTATTCCCACAAATGGTCACCACCCATGCTATATTATGGGTTATAAAGTTCTTCCTATAAGTAGAGTTTGATTAAAGTTTTGATATATATAAATTTATATCAGTTTTTTATTACAAAAAATATTTTTAAAATTCGAACATATGATTAAATGGATATAAAAATTAACAATAATTTGTTTTTACTAAAATAAAAATTCGTCATAGGTGGATAATTCAGTTATACGTAGCAGGTGAACCAGCTTTTTAATAAACAATGCTGCTGCTTTCTTGACTGAAAGGATGTTTTTCTTTGAATTTATGCAAAGATAGGGATAGAAATAATATAAAATATTTTTAAAAGGAAAAAATATCCAAAACAAATCTCTCCTTCAAGCAAGAGAAATCTTTTAATATTAAATGGACGTGAATCATGTGATTTTTTCCCAAGCTCTATCTATCTATCATCTATGGCCTTGCCCCACAGCCCACATGGCTACGTTTTTCAAAAGTCACTAGGGCTTACAAAATCAAACCAGAATTAACATGCTAATGGTTAAATTCAAAGTTTTAAAAATCGAATTGGTGATGAAACCGGTAATCCAAAAAATTCAATGAGTAATTGGTTCGATCGGCTGGTATGATCCATTTTTAAAATATTTGGGCTCTAGATAGTGACCTATATTGATTACCTCTCAGAGCCGGCCATATCTTGATCACTTTTAGAAAATCCTGACTTAAATACGATGTTAATTAACCAGTCAATTGACCCATAGGTTGAGATATATTTGATTAAAGTAAAATGATTTTATTTTAAAGTAACTATTAGCTTCGCATAAAATCAGAGGTGGTCTTAAGGAGAATCGACATAGGCGGTCAGCTGGGATCCCGAAAATTTTCTCCAAAATTAAGCCCCAAACCTTAAAATAATCGATTTTTAGATATATAATATGACTATATTCTTAATCATTTATATATAAGGAACACATAATTTTAAGAATTTAATTAGGGTTCCCTAAAACTTTTGGCTGCCTCTTCATAAAATGTGGAAGTTGTAATGCAAGACCTGGTATGTGATATTCTATTTTGAAGAAAAATAATCTATGAAAGTGATTTGCAATTAATATAATAACACATTAATCTAACAAAAACCTTAATTAAATTCTCCTTGTTCCGTAGATCACTCTCGTACAAATTAATCGACCTAATTCATGCTCAAAAACTATCTTATAATGACCATGAATTGATGGTTACCTAAACATTGAAATTTATTATCAGAGAAGGTACACTATTAATCTCCCCCAACAAACAAACATTTTCTATAATCGTTTAAAAGTCATCATTAGCAACTTCTCAAAATTGAAACCTCAATTAATGTGTTATCTCAAGATCGAATTAATAATCTAGGAACTAATAACAACTATCATGTGAGAACTTCGACATTTTTAATATGCGATTTTGGACCTCAATAACAGTATATAAATATTAAACAGTAACTATATATAGGTATTAAACCCTTACATAATCTTTCTTTCTTCCTCTATTTTCCTTTCTTTTTTTTGGGCTTTTTGGCTTTACGGCTTCTATCTACAAGTCCCCAAGGGACGTGACTTGGTGGTGTACATCTTGAGGTCCTGGATTTGAATCCAGAGAGTACGTTTCTTGTAAGAGCCTGGACAGCTGAAGGTTTTACCTGCTCCACTTAATCCCGAAAGGGATAATTTGACGGCGGGGTTTCCAACGATTCCAAAAAAAGAGAGAGACTTCTATCTACAATCTTCTAATTTCAAAAATAAAATAAAATAAAATCCAATGAACTCAATCGTTCACTTATCTAAAATAAGAAGGTGATAAATTGAGCCTTTCGGTAATCACTATCAACCTTTTATATTTTAAACTCGAGGAAAAAATAAAATGATTAGCTTGACCTTATTTTCAAGTAAAATGAACTCATAATTAATTGTACTCATATATCGTGAAACTAATTAAGTTGCTTAGTCCTTAATTTATTTTGGAGTTCTTAGTCATTCTTCTTTTTAGAGTCTCTTCTTATTTTTGCAATTTATTTTATTGATTGTAATTCTATAGATCGTTCTAACATTTCATCTTTCGGTTTCTTAAATAAATGTAACCATAATATGCCTTCGTGATGAAAGAGAGTTTCAATAAAGTCTACTGAGATCTCGCCCTCATTTCACTTTTAAAAAAGTAATTAAAAAGATAATAGTCTCTAAAGGAACAATCTAGTTGATTGTGTCTGTTAGTTCTATGTTTGCTGGCGATATTCATAACAAAATAAGTTTAATTGAGTTGTAATGAGTCTTAAAGATTTCGGTGTAATTGGAGAAGTATTTGGACGACTTCAGATGAAGCTGTTAGGATTTGCATTCATGGTGCGTTCTTGTTTGGGTTCGAAGTTCGAACGCTCTGCGTTCGTGGTTCGTTTGAGTGGATATTTGAACAAAAGCTTCCGGAGACTTCACGTTCGAGGTAACTGTTTAGAGGCTTCGCGTTCGAGGCACGTTCGAGACTTTTTAATTTTTGGTTAACGGAACAGTGCGTGTTCATCACGTGTTCTTGTGGCATTTGAACAGCTGTGCATACGTGGGTTATTTTGTACGCGTTGTTGAGCCAGTTTTGTACAAGGAAAACCCTACCTCTACCATACCTATATAAATAAACACAGAGTCACATTATCAACTCTTGGAAACACATTATTCTGAGCTACAATATTATTTGTTTTCAACATTTTTGATAATTCATCTACAAGACTTCTATGATTTCTCTATCTTTTTTTATGAGATTGAGTTTTGATTCACCATCAACACAGGAAAACAACCCTAATCCAATTCTCTAAGCCTTCAGAGTTCTAAATGAGGAATATTTGTAGTCAGAGTTATGATATTACGAGTTCCCAAGGTTTATCATAATTCACGTTGAGGCTTCAGAGGTTCTAAAGAAGGCCGTTTGATTGGGGCTCGGGGAGTTCTTCGAGTTATTACAGTTTAGAGGTATTCGAGTCGGTGAAATTATCAGCATATGTCTTATACCATCACTATAAGTTTTCTTTATAATAGTGGATTGGACTGGTAGCCTATACCCGAAGTGGTTTTTTACTCGCACAAGTTTTCTACTCCGTGAATAATTTTTTTGTGTTGATTCTCTTTATTGTCTTGATATTTGCTTTATTTTACATCTGCTTAAAATTAGAGGTGCTTGTTGATTTAAAGCATAATTGTTCTATTTTTGACTTGTCTTAGATAGAGTAATAATGCACATAGGCTCATACTCTTAGGACAAAATTGAAATTTCAGTGTCTCCTGTAATATTGACCCAAATCGTATCGCCTCACTGTTCATAAAAATTTGAGAGAAAGAGAAAAATTAATTTAATTTTAGGTGAGAGACGTAGTAAGGTGCATTGTAAACGTCGTAAGGACATCTAATGAGGGCATCTCGACACATGACCGAGTCTCTTTCTCAATTACGGTGATTGTTATATATATATTTGAATTGTATTAAGTATTTTTTTTTTACAAATTATAATTATTAGATAATAATTTTATATAATTGACTTTTAATCAAGCATTATTATTAACATATGATCAATAATTATTGAAAACTTAACATGACTTAACACATGTTAGATTATTAATATGGTAGTTGTGTATTGAATATGATAGTTGTGTATTGAATATGGTAGTTGTGTAATTATGTATTTAATATGGTAGTTGTGTATTTAATATCGTAGTTATATAATGTCTATATAAATGCTTCTCATTGTAGTTCTAAATTCAAGAAAATGTTAATAGACATTTACTTCATAAATTCTCACATGGTATCAGAGCCTGAGTTCCGATATCTGGATATGTCATCGTCCCTGTCTCCAAACATGTCTTATCTCATTGTCTCTGTTTCCAAACAGATCTTATCTCATTGTCCTTGTTTCCAAACATGTCTTATCTCTTTGTCTCTGTCTCCAAACAGGTCTTATCTCTTTGTCTCTGTCTCCAAACAAGTCATATCTCATTGTCTCTATCTCCAAACAAGTCTTATCTCATTTTCCCTGTTTCCAAATAGGTGTATTTGCGCTCTGTGGATGCTGGTTTTCACCCGAGGTCCACAATCAGAATTTGTAGGTTGGGGGCATTAGCGATCCTGCAAGACAAAGGTAGAGTGAGCGGGAGTAGACTACCCACCGGTGTGGTGGGTGCCGTGGGCACTCCGACGCTCAAGTCAGTAGCATGAAGAGCAATAAATATGAAAAATGTAAAAGTAAGGTTTAATGTTACCTTGACTTCATTGATGGCCGTGAGGGCAATAGAAAATGTTTAAAGAGATAGAGGGTTCAGAGAGCTTGTGTCCCAGAGCCCAAGCTTGTGAGGGAGAAGTCAAGCCCCCCTCTAGAGTTCAGAAACCCTTCCATTTTATATATTGAAGGAAGTCACTTTACAGTTGGAGATATAAGTTGTACACGTGATGGTGGGATCTTCAATGTGCTGACATTTCTGGCAAGGGAGCCCACAACATGTCTTGGATTCAACTTTCAGCGCTGGAAGAATATTTGCATGTGTAATTATGCTTTACGCTAGACAAGATGAGGGAAGAGTGGTTGATCAATTATCCGTAAGCATGTGGCATGATTTATATTCAATAATGTAAGGTTTTATGGGTTTGATGTGAAAATATGTTTTTACCATCGGGTCCAAATTTGGCCCGTACAGTTTGTTCCCTACTCTTTAAGTCAAAAAGTCTTTGACTTGAAGAGTAATATGTCGAGTGAAACAAGAAGTACGAGTATCTGTCAAGAATACATAGTTCTTACACGACAGAGAGAATTCAACGTATTTTGGACTAAGAATAGTCCAAGTCTTCAACTTGTCTTGGCATGAGCCAGAGGATATCCTCGGTCGACTGAACCAGATAAAGGCCAGGATAATCATTTGACTCTTCATGAGCCACGGGGGATGTCCCCAGTCGACTGATCCAGATGATGATCAGGATAATCAATTGACTCTACATGAGCCATGGGGGATGTTCCCAGTCGACTGATCCAGATGATGATCAGGATGATCTCCATGCTACTAGTCAAGGACCAGTGGAGTTTACAATGTCGTCTGACCAGATGAAGGTCATATATTGACTCTACTTGAGTCATGGGGAATGTTCCCAATCGACTGAACCAGATGAAGGTCAGGATATCTCCATACTACTGGTCAAGGACCAGAGGAGTCTTCAAATAATTATAGACCAGTTGAAGGTCATATATTGACTCTACTTGAGCCATGGGGGATGTTCCCAGTCGACTGATCCAGATGATGATCAGGATGATCTCCATGCTACTGGTTAAAAACCATAGGAGTCTTCAAATAATTATAGACCAGTTGAAGGTCATATATTGACTCTACATGAGCCATAGGGGATGTTCCCAGTTGACTGAACCAGATGAAGGTTCAGGTCTTCCATTTGACTCTACATGAGCCATGGGGAATGTTCCCAGTCGACTGAACCAGATGAAGGCCAGGACAATCTCCATACTACTGGTCAAAGACCAGGGGAGTTTTCAAATTTTTCTAGACCAGATGAAGGTCGTATGTTGACTCTACATGAGCCATAGGGGATGTTCCCAGTCGACTGAACCAGATGAAGGCCAGGACAATCTCCATACTACTGGTCAAAGACCAGGGGAGTTTTCAAATTTTTCTAGACCAGATGAAGGTCGTATGTTGACTCTACATGAGCCATAGGGGATGTTCCCAGTCGACTGAACCAGATGAAGGTCAGGACAATCTCCATACTACGGGTCAAAGACCAGGGGAGTCTTCAATGTCTTCTGGACCAGATGAGGCCAGGTCTTCAACTTTGACTCTACATGAGCCATGGGGAATGTTCCCAGTCGACTGAACCAGATGAAGGTCAAGATAATGGGTATATTGTCGAATGAGTTCATCAACAAGTTCCAAGATATAGGCGCATAGATGTAGACTGGGATGAACATCAAGTTTCAAGTCAAAACTATATGTGGTATCTATGACAATGCCCAAGCTATATACTAGATGATGTCGGCTGAGATTCATATCATGTCTCAAGATATGCAAGTGTACTAACTATAACAATCCCCAAACTACAGACTAGATGATGTCGGCTGGGATCATCAATAAGTCTTAAACTACAAACGTGTAGTGTCGATTGAGATCAATGTTACGCCCCAAGCTACACGTTGAGATGTTACCAAGTAATTCTTAATTAGTCTCAAGTCAATGAGGTGTTGTGTCGACTGGGTTTTTCTTTAAGCCCCGAGCTACACGTGTAGTTTTCAAATAAGACACATTTCAAGCATCAAGTCATACACACATAAGATCCACAACAAGTCCCAAGCTACACATGTAGACGTCGATTGGGACAGACACCAAACATCAAGCCATACATGCATAGGATCCACAACAAGTCCCAAGCTACACATGTAGACGTCGATTGGGACAGACACCAAACATGAAGCCATACATGCATAGGATCCACAACAAGTCCCAAGCTACACATGTAGATGTCGATTGGGACAGACACCAAACATCAAGCCATACATGCATAGGATCCACAACAAGTCCCAAGCTACACATGTAGATGTCGATTGGGACAGACATCAATTATCAAGCTATACAAGCATGAAATCCTCAATAAATCCCAAGCTACACTTATGTAGATGTCGATTGGGAAAGACATCAAACATCAATCTATACATGCATGAAATCCACAATAAATCCCAAGCTACACTTATGTAGATGTCGATTGGGAAAGACATCAATCATCAATCTATACATGCATGAAATCCACAATAAATCCCAAGCTACACTCATGTAGATGTCGATTGGGAAAGACATCAATCATCAATCTATACAGGCATGAAATCCACAATAAATCCCAAGCTACACTTATGTAGATGTCGATTGAGACAGACTGACTTGATGAAAGTCCATGACACTACCGTCGAATGGACTATCAAATGGACCTGATGAAAGTCTATAAGGTAAAGTCGAATGAATCTAATGAGTATCTATGTGAATCTTCATACTACAAGACCTGGTGAAGGTCACGAGACTACTGTCGAATGGACATGTCGCATGGACTTGATGAATATCTATCAAGGTTATTACTCATTCAATTGATGAGGATTTATGAGACTACGGTCGAATGAAATTTATGAAAGTTCAAAGAATTCATCCTGATGAAGGTTCATGAGACCACAATAGATAAACTTAATGAAAGCCATCAATGTCGCCTCCATTCTACGAGACTACGGTCGAATGGACTTTATGAATGGACTTTCCAAAGAGCTATGGTCGAATGAACATGATGAAGGTCCTTGTGAATTTTCATTCTACCTGACCTGATGAAGGTCAGGAGACTACGGTCGAATGAACCTGATGGAAGGTATAAATGAATCTTCATTCTACCAATCTCTGATACTACTGTCGAAAGGACCTGACAAAGGTCCATGAAGGTCATCACTCATTCTCCTGATGAGGGTTTATGAGACTACGGTCGAATGGACTTGGTGGAAGTCCAAGGAAGTCATTATTCACTATACTAGACATGAAGAAGGTTTAGGATGCTACAATAGAATGAACATGATGAAAGTCATCACTCCTCACTCTCCTATGAGACTACTGTCGACTGGACCTGTTGAATGGACTTGATGGAAGTCCAAGGGGGTCATGGTCGAATGAACCTGATGAAGGTCCATGTGAGTCTTCATTCTACCTGACATGATGAAGGTCCAAAAGAATTTTCATTCTACCTGACCTGATGAAGGTCAGGAGACTACGGTCGAATGAACCTGATGGAAGGTATAAATGAATCTTCATTCATTCTACCAATCTCTGATACTACTGTCGAAAGGACCTGACAAAGGTCCATGAAGGTCATCACTCATTCTCCTGATGAGGGTTTATGAGACTACGGTCGAATGGACTTGTGGAAGTCCAAGGAAGTCATTATTCACTATACTAGACATGAAGAAGGTTTAGGATGCTACAATAGAATGAACATGATGAAAGTCATCACTCCTCACTCTCCTATGAGACTACTGTCGACTGGACCTGTTGAATGGACTTGATGGAAGTCCAAGGGGGTCATGGTCGAATGAACCTGATGAAGGTCCATGTGAGTCTTCATTCTACCTGACATGATGAAGGTCCAAAAGAATTTTCATACTACCTAACTTGATAAAGGTTGGTCGATTGGACCTACAGGAGGTCCAACAAAATTTTCATTCTATCTGACCTGATGAAGGTCAGGAGACTACTGTCGAATGAACCTGATGAAGGTTCATGATAATCTCCATACGTAGTGTGAAGATGATTATCCTCACATGTAGTATGGAAGAGATGCCTATCAAAGTCATTACTAATTATACAAGGCTTGAATAAGGTCAATGATACTACAATAGAATAAACTTTGATGAAAGTCACATATAATTTCCATACTACCTAACCTGATATAGGTTGGTCGATTGGACCTAAAGGAGATCCAAGAAAGTTGTTCATTCTACTAGGCATGATAAAATATTCTCTATGTAGTATGGAGTTGGCAATATTAAATCAACGTAGCATGGAGATGATGACTAACCTTTGATTTAGTCTGGAGGAGTTGATAATCATTCCAAGTAGTTTATGAGAGATGGATTTTTCCATGTAGCCAGAAGTTGATGGTCATCCACCTTGTTGTTTGGGAATCGAATGAACAAGATGTTTTATCATCCCATACATGTCGAGTGAGATCATATGAGATGATACTACCAGTGTTCCTGAATTTAAAATTGTTTGGAATATAGGAAGAACTCTATTCGGCAAGCATGTTCAATTATTCTTGGCTTTGTTGTATCAAATAGAATCTTTCCTTCAAGCCCATGTTGTGTCGAATGACCCATTCCTCTAGTGGCAAGCCTTCATTTATGTTCTGTAGAGTGGCACATTCTCCTAGTGCCAATCCTTTATTTATTTTATTTTTTATATATACACCGTGTAGAGTGGCTATTGACAACTTACCAGCACATGGCTCCTTATTTGATTAGGGACCACACGACTTTGACAGCTTTGTGCTAGGTGTCCCATGAATGACTAGGTTTTCAACAAGTGGGCCAACTTCACTTAACTCATGCTATTATTTTGTCTGTTTGGCGAATGGGCCATCTGCGCTTGACCAGCTTGCTTCTTTGGATGGATTGATCATGGCTTGCGCATCTGGGCTGGCTTCATACATCTGTATTTGTCGTCTGGCAAGTGGGCTCTTGCTTTTTTATGTAGTTTAGTCGAATGGACTGTGTGCTAAAATTGAATTTACAAAGCTTGAGTTTTGGTTTCATGCTACAAAAGTGAGGTTCAATTGTGAATGGATGATAGGTTCATCTGTCAGGATTTTTTCCTTCATGTAGGATTGCTTCATGAACCATGCAAGTAAGGAAGCATTTTTCATTGGTTTATGCAAGTTGGCTAGCTTCATTCGGCATCTGTTCTTTGTTGGGTGGAGCATGGCACATGCAAGAGTCGAATGGGGTGGCTTTTGATGTAATATTGATTTGTCGAGTGGTAGTATGGGGAAAGTTATGGCTGCTTTTTTTTTTCTTTTATTCTTTCATCCCTTCACTTTCTCTTTTCAAATTGGCCCCACTTTACTTTCTTTTTTTTTTTTTTTTTTTTTTTTTTTTTTTTTTTTGTCAAAATCTTCTTCACGTGACTTTTGAAGCTTTTTAATTACCATAACAATTTCAAACCTAATGCAAACATTTGGGGCCCATGTTGTAAGCTATTTGCTTTTAGTAAAATAAAATTGGGAAATCTATGTAACAAACAGGAGAGCCACCCACTCTTTGATTTGCAAGTGACTTTAGTTGTTAGAGTTGAGCATGTAACTTTGTCGAGTGGGGCACTTATTTTATTTTTTTTTTTTTTTTTTGTCGAATGGAGAGTGAGCTGTCAGGCATGCGATGTGGTGCTGTTGGGCTAGGCTTGTGGTGCGAATCTCGTGGTTGCCTTGCTTGGGCAGTGGGCCGTTGTTGATCTATACCAAGCTGATTGTTTGATGGTGTGTGTTGCTGGCACATTGTTTGATGGCGTGTCTTTGGCACATGTCGTATGGAGTAGAACATTGTTAGTGGGCTGATAGATTGTTGCAATTTCATCTTGTTGTTAGGCCTTAGCTGCTTGGTCGTTTGATGTGTTTTGTTGCTCAGCCTCTGAGTGAGAGTTAATCCATCTGGTTAGCTGCTTCGGCGGGCTTTTTGCATAGGCTGAATCTTGACAGCCTTATTTTTTTTTTATGTTCTCTAGAAAATATGAAAATATTCATATGCAATGGGAAGTTGATGATAATCCCTCTACATAGTCCGGAGGAGACTATCATTTTGCATGTCGTACGGAAAATATGGTCCCCTCATGGTGGATTTTTACTGGTCATATTATTGACTGCAGCTAATAGATTAGCTTGATAAGAAAGTTGGGATGACTTGTAGTCTCGCGCTGTATTGTAGAGTGGCTAATTATGCTACCACCGGGTCTGGTGTCTGTTTGTTGCTCGAAGTCATGGATAGTTATGTTTGTAAGGATTGTAGACTGAGTGGTCTTTACTTGCTATGAATCGCTAAGGCCCCACGGTGGGCGCCAAATTGTGGATGCTGGTTTTCACCCGAGGTCCACAATCAGAATTTGTAGGTTGGGGGCATTAGCGATCCTGCAAGACAAAGGTAGAGTGAGCGGGAGTAGACTACCCACCGGTGTGGTGGGTGCCGTGGGCACTCCGACGCTCAAGTCAGTAGCATGAAATGAGCAATAAATATGAAAAATGTAAAAGTAAGGTTTAATGTTACCTTGACTTCATTGATGGCCGTGAGGGCAATAGAAAATGTTTAAAGAGATAGAGGGTTCAGAGAGCTTGTGTCCCAGAGCCCAAGCTTGTGAGGGAGAAGTCAAGCCCCCCTCTAGAGTTCAGAAACCCTTCCATTTTATATATTGAAGGAAGTCACTTTACAGTTGGAGATATAAGTTGTACACGTGATGGTGGGATCTTCAATGTGCTGACATTTCTGGCAAGGGAGCCCACAACATGTCTTGGATTCAACTTTCAGCGCTGGAAGAATATTTGCATGTGTAATTATGCTTTACGCTAGACAAGATGAGGGAAGAGTGGTTGATCAATTATCCGTAAGCATGTGGCATGATTTATATTCAATAATGTAAGGTTTTATATGGGTTTGATGTGAAAATATGTTTTTACCATCGGGTCCAAATTGGCCCGTACACGCTCCGATGATCAAATAGCTGATATCTTCACCAAATCTTTTCTTCCTGATTGTTACACAACCAAACGTTTTCAAACTTAATCTGATTTCCTCACTACCATCTTGAGTTTGAGGGGAGATGTTTGATAAGCGGTGAATATATCAATATTTACCGTCCCTTTTACTTAATAATTTGTATAGTTTCTTAAGTTTTGTGAATATTTTGATGTGTTTTGTGTTTTTTTTTGTAGATAAATAAAATAACAGGACTCTCTTGATTCAAATCAGAGCCAAAATATCAAAAAACGGACAAAAAGGGCAAAAATGTAAATTTCCTACTAAAATGCGTTGTTTGCTAAAATGTGCCGTTTGCTAAAATACGTCGTCTGCCATCAAGCGCCAGACACGTGTCAAAATCAGAGAAACTTGCTATCATATGCACATGCTAAAATACGTCTGTCACATGTCAACATCACAGTAGTCTTACTAACGTGCGCCGGACACGTGTCATCATCTCATACTACCGATATTTACTATGCCTGCATTGTGACACACAACACATCACGCGTCGCGACGCCGAAATTATAATTCAGATGCCGATGCAACCAACGCCACGTGTCACGATCTCGTTTAATCAAACTCACGTCGCGACGCGTGGGGCATATTTTTCACTATAAATAGAGCCTGAAATCAGAAGGAAAATTCATACATTCTTCTGGGGAATTCTTTAAGAATATTAAGAAGATTGTATCTTGTTTGTTTATTTACAGCTTTCTGTATTTAATTTTATTTATTTTACGCAATAATACTTTCTTTACATTACTTTTCAGTCTTTATTTTTAACTGTTCAGTATGAGGAGGTAACTCTCATCCGCTAGGGTAAAAGGTTAAACTTTTATTACTAATATTTAGATTAATCTCCCTTAATTATAATATATAAACTATTTAATCTCACTTAATGGGATACTGCCTTTATGGTCAGTTGGACTTAATTAAATTGATTTTAACCTTACCAAATTGGATACCGCCTTTATGGGCGGTTGAACTTAATTAAATTGATTTTAACCTGACTAAATTGGATACCGTCTTTATGGTCGGTTGGTAATATCATGTAAAGTTAATATATTATAATAAGGGATATATCTAAAATGGAAAAAATAAAAGTGGATCCTCAAACCCCAATATTTTCTTTATTATTTATTTCATTTTTTAATTTCCAAGCTTTACTTAATGTCATTTACTTTATTTAAGCTTTTATTAGTTCTAGATATGTGTTGTAACTAAACCCGTTATCTGGGGTTGTGATGAATTCCAATATCATCAGTTTATAAGGGATTATTTTATATATTGGGTAATATAAAGGTTTATGTATTAAATCTTAAGCTTAATGCTTCTTGTTAACTGGTCCTTAATAAGATTAATCCGGTAAACTTAAAATGAACTTGATGAAGGGATTTTAGGTTTTAGCCTTAGACTTAATAGCACACGATCTCCCTTAAGGATTAGATACCCCTTAATAGATTTCCTTCCAAGATAGACATATACCTGTCGGGCGGGGGTAACCACAATTGGAACTTAATCTTAAGGAATTCAGGTAACTTGTATTTGCATCTGACCATCGACAGAGGCTTTTGCATAAATTCGTGTTCCAGGTTAATAAACTGATATATAACCACTTCATCTTTAAAAGATATTGGAAGAATTCACAACCCTAGATAGTTTAAAAATATTGAATTTTCCTTTCATCTACTTCGCACTGTTTTATTTAGTTGTTTTAAATTTAAATTCACTATCCAATCAAACAACCAATCTATTAGATACTCGTAAACATTTGGCTTCATAGTTTGGGTATTAAGTCCCCGTGGGATCGATACATTTTATATTACTTGAGCGATACGTGCGCTTGCGTTAGGTGTATAATTTCACCGATCAGTGTTAGGTTATTAATATAGTAGTTGTGTAGTTGTGTATTTAATATAATAATTATATAATAACTATATAAAGACCTCTCATTATAATTCTAAATTTGTTGTAAATTAGATGGTCTCCAACACTTGTCTTTTATGTTTTTAACTTATCCCACATTGATTAGGGATAATAATATTAACCTAAACCTATCTCTATAAATAGAGAGTAAATCTTGTATAATTATATATCTCAAAAATCAATAAGAAGAAAAGCTTGCAGCTTTACAAGGTATTATTTTCTTCATTTTCTCTTTTATTTTATAACACGTTATCAGCACGAATTGTTCTTATTTTATTTTATTTTTCAAAAGGCCGAACCTGAAGTTCAGCAAGCAATTGCCTTTTTCTATGATCATTACAACAAAAGACTTGATGGCTTTGAATCATTTCATGATTGGCCTGCAGCATGATCAAGCCTGAAGCATGATCAATCCATAAGGCCATGAGGCTATTTTTTTCTGATGAGTCTGCAGGCACGATTGTTTGTCCTGTTGATCTTTTGATGTTTGATCTTTTGATGTTTATTATATTATTTAGTGTTAATTATTGGTTATTTTTCCGTTATTGTTATGCTTTGATTGCTGAAAAAAAAAGCGATGAATTTTGCCAATCATCATGAACAAGCAGATCATGATGATTAATTACATCATCTTACGGGCCGTGTTATCATGATCATAGGCTGCATATCATCTCAAGGCCAGAAGTAATTCGATAAACTAGATGCATGTAAATAATGAGAATAAGGCTAGAAGTCGATTAATATCAAAAAAAAACTAAATCCATCGGCCAGAAGCCAAAATCGTGATAATGCACACTTGATCATGAAAACGTCATCATCTTCATGTCTTGTTTCGAGGTTGGTGTTGATTATTTTGATGAAGCCTGAAGCTAAATGATTTTGATGAAATCATCATCATTGGCCCCTGCCTCATGTATTACAATACCATGATTTTAAACCATCTGATTTTCTGAAATTACTTTGATTATGGCTTTTGAAGCCAAACAAAAGAAATTGACAGCAATGTTGATGTGCTACTGATTTTGTGAATCAACTTGAAATTTCCATTATAAATAATTAAGAACCTGAAGTTTTGAATTTAAATTTAAAATTAGAATCTGCAGTTCTAATTTACTATGTTATTCTTTCATTATTGCAATTTGAAGTTTTGCAGTATAAATAATTCAGAATTTGAAGTTCTGAATCTCAATATTAGAACCTGTGGTTTCCGATTCAGAACCCTAAGTTCTGAATCTTAATATTAGAACATGTAGTTCTGATTCAGAACTTGAAGTTCTGAATCTCAATATTAGAATTAGAATTCATAGTTCTGATTCAGAACCAGAAGTTCTGAATCTCAATATTAAAATTAGAACCTGTAGTTCTGATTCAGAACCTGAAGTTCTAAACCTCAATATTAAAATTAGAACCCGTAGTTCTAATTCACAACCTGAAGTTATGAATCTCAATATTAAAATTAGAACTCGTAGTTCTAATTCAGAACCTGAAGTTCTAAATTTTAATCTTAAAATTATAACTTGTAGTTATAATTAACTATGTTATTCTTTTATTTATTATTAGTTTAACAAATTAATTATTTTTATAAGTATGCTCTGTGGTTGCTATTAATTTGGATCCTCCACATCAGAAAATAAAAAGTGGATCTCTTTTTAATTTTATAGTTTATTTTAATTTCTTTAATAAATCTGATTAACTATAAGAGAAAATTAGAACCTGAAGTTCTAAATTCATTAATTAATTATCAGACTAGAACTTGCAGTTCTAAATCTAGAAAATAATTATAAGACCCGAAGTTCTATAATTACACTACAATTAAAGAACTTGAAGTTCTAATCTCAATCAATCAGACTTTAGATTAAAACTTGCAGTTTTAAATCTTCCATGGAACCTGAAGTTCCGAATCTATAATATCATATTTATGAACTTGAAATTCTAAATAGTAATGTTATCAATCAGAAAAATTACAGTTCTGAAATATAATTCCATTTTAGAACTTGATGTTCTAAATAATAATGTAAGAATAGAACTTGAAGTTCTAGGTCAACGAATTATTTTTCAAGAGAACCTGAAGTTCCAAATATGTATAATTTTTGGTTTATACATATTTATGTGATGTTTTTAATTTTTATATTATAATATATTTCCCATTGTATATTTATTCTTTTGAATTATATATTATGTGACATGAATTTTTGCTTTACAAGGATATGGATCCTACAAATAAATTAAATGTTCTGGAAAATAAATGTGAGGATGTATGCTTGGCTGATAGTGCAACCACACACACTATCCTTCGAGATAAAAAATTCTTCTTGGATGTAAAATTACGTAAAGGAAAGGTAAACACTATATCTGGGTCTGTAGACCTAATTGAAGGCTCTGGAAGAGATATAATCTTATTAGCAAGTGGAACAAAATTATACATTGAAAATGCTCTATATTCAGGCAGGTCCAGTAGAAATCTGCTAAGTTTCAAAGATATTCGCAGAGATGGGTATCATATTGAAACTTTAGATGAAAACAAAATAGAATATATATGTATTACCAAAAATATCTCAGGTAAGAAATATATATTGGAAAAACTTCCTGCTTTCTCATCTGGATTGTATTATACAATCATAAATGCAATAGAAAGTCATGTAGTGATGAACCAGAAGTTCAATAATCCAAAGATTTTTATGTTATGGCATAATCGTCTTGGTCATCCAGGAGCTACGATGATGCGTAAAATAATTGAAAATTCCAATGGGCATAAATTAAAGAACCAGAAGATTCTATTGACAGATGAGATCAATTGCACTGCTTGCTCACAATGCAAACTTGTGATACGTCCATCTCCATCTACGATTGCTCTTGAATCCTCATCATTCTTACAAAGGATTCAAGGAGACATTTGTGGACCAATTCATCCACAAAGTGGACCTTTCCGTTACTTTATGGTTTTGATTGATGCATCTGCACGATGGTCACATGTTTGTTTGTTATACACACGTAACATTGCATTTGCCAAGCTACTTGCCATGATGATTAAATTAAAGGCACAATTCCCAGATTATCCAATCAAAACCATAAGATTAGATAATGCTGGTGAATTTACATCCAAGACATTTGATAACTACTGTACATCAGTTGGAATCGATGTTGAACATCCAGTTCCACATGTACATACACAAAATGGATTGGCAGAATCATTGATCAAGCGAATTCAGGTAATTGCACGCACTTTATTGTTACAATCTCAATTACCAATTTCTACATGGGGTCATGCTCTACTACATGCAGCTGCATTAATTCGCCTTAGACCCACAACTTATCATCAGTATTCTCCTATCCAACTTGTTCTTGGTCACCAACCAGATATTTCTTATCTACACACTTTTGGTTGTGTTGTATATGTTCTAATTTCACCCCCACAACGTACAAAGATGGGACCTCAGCGTCGTTTGGGGGTATATATTGGTTTTAATTCACCTTCCATTATCATATATTTGGAACCTTTAACGGGTGATTTAGTTACCGCACGTTTCGCAGATTGTCATTTTGATGAGACAATTTTTCCACCATTAGGAGAAAAGAAAGAGCCTCCAGAAGCAAGGCATGAACTTTCTTGGAAAGTTCCCACCATGTCTCACTTAAATCCTCGCACCAGCCAATGTGAAAATGAAGTACGGAGGATAATCCATTTGCAACAAATTGCAAATCAACTACCGGATACATTTACAGATGCTGCCAAAGTAACCAAGTCTCATATACCAGCTGCTAATACACCAGCCCGGGTGGTTGTTCCTGTTGAACAATCTAGTGTAAAGGCAGCTAATGAATCATCTATTGCACGTCAGAAACGTGGTAGACCACTTGGTTCTAAAGATATTATTCCCCGGAAGAGGAAAATGAGAGATTTGGATTTTGTTGAAAATAATGCTCGAGCAATGACTATACCCACATCTTCTCAATCTTTAGTTCCAGAAGAACTGACAGTCCCTGAGGAGGTACCAACCCCTGAAGAGGTTCAAAATTCCAAAAATGAGGAAAAGTCTACAAATTATGCTTATACAAGTGAACTGTGGGATAGAAAGGAAATAGTCATCCACAATGTGTTTTCATATACAGTAGCTACTGAAATTACAAATGATTTTGAACCTCAAACTGTCGATGAATGTAGACAGAGACACGATTGGCCTAAATGGAAAGAAGCAATTCAAGCAGAATTGACTTCTTTAGCCAAACGTGAAGTATTTGGACCCGTAGTCCAGACACCTGAAGATGTTAAACCTGTTGGTTACAAAATGGGTGTTTGTACGAAAACGTAATGAACATAATGAAATCATTAGATATAAAGCGCGACTAGTTGCACAAGGTTTCTCGCAGAGACCAGGTATTGACTATGAGGATACATATTCTCCAGTGATGGATACCATTACGTTTCGATTTTTAATCAGTCTGGCAGTCAATGAAAGATTGGACATGCGTCTTATTGACGTAGTGACATCATATTTGTATGGGTCACTTGACACTGATATTTACATAAAAGTCCCCGAAGGATTGAAAATGTCTGAAGCATATAAATCAATTGATCGTAAAATATGTTCAATCAAGTTACAACGATCTTTATATGGATTGAAACAATCTGGACGCATGTGGTATAATGGTTTGAGTGAATATTTGATGAAAGAATGATATATAAATGATCCTATCTGCCCATGCGTATTTATTAGAAAGTCCGAAATTGGATTTGCCATTATAGCAGTATATGTCGATGATATGAACTTGATTGGAACTCCTGAAGAGCTTCTAAAAACTGCTGAATATTTGAAAAGAGAATTTGAGATGAAAAACATGGGAAAAACGAAATATTATTTCATCTTGCAAATCGAGCATAAAACTAACGGAGTATTTATCCATCAATCTGCATATATTGGAAAAATTCTCAAACGTTTCAACATGGATAATGCTCATTCATTAAGTACTCATATAGTAGTCCGATCTCTCGATCCTAAAAAGGACCAATTTCGTCCTAAAGAAGATAATGAAGAGATACTTAGTCCAGAAGTACCATATCTTAGTGCAATTGGTGCCTTGCTGTATTTGGCTCAATGCATCAGACTAGATATTGCATTTTCTGTTAATTTATTGGCAAGATTTAGTTCTTCACCAACTCGAAGACATTGGAATGGTGTCAAACATATCTTTCGTTATCTTCACGGCACTGAAGACTTGGGATTGTTTTATTCAAATGAGCTAACACAAAATCCAGGCATTGTTGGTTACGCTGATGCATGATATCTCTCTGACCCTCATAAGGCACGTTCACAAACAGGGTATGTTTTTACCTATAATAATACAGCAATTTCATGGCGATCTACAAAACAGTCTTTTGTTGCTACCTCATCCAATCACTCAGAGATACTTTCATTACATGAAGCAAGCAGGGAGTGTATATGGTTAAGGTCACTTATACATCACATTCAGAGTACATGCAACTTAAATTCTGCCACAGATATTCCAACAGTTATATATGAAGATAATGTTGTATGTATTGCACAAATCAGAGGAGGATACATCAAGGGAGACAGAACCAAGCACATCTCACCTAAATTCTTTTATACTCATGAGCTCCAGCAGAGCAAGCAAATTGATGTCAAGCAAATAAGATCAACCGATAATTTTGCAGACTTATTTACTAAAGCTTTACCGAAATCAACATTTGAGAAGCTTGTATATAGCATTGGCATGCGCCGACTGAGCAAATTATCTTGATAATATTTCATCAGGGGGAGCATAATCATTGACATCAAGAAATATTGTTGGATAAAAGCGTATTGTACTCTTTTTCCTTCGACCAGTTTTTTTCCCATTGGGTTTTACTGGCAAGGTTTTAATGAGGCAATGTTAGATCAATTATTGTAAAATTAAAGTGATGGGTCCCAAGGGGGAGTGTTGTAAATTAGATGGTCCACAACACTTGTCTTTTATGTTTTAACTTATCCCACATTGATTATGGATAATAATATTAACCTAAACATATCTCTATAATAGAGAGTAAATCTTGTATAATATATTATCTCAAAAATTAATAAGAAGAAAAGCTTGCAGCTTTACAAGGTATTATTTTCTTCATTTTCTCTCTTATTTTAGGACAAAATTCAAGTAATTATTAATGCACATTTATTTCACAAATTCTTATAACGCCGGATTCAAATTCGACTATTATGCATAGATAGAAACAAAAATATTTACTTCAGCGAAAGGGAAGTTTTGTTGTGAAGGATGATTAACAATTTTTGAATCTGAACCAATTGTACTATCATAATTTTTTCTCGATGCATGCCAGTCGACTATCACGAAGCTGACATTATTAAAAAAAAAAAAAAAAGGTTCACAGAATTACCGGTACAAAAACTTAAGTTTCTGGACCTTCCCATATCACATCAGAATCATATCACCAAGAGGATTTTTAAATTACTGAATAAATTTAAAATGTAAATTGTAAATAGATAACAATTACTAACTATAAGCTATTACAGATGAACAGATTGTCTCTAGATCTTTAATTTTATATTGTTAGAATCAATATATCTTCAAATAGTTTATTTGAAAAAATTAAAACCCTAAATAATGGAAGAAAATGACACAGTAATATTATATAAATAAGTTGACTGGTTATTATCGCTCTGAGGTGTGAAAGCAAATAATTTGGGTGTGTGCAGGATTTGTCCCGCTGTATGATACACAAGTATTTTGGAGATTAAAAAAATACGAAGAATTAATGTTTAAATAAGTGATTTAACCCTAATTTAATACAATAATAATATTCATAGCATACCGTACGTACATTATCAAACCATTTAAATTTTTATATCTCTTTCTTTCCTACTTTCTTCTGTATGTGATTATATTTCAACCATATGATGTGCATTTTCATAAAAAAACTTTATAAAATTATTGGGATAAAATGAAACGTGGAGTGGAAACAAACATTTTTTTTTTTTTGGAAACGTTGGAAACCCCGCCACCAAACCACCCATTCTGGGCCGCGGCGCAGGTAAAACCACCGGCTATCCCAGACTCTTACAAGAAGTGCACCCCTGGATTCGAACCCAGAATCTCAAGGTGAGATCCTGGACCCTACACCACCAAGTCACACCCATTGGGGACGGAGTGGAAACAAACATGTTATCCCTAATGATATGATCACGCCAGTAATTAATTTAAATTTAACAAACAAACAAACAGACACCTCAAGACTGTCCGGATAAGAAAACAACTTGTAATAGTCCCGAAGAGTTCCTATTTAAGCATAAAAAGTAGTTTGGTAGTAGTGCTAGCTCTTTCCGTAAATCATTTTCCCAAAAAAATTTCATCCGATTATAAACAAGAGATGGCCTGTTGCCTTTTTGGCAGATCATCATCATCAGGTTCATCAAGAATAATCAATAACATACGAGTTGTTGATCTGAATGGCTCTGTAGAGGAGTTTGATTTTCCTGTGACGGTGAGCGAAGTCACAGGGCGTCCGACGACGCATTTTTTGTTCACTGCAGCTCAGCTTCTGTCGGTAGCTAACTTAAAGCCATTGACACCTGAAACTCTCCTGGAACCAGGGCGTATTTATTTTTTACTGCCTTCATCAGCTTTCCGAAATGAAATTTCTCCTATAGACTTGGCAGGTTTGGTGAAGAAGCTCACAGCGAAAGCCAAATCCGTTGGCAAATTCGAGGGTAACAATTCACCTGGAAGAAAAAGTCTGTTACGGAATCCGTACAGCCCCAGCTCATCAACCCCGCCGTGGAAATCATCTCCGGCCAGAAGCCCTACTCGATTGGAAAACGACGGCGGCGTAGAGAAGTTTCCGTCCGGGAAACGGTCCTGGAGGCCGATTTTGGACACGATTGGAGAGATGTCTTTCAGGAAGCATCATTCAGAGATTTAAATTAAATTCATGTTTGAACGGCCTCGATTTTGAGGTAAGTCATATGTACTTGTGTTTGCGATTTTACCATTAAACACTTGGTCAAGAAAAACATGCTATGTAGAATATCTTAGATATGATTCATCATAGAAATTTTTTAAGCAAAAACTAATCTTTATAGAAACGATAAAAACATTCAAATTATCTAATTTTTTCTGTAATGATATAATAAAATATAATGTATTTGGAAGAGGTTTAAACATTCCTTAAGCTTATTAAAACAAAAAAACAAATATGCCCTATATTTGTTATTAAAATTTGAAGTATTGTAACTAATCACTGAGATTCGAACCATGCTGCAGTCAATGAATAAGCTTTAAATTTTATAGCTTGATCGTTAATCATTAAAACTTTTCTTTACCTACTTTTTTTTAGCCATCACCAAGTCATTGGCCGGGAATAATAAGAATTAGGATACCCTCTTGATTTAAATTAGTTTAAACTCTTACATGGGTTGTATATCATTAAGGATTTAGATTTGTTGTGGGGTGTAATCGAGCAGAGACAAGTCGAATAGTGATTGCGCGAACTCAGCTCAGTACACACTTATATGTTTGAGCTCGAATTATATTGGGATTGAGTTATTTGGTGCGGGGTGTAATCGAACGGAAACAAGCTGATTAATGATTGTTGGAACTCGGATCAGTACGCACTTATATGTATGAGATCGAATTATATTGGGATTTCGAACTCAATTATTAAACAAGTCGAGCTCAGTAGTAGTAGTAGCAGCAGCAGCTGCGAGTCGAGTTGTGTATATATGATCCAAGTCGAGTTTATTTCGAATAATATTCGCAAGTAAAAAATGAGCCGAGTTGAGTTATTGTGAGTTGGTCTCGTTTAATAATTGAGCTATTATTTTTGAGTTTGAGTAGCTTATTGATTAAATGATTTGATTTTCAACCAAGCCAAATACGAGTCGAGCTTGAACTGTTTATGAACGATTTAATTCATTAACAGTACTAGCCCCGTATTTATGATAAAATATTATTTTATATTTAAAAAATAAAAATTCCTAAATATAGCTAATTATTTGATTTTTATCATCTTTAATTTTCTTTTCCTAAATCAACTATTAAAATCCCTAAAAAGTCTCAACATTAACGTAAACTATTTTACAAAATTCTCTATTATATAAGTACATTAGACTAAGCACTTGATGTTGAACATCAAACGTTACAAATGCTCCAGTTAATAGTTATTTTTTCTTAAATAAACTAATAGTCCTTAAGAAAACTAAATTATTTATGTTAGAATTAATTCCAACTCTCTAAATAATGTAATCATCAATAAGTTAAAATCAATACATCAAAACTATATATATGTATCAATTTTAAATAAATAATTTTTATAAAAAATTAATATATATTAACTTTTTTTTTTTAAGAAAACCTAATTAAAACAACTCGCTTAAAGCCCCAAATGTGGTTGAGCTACCCGTGCTATGAGGGATACACAACCTAGACTATGACTTAGGATGGGAAAATCTTAGGTAAAATTTTATAGCCTAAGCTTTCAAATCATTTCAGATACTATTTCAATTGGTAATTTTGACATAAGTTAAGTCCCTTATTTTCATGGGCTCGTTTAAAGGCCATCAAAACTTCAGAGCCGGCCCTATGATTGATAGTTAAGAGATTAAAATTTATATGTAATTGAATCTTAATTATCCATTAATATAAATACACATGTGTCTATAAATTATAAAAAATATTACCACAACTTAATTCACCAATAGATCCAAATTCTATAAGTAAATATTTAGAGTGAAGATTTAACTCTTTTTTTTTTTACAAATCTATCTATATTAACTACCAATAACTCGTACGAATTTGACTTAGCAGAAGCTGAGGCCATGAGAAAATCATGATCTGTAGTAAAGACCCATTCCCCACATCACAAGGGAATGAGTTGGGACCCATCTTTTTTTTTTTTTTTTTTTTGCTGATATGTAGGGCAGATCTAGTGGTGTGCCTATAATTTAATAATAGACGGAGCTTAAACCCAAAAAAAAAAAAAAAAGGTCTAATTAATTTTTTTCTAATAAATGTATTCCATATACATCATATATACACGCACGACAACATTTTATGATTTTAAATTTAATAATAAAAGCATTTTGGATTGATGAAATAGGATGGAATGAAGTGAAATGTAACTCAAAGTGTTTAAATTTTATTGTATAGATTGATAGAAGTGGATGGAAGAGAGTGGAATGAGATGGAAGCAAATAGGGGTGAGCAAAACCGGTTTCGGTTCCGGTTCCGGTTCCGCATGGAACCGGAACCTATCCAAAAAAAATCGGTTCCCAACTAAGTGGAACCGGAACCTACTCAATTAAATAGGGTACCCTATTATTCGGTTCCAATTCGGTTCTGGTCCGGTTCGGAATTACCATATTTATTTCCGAATTACATTAGTTTTCAAGGAACAGCACATGATTGCATCTGAGTGCTGCCAAAGTTGCTTCAACAAAGCATCGCCAGTTGGGGACTCAGCCTGAAGAAGATCTCCCCCATTGTGTATCCTTAAACAAACACAACATTATCATCACAGTAACAAAAAATAAAAAAGAGGATAGAGTGACCATTTGTATATCCTAACAATTACTCCCCAAAAAAACAGACAGCTTTCATTCTAAAGCTCGGCAATAATAAGATTAAAAAAGAGCATATAGTCAAACCTGTAACTTTGGCTAATCCATCGTGTCAAAGTAAGAGCCTCTGGTGAACCAGGAAGTGATCTTGGCTCTGCATGCATGCTAGCCCGAGAGGGGGAAATAGCCATTGCAACCCTCTGAACAGACCCCACTACACTTCGCACGTACTGACAAGCCATAGCTGCCACATTGTCTCGCATATGATTCTCAAACGTGAATTGGAAAGCAATTTCCAGGACCGACCTAGAGTTATAATTGTTCAATTCAGTTTCACCAGCTGGATGGGCAGCACTAGACCCAACATCAAGTGCAGAGGCCAAATCCAAGGTCCGAGATGCAGTCGGTCGGTAGAGAAGAGCAGGCAATAGATGTAGGTTTTACAATTGGGTATCGAATCCGATTCTAAATTCGGTTTTGGATCCGGTTCTATGGTCCTGTTCCGGTTCCGATTATTCTGGAACCAGAACCGGACCGATTAAAAATCGGTTCAATCTATTTGGAACCGGAACCAGACCGGTTACAACCGGTTCCGGTTCCAAACTCGGATTTCCGGTCCGGTTCCAACCAAGAATGTATTGAGTCATTGAAAATAAACCGCTCAGATCAAGGGTTGGATATAAAATGTAATATATATATATATATAAAATAACATTACTGTTGCGATATTTTATATTGTACCGCAAGTGTATGGTGTCAAGTTTTAGGTAAAGATGAGTGAAGAGTGTCGAACCCACAGGGATTGTGTTCAACTCACACTAAGTATTATAATTAATAAACCTAACTTTATTTAGAAAATAATTAAGTAAGATTAAACTAAATAAATAAGATATGAAAATATTTAAGTAGGAGAAACCAATACGAGAGAGAGTCTAGAGTCTGATTTCACCTAGCTATCCCATGTGTATTTATCATGACATTCAATTCTTATTCAGTTACGTTGTTTATAAGTCAAGAATCATAAGTATTCCACTCTCCCTCCCGAGCAATAGTGAAAAGATTATTAATTACCGACTTCGATATCCCTATAAAAATCTAGTAATTAACAATTTATTAATTTTTGTGATTCTTTGTTAACGACTTCAAAGGAACTATAGATTCTCCCGAACTCTATAAAACTCCTAGGTTATATTCTCTAGATACTATTCAAAATCCCTCTCTCCCGAGCGATAGATTCTAAACATACATCATCTCAATTTGTGGCCAACAAACAAGAAGCATTAAACGCAAGAGAATACAAATAAACTGAATCAAAACTTTATATAAATCAAATTAGCAAACAACACATAGGTTCAAGCATTAGTTACATCATCCTCTAGAATTATGGAGTTAGTTCATGACCAAATAATAAAACAATGAAAGTAGGGTCATGAACATAATGGATATCATTAGAGTTTAAAGAAAGAAACTAGATGATAAAACCCGAATTGAATCTCTTCCTCTTCGGACGTCACCGTTTTCGTCTCCTCTTATCGCTCTTCAATCATCCTCCATGGATCTCTCTAAAATAATTATTTTGAGTCTTTGTATTGTGTATTAGCCCCCCCCCCCCCCCCATGGTTTTGGACGAGCTTGTGTATTTATAATAAAGTCTTGGAGTCATTGTGTATGTAAAACCCTAAAAATTAATGTTTTTGTGAGTCTGTCGGGGCGCCGGAAAGTGGCGTCGCGGCGCCAAACCTGGGGGAATTATGTATGTGAGATCTGAAGAGGCATCGCGGCGCCCATAAGTGGCATCGCGGCGCCAATCACTTTTTCTGGCTGCTGTTTTCTGGGTTTTCTGTTTTCCCGCGTGCTTCCGATGCGTTCGTAGGGTCCCAAAATAAGTCAAATTACCCAAAGATTCATTTCCTAATGCTTCCTACATATAAATCATAAAAGAAATTACAAAAGACATTAAATGACACGAATCTTAACAAAATAGTAAGCTAAGAATGCATGAATAAGTGGGTATAAACCGCACTTA
Organism: Zanthoxylum bungeanum; assembly: GCA_019454045.1. Classification (NCBI taxonomy): domain Eukaryota; kingdom Viridiplantae; phylum Streptophyta; class Magnoliopsida; order Sapindales; family Rutaceae; genus Zanthoxylum; species Zanthoxylum bungeanum. The sequence continues at coordinate 96,856 of SKCR01021653.1, forward strand.
TCAATTACCTGTAAAGATAAATTTACCTATTAAAAATAACATTATAATATTTATCTTTTATACTTTTAGAATATAAAATATCATAATTGCCTTTAAAACCTGTACAGTTACATTTCATTCTAGTACTTATTATTTACCAAATAATGTTTTGGACCATTACATTATAAACATCTCATTTTTTCTCAAATAAAATTATGGTACATTACACTATTCCATTTCATTTCATTATAAATAATTTTCATTAATCAATTCAAACATAACCTAAATAATATCTCTTACTTGACATGTACGAAGTGTTGGGGTTATTCGCTGCGGAAACATGGTTCGGGCGAATCATAAATTTAAAAATTTTAACTTACTAAATAAATTCCTATATATATATATAATTTATTCATATTTCACCTAAAAAAAGTATTCGATATCAAATAATGACTTAATTAATAATGAAAATATTATAAAATTTTTACGAAAATAATTTTCCGCAAAATAGCATAAAATACGTTTTTAGTCGAACCGACCAACCGAGACCACAAGGGGCTACCCAGGTCAACCCCAATAGTATTTGGACAGTTCATGGACTGCCAGAACAGTGAATAATTTATTGTTTGGGCAGCCGTTACTCGGTAAGCTCAAAACTCACCCAATAACGCCGTTTTCACTTATTTTCACTATGAAATAATTTTCGAAAATTATCATAACTCCCAATACACATCCAAATGACATATTTTTCATCAAAAAAAATTCAGAATTTCCAGGTCTAAAATAGTGAGCAAAATCATCATTTTTCATGCTTTAAATTCAATTTTCTCAAGACTAATCAAATAAATTTTAGACCAAATCAAAGTCACCACTAATAAAGAACTCTAGAATAATTATAGGCATAATAAGAGTGGTCATTACACTCTAAAATGACAACTAAGTTGTCCAACAATAAATTGAACCTAAATTATCTTAATCTAGTTCAAAGAATGTTTACACATGCACATAGCTTCTCAATCCATCATCCGATTAAAACCTCAAAATCAAAGTAGAAAATAATCTCTACAACCATTGCAAGTACACAAGAACAACAAAGAAATAATTTTCTAAGTTAAAAAAACTCAAAAATTACCTTTAATCTTCTAATTTCTTCAAACTTGGTTGTTGTTGTGTGTAATTCTTCTTTCTTTCTCCATTAGGCATTTTTTAAGGATGAAGAAGCTAGGAATTTTTGGTCAACCAACTACCTTGAAAGAGAAAAACTATTTCCCCTTATTTTCATGGAGTGGCTGAAAGTGAGGGTAGTGGGTCAAACAAAAAATCAATTTTAATTCAATTAAAAATACTTGATAAAAAGTGTGACACATGATATTTTATTTAACCATATATTACCTTAATATATATTAAATAAAAAAGTCAACAATACATATGTAAGCTAAATAATAAAAGTCAAAATAAGAGAATAATTATTACTTTACATATGTCATCAAATTATTTATCAATGAATATGTATCTAATCTAATCATGTATCAAATACAAATATACATTAGAACGATCAAAATTACCTCGACATGTGTAATTTCGTTTACTGATAAAATGATTCGAATTAACTAATTTAATCTGATAAAATATTATGAATAATCGGTATTATTCATAACGTGTTGCCTAAGTGCTCAACGAGTACAATTCATATAGTGGGACTCTCTAAGTTCAGATCTATCCATCATGAAATCCAATTTTGTGTCCATAATTCACACACTCGTAAATTATGACGACCACAGATAATATCGATGAACTATACAAGTCGAGATCATCGCATATGTATAATCCATCTGTCACGGACTATCCATATTATATTGGGGATACATATGGGAACGTCAAATCCCTAAGGTATAATATAGTCGATTTATAAATCTATGATCTATAAATTACACTCGGAACTCACTTCTGTAGTGTACCATGATTATGAATTTACTAGATCGCAAACACGTGCAGGATACATATGCCATGTACACGGGACTGATGAATTCTATCTTGATACACACCAGATATCGTGAGCATCAGTCCACACCCAACGAACAGGTGGAAATCTGACCTAAATAGATCGGTGATGTGACTGTCATCAAAGTGTGGAGGATAACTCATATATCCCCAGTGGTATCTCAAGTCTAAGGACCATTATGCTACTCGACTCGAGAAGATTCGGTGAGTCATCAGTGTTTATCGAATAAACACCTACATATCTATGCGATTCTCCGAAGACTCATAGTTCATTAGGATAAACCATCAAACCAAGTCTCGATATACAACATGCACTGGTCTCAACAAATTTTACTAACCGACCTGTGTCAGTAAATCTTGACCATGAACTTTATTTGAGAATATTGTAGGAAACAGCTTTCCTTAGCGCAACACAAGTTGCTAATGTGAGCACCGGCTCTGGTATGGACCTTTAAAATTTTCTTTGCCTTCTCATTTTCGTTGTAGCCGAAATCCTCCAATACTTGAACAATGAATTTTGCTCTTTTGATGTAGATGAGTTTCCTTTGATGTCCAACGCTTGGATCAACCACCCGATCTTTTGAAATATGACTCGAAACCAACAAACCGAAGTGTGGGCTTAACTCACAAAGATCAACTCTAAACTTTTTAGAGAAGTATAAAATCAAACTCTAAATAATTTAGAGAATGAAGTTGTATTGTCACAAAAGATTTTTGGCCTTTGAAATATATGATGAAGATGATCAAGTATCTAATTCACTCTTCTTTCTTTTTCTTCTCAACACTTGAGAAAATAATTATTTCTCTCTCACTCTTATAAACTTGTGTGAAAGCTTGAATTCTCTAAAAAATGATCACTCAACCGTTGAATGGAGATGGTAGAGATTATATTCTCTTCCAAAACCAATTATTCTTATCATAAATCCTTCACATGCCATTGAATGGTAATGGCCAACACAAAGGAGTGGAGTGTCATTCTAAGACATATGAAATGGACAAATAAAAGCAATTAGGTCATACATAATCTTATACACAAATTTTTGAAGAGCATGGCAAGCCATTGGGTTTTGTCTCCAAGACAATTTAAAAATCATTATCTTAATAATGATGTCATAAGCTTAATAGTGATGTAATAATTATCTCATAATTATCTCATAATTATTACTAACTTGATTATCTCATAATCAAGATTTGATTATCTCATAATCAAATAATTCTATAAAACATTAAGTTGAACTAATTTAACATAGTTTTCATTTGTGATATAATATATTATTTATCTTATTAATAATATATAAATATAATGTGAGCATATTATTAGACAATCTAATTATATTAGGTTTGCTACAGTTAATCGAGCTAGCACGGGGACCAAATGGACCTACGGTTCCGAGCTCCAATAATTCCAAAATATTAATTAAACTCTTTAATTAAATGTTACGAATTATTAACTCTGTGTTATTCCACTAAAAACTCGAAGTTGAACTCCCGTTACCGTATATGAAAAATAAAAGCCGAACAACTTCAGTGTCCATCGATATAGTCACTACATATGGATATAGTCTTTCATGAATATCTCATAAATAGAGTCGGGGTCATAAGTTTGTTATACCCCTCTAAATATTTTGTCTCTTAAGCACCATTGATTTTATAATGAACAATTAATTCATAACAATTATGAATATTAAACTTTATATTCGTAATAGAAAAGTTTAGCGCTCAAATTGTTCAAGTCCCGAATCAACTCTTTTCAAAGATATTCTTCTACTTCTCATAAGAATGAGTGAATTCTATATCTATGTAAAATGTTCCCAGCTATACACCAAACTATATCCCCAAAATACGTAGTTATTGGTCGGGAATGCTACACCAATCTCACCTTAGTAAATCAAAGGGCATAGTCTGCCATGCAAGAGTTCGTAGTACACTCAGGATTAAGATCAAATCCATATATGACCATCTATTATATAAAATGAATTTCTTCGGTTAACAGATATTAAAAGAAATTCGTATTTATCTGAGTCCAATCCTATATGATCTCGTCAGACAATGTGTCTTCATTCTCATGTCACTACATGAACGATCCCGGATCAAGGTTGTCATACAAATATAGAATGGACCGCAGCTATCGATAAACCACAAATAAAGTACCATATTTGTTTGCTCTCTATGGACTATTTAGATTACTAACTTCAGACTTAAATCCTCTTGTGCATCAAACATACACTAAGTCTGAAAATACAAGAGTAATCAAGGTAAACAAGACAATTGGACAATATGCGATACAAATCAAAGAACTTTGATAAATGAATAATGCATTTATTATTATTACAATAATCAATTCCGTTTACAATACATGAAGCTCTAGGGCATAAATCCCAACATATACAACTTATAGTGATATTTTCCAATGTCAATTACAACCTACGTTGTAACTGTGCACTACGTTATAAATCTTTGGGTCTTTGTCTAATATACACATATCACTAAACCAGATTTAGTTTCAATATAATCAAATTAGATCAAATATATATAAAAGATAAGAGGTGTTACCATAAATACGTAATATTATTGAAAAATGAATTGTTTGTATTCATGAACCGGACATAAATACAATTCGGATTGACGCTTCGAACACCAACTCTAACAATTTCTCTCACTTGCTCTAGTACCAATCCATGATATCATATACACATCTTAATGTGTATCGTATACACATGACCCTCAAGAGCTCACCTAGCACTTAAGAGGTAGGCATAAGCGAATAGGTCTGATATTACATTTTGAGTTTATCCAACAATCCCAATTATTTCCCTTGGGCAGCATTAAACATATAATGTAGAACCTAAATTCTACATCAACAGTTCTCAGATGCGATATCAATATCAAAACTAGTAATTTACAAGGTCATTTTGCAACTTTATAAGTCAGTACTTCATAAGTTATAATTTCTTCCACTTGCACACTGGAATCAATCGTGACACTCCTACTGTATCTTTTCTGAATCTATATGATGTAGACAATCTATCGTCACTATCATACTCAAATCTAATTCTACCATCACGATTGCAGACTATAATCTCCATGAATAAGAAACACATTCTTAATATCTCAAAGATACAATAGAACATGTTTTAAGTTTCATCCTATGGTCTACAACGTATCAAAATAGCTAATAAAAATTACGACTAAATTGATATCTGTAATTGTACATAATACAGTAATCATTATGCCATCATCCTATGATGCATAAAAATTACTAGACATTCTAATCAATTTTCCTTTCAACTAAGGAATCCTCTTTTACGAAAGATGAATACTAAATACATAAAAGACACACTAAATGTCATACAAATAGTCATGTTGTGTCCTTATTATATCGTATCTAATGCACAACTAATGGAAGCAGCTCACTAGTCTCATATTTTTATATCAAATATAAAACTTTATATCAAATATAACAGAGACTACCCTCACTACATTCACGGAGATAAGAAGACTCAAGTAAACCATTTACCTCACAAGCATCTCATTATTACCTTAATATTGAAAATTTCGTTAGGATATATAACATTAGAAAGAAATTTGTATGCTTTCACTAACTCTTTTATCAAATATGTATTCTCTACACTTGATAGAATCAGACAATCTGACTTATGTCAAAATTAGAGAGCACATTTTTTCGAAAAGCTCTATGAGTCTACAATAAGCTTTATAAGCTAGTATACCAAACTGCACTTTTAGCAAAATATAAATTCTATAGCCATTTCAGAATGAAACTTTTTAAACAAAGAAATCTCAATGGATCTCTTCGCCGAAAAAACCATTCAGAAACGCTACTTTGTATTTCTAGCCAAAATACACAGTCTAGTATTAGTGTTAATTAAGAGATCCAGATTATTCCATTAGTGTGACTAGAGACGAGTTTTCTCATAATTTATAATAGATTGTTGAGTATAACATTTCCCACTGTCAAATTATAAAGTTCGAACCTTTAATAATCTCATTTCGCTTTTTATGCGCAAACCATTTACACATTTTATGAAAAATTCATAATAAAATATCAATCAAGTTCAAAACTCGATTGTAGTAAGCTAAGAACATTCTTAGATCTATGATTCAATGCTAACTTTCGGATTCGATATCAGATATCGCTCACTCTATAAGCTATAGGATAATTTACTTCATTAAGAAAACAATTGAACCATTAAGTATCAATTACTTCACAAATAATTCTAACATCCTATTGGACTTATATGAAAGATGTTTAATGGTCTTTTCATCTAATTATTTATATGGTTCCATTTACAGTTCATCACTCTCACGATTGACTTCAATAAGTCAAATCTTCTCTACAATCGTCGACATCTGATGTCAAACACCAAGTGATAAAATAATTTTATTTCTCAGGATCGTAAAAAAGATGTTCTATTAAATAAAATACAAGATTTTATTAAATAGAACGAATGAAAAATTATTACTTGTACCTCCGAGGCATAAGTACTTTCAATTGTATAACTGTTATATAAAAGAAATATTCAAATCTCAAACTTTTCAAAATTTGAGTTTTCTACTTATTCATATTGTATACGTAACTGTAGAAACTAATGGAAACGTAATCAAAATGATGAATGGGTGCTACTGGAGTATATCTCCAAAAGTATCGAAATTAATTCGGAAATACTCAATATAAAATGAATCAAATCATATAAGTTTTGATTCCTCCCACTCACAAATTCCATCACGATGGAATCGTAGAAGAATGATATTGAGTAAGGATCATATTCATTAAATAATCGTAGAATTAATTGCCCTAAATTCATCTGTTTGATCATATCAAACATCCTTGAACAATTCAAAGACTCGCGATAAATTTTAAAGATACAGTTTTCAAACTTCAGATCAAAATTCTTTGAACCAATCAAAATATGTGATCCATGTTTCATCAGAATAGATTGAAAGTTCTCGAACCTTTCAATTCAATATGTGTTCTTTCAAAAACACGTAATTAAGTCATGACAACTCATTAACTAAGTTACGATGTAAAGAAAATTACCCAAGGTAAATTATAATTCATTAAACTACATTAATCCAATGTATTACTTTAATAAAACTGTGGTCCAATAACGATGATTGGTTAAATAAAATTTTAATCACATTCTCTGAATACAAAATTGACTTATGTAGTTGTATTTTGCAAATTATGCGGATTTTAGTACCGTCCTAAGTGTAATAAACATGCCTTAAGTTTATAGTTAAAGCTTGTAGTTTTGTAATTAATAACAGGAATTCAATGACATATCTTGATCATTGATCGTTTTGTTTGTCCTATGCAATGTTCTATATGCCTATATTTGTATTTGAACGTTTAATTGTTTCTCCTGTGTAATGTCTTATATTTAGTGTCTATTAGTGTCCCCAATGAACGTGGTTTGGTGGTGTATGGTCCATGATCTCACCTTGAGGTCGTGGATTCGAATATAGGGAGTGCGTTTCTTGTAAAAGCCTGGGACAGCCGAAGATTTTACCTACTGCATTTAAACCCGGAAAAGTTGATTTGACGGTGGAATTTCCAACTATTTAAAAAAAAATGTCTTATATTTATTACTGTTTATGTAAGCAGTATATAGTGTAGCACAACAAATGTTTTTTGTGATCGGAATTTATAGTTTTTCTTTTTCTTTAAAAGGCTTGGATTAGGATAGAAATCATATTAACTAAACACCAACCAAAATTTTCTCACAGTCGCAAATCGCATTTAAGATAATTGTTGATCGTTTCAAATTTATAGTCTTGGGATGTCGGGAAAATGAGTATAACCTCCTAATATTTCATAAAATTAATCGAAATCTTTTTCATGTTTAAAAATTAAATAAATCTCTCATATCGTTAAATGTTAACTTTAGTTATTATTTTACTATTCTGTTTCTTATGGAAAATTTAAATATTTAGAAAATATGAATTAAGTAAAATAATTTAAATATCATTAATAATTAATGATAGAAAAAAGATTAAATATTTGAATTAAATGAAATTTTAAAAGGTGTAAGACATTTAATTTTACATCATTTACTTGATTCATATTTCCTAAATATTTTTTTGAGAAATAATTCCTTAGTATTTAAGTTTTCTATATGGGGAAAAATAATAGAATGATAAATAAAATTAACAAACAGTGGAGATTTTATTTAGTTTTTAAATATGATAAGATTTTGATTAATTTTGTTAAATATTAGGATCGAGATGTCACAACTCACAAGCTCTCATTCTATTTTTCTGCTCAAAACAACATTGTAGATTTGTTTATTCTCTCTTTTTAGTTGTTATTTTTTTAACTTTTTATTGGTAAAGATGTTGATACCCAACAAAATTAGGACATGAATCTAAAAAAAAAAAAAAAAAAAAAAAAGACATAGTGATAATTTCATTGACCAGGAGAGTTTAGGATTTGAAATAAGGCACATCTATGGGTGGGCGCGGTTCGGTTTGGTTCGGTTTTTGCTAAAAACCGAACCAAATCATATTTTACGGTTCGGATTTTTTACCTCTCAAACCAAACCATTAAATAACGGTTTGGTTCAGATTGAAAATTTTTTAAACCAGCGGTTTACGGATTGGTTCGGTTCGGTTTACGGATTATTATATTTAAAATAAAATTTCATCAACTTAAGTGAAAACAAAAAAAAAAAACTAGTCTATCCAACAAACGATATGAAGTGTTAGGGTGTAAGCTGTGACTTCATGAAACATATGCACTCCATAAATGATTGAAAAATGAGGCACAATTAATTCTTGTATTTTTTAAAAATTACCTCGAATAATGATGCTACCATCATTCTAATTAAGAGACAAATTCAACATCTTACTTTCAATAATAATGATGATACCATAATACAAATAAATTGAAGAATAAAAGTATTAACATACTAATAAAAAAAAACATAAAAAAAAAATTAAAAAAAATACAAAATTTTTTATAAAAATTTATATATTTTTAATTATAACAGTTCGGTTCGGTTTAACAGGTGCGGTTCGGATTAGGTCCTGAACCGAACCGTAAACCGTTTGGGGTGGGCCAATCCGAACCGAAAACCGAACCGTTAAGAAAAAAATCGTAAATTCGGTCTGGTTTGGTTCGGTTTACGGTTTGGTTCGGTTCGGTCGGTTTTTTTGCCCACCCCTAGGCACATCCAATAAATTAGATGTAATAAATGTTCTAACCTTCCTCGATCGTTTTTCAGAAATTTACACATCGATATTTATCATGTTTGGATTAGAGTTTGGATTATACAAATTTTTTTCTTTCCTTTTTAATAATAAAGTTGTTTCATATTGGCAATCCTTCTTTTTATAAAATAATAATAATAATAATAATAAAATTGTTATAATTTAACATATATATTTAAAATCTACCAAAAACAAAGGTTATACAAATACATTTATAAGTTGTAACGAACCAAAGACACCGTTTATTTCCACATTCGTACGATATTGTCCACTTTGGGCCTAAGCCCTCATGGATATGCTCTTGTGTTATACCCAAAAAGTCTCATACCAATAAAAGTACATGTCCATCATTATATATTCATGATCTTCATCATTCCTAACTAATGTGAGATTTTATTTTCTCACAACAATCTTCCCCTCGAACATTAATTTAAATATAATGATAAGTTATAATATAATTCAAATATCTTTCGAACATGAATTAGAAGTCTACTCCCATCTCGCACAGGAGAAAAAATTACTCCCAAGGGATAGGACAATGTGTGTGTGTGTGTATATATAATATAATATATGAAAATAACATATATTTTAATAACAACTCAAGCATACATCTCACAACAATACAATCATCCATCAAACATGATTATTAATCCAGATCCAGTATATTAGTGGATTGAAACCAATGAGAGAGTATCTCATCACAACTCCCAAGGTTTCTCACCATATCAAAACCAATAAGAGAGTACCTCATCACAACTCCCAAGATTTTCCATCATATCATCTCGCGTAATGTATCATCGTATCTCATCTCATCTCCGACCACTATCATACAAGACCCGACAACATAACACAACAACACACATCATCCAATACAATCACATCTCGCATCCAATCCATCAATCTCATCTCAATAATCATGAATTCATTTTTCTCATGCTTTCAATAACCAATATTTATATCTCCACAAAATATATATAAACACACACACACACACACAAAAATATATATATATATATATATATATATATATATATATATATAATTATACCAATATATTTATATAGACTTTCACGACAACCATCAATCAACAAACAATTATGTTAAGGTATTAACATGCATTACACTTACCTCTATCCATGCAAAAACTCTTAATATGTCTATATCCTCAATAAGAATATGAAAATATAAAATTACGATCAGGTCCCTCGACTATTCTCAAATTATGATTTTACCCATAAACTTCCTAAATTTTCATTTTAGCCCCTAAACTTTTCTAATATGTCCAAATAGTCATAAAATTCTTAAATATTACTATTTAACCCCTAAAAACAAGAATTTACAGAATTACCACTTTAATCATGCAAATATACAATTAAGTCCAAAACTTTCAAATTCTATCATTTACACCCCCCAAAATGGTAATAATCACATACCGAGCTCTAACGACCTCCAAATCTCACAATGAAAAAGCCGATGGTCAGGAAACGTCTCAAGGATCACGGCGATGGTGGTGGTAGAGACTGAAATATGGTGGTTACCGACGATCGGTTAAACACCGATAGTAGCCGTATTTTACTCTTTTCTCAACAATCGAATGTCCGATTTGGGCAAACGAAGTGTCCGACTCGCGCATCTCGACGAGGGGAAAATTCCGGTCCGGGAGGTGTCATACACGCGCGGCGGTGCGTGGAGCGCGTGGGTAACAAGTCGTCGGCGCGTGGCTGGGGCGTGAAGGCGTATTCGGCGGAGGATCGGCGGCGGTCCGATGAAAGTGGATTTGTCTCGTCGAGGGAATGCTCTAGATGTGGTCACTTACCGGAAACGGAGATCGGACGACGTCGAAAACTCCATTCCTCTATCTGTTCATGCATTTTCTCTCTCTTCTGGATAATCCTCTCTCAATAGCTCTCAGTTTCTCTCTCTAAAACACCATAAAATTATTCTCAGAACTCTATTTGAGATGAACAAGGCAAACAAATGGTCCTGGAAGATTCCGATTGGCAAGTGTTCTGTTTGTTGTTCTGCTAACTCTACTTCCCAACCAAACTATCCATGAAGGATCTTCTGGCAAAGCAACAAATTGTTCAACAGCAAGGTAGGAACATCAACACAACGAACAAATTATGGATATGTCTTTTCCATGGCAGCTTCCATGAAATTAATATCTTTGAAACATTTTTGCTAAAATATTATTAGGCAAAGCAACATATGGAAGAAGAATAATAAAAATAGAGAGAGTTGAGTTAAGAACTTGATCTACAATTGCAACCGTAAGAGTAGCTTCAAGAAGATAATGAAGATAAGCCATATGTGAGATAATTAATTATTTGATAGAAGAAGACAAGAAGTTGGGTGAGTATGTTTGTTTGATTAGGAAATAATAGAACTTAATTATTGATGATAATGGAGGTGAGGTGTGTTAGGTTTGAAAATAATTGACATGATAGGAAAAGAAATACAAGATATTACAACATCGCTCAATCAAATCATATGATACGATATAAATGAGACTCGTCCTAAATAAAAGAAGTCACAAGAATCGCTCAATCAGTCTCACAACCAAATCGTCCAACCAGCCAGAATCAAAGAGCAACTGCACACACATGATCCGACAGTTGAAGAAAGTGGGGCAGGTTTCCAACAGTTGTCATAGGTGGCAAGTCACAACGTGGAGCACAACTCGGCAGTTACCACAATCTCGAGGCACAACTATAGCAGTTATCACATGTGGCAGATGAAGAAATAAGGAGTTACAGAATGTGGGATACAACCGCCCAAGCAGTTATCAGAAAATTATCTTCACTATTATATAAGCTCAAAATCAAGTCTAAAAAAAAAAATATCAAAATGACTCGCAAGAGTAAATGTAATTTTTTTTTTTAAAATTACTGATTATGATTGTGTGTTTGCACCATTTGGAAGCATTTCTCAATCGAATTAAATACCTCTTTTTGAGACTTTGTTCCAAAAGATTTTGTAACATCCTCATTCTGGATATGCTACCGGCAGGTGAACACGAGTTTTGGTTTGTTCTTTTTGTCTGTTAGCTCGATATTCAAATTTTTGAAATATTTTGTATTCCAATTTGTGTATATAATAATAATATAAGGTGGTGTGGATCTACAAGCATACATCCTTCAGAAGTTGACTTACATCAAATCTTATATTATGTTTTTGCTATTAAGAATTAAGATTACTGATAAGGACAAAAAGTAATTGAAAAAAAAAATTAAGAAAATTAACTTGCTTTCTTCATCTACTACCTATCCATAAATCCAAATTCTTTTCTCGTTAACATTTGTTTAGCCTCCCACGCAATTGCCTGAGTGGTAAAAGAGAAACAACAATTATACATATACGCAATCTATTGTATAAATATGTGATAAAATAAATAAAATATTCATTAATTACATGATAATCTTTTATAATTTTCTACACAGGGTTTTGCATAAAGATGTGCATTCGTTATTTTTGAAAGGAAAATGAGTTTTAGTTTTAAAGGGACTTATGTATTTTTATAATATTTATAAGATAACATTGTCTATTATTCCTTAATATTTTCTCTCTTTTTTAAAAAATAAATATTAGCAACAAGGCAAACTATTTTTTCAATTCTTGAAGTCAACGGGTAATACAGTATAGAGTAATGTTAGGTGTACACCCAAAAACCCAATAATATATATAGCCATAAAAATTTATTTATTTTTTTGATTTTTTGTTTATTTTTAAATTTTTATTATGCCTATGTTTTTTAGCGTGCGATTTGAGTGTACACTTATATTTATTTTATATAGGTACGGTATTCATAATATCAGTCAATCAATAAATAACAAGTGTTCCAATTATTTTTCTCGATCTTCATGTTTTAATTAATTAAAATAATTAAAACATGTGTTATTTATTAATTGAATGATCATATAAAAACGATTTTATAAAAAATTTTGCCTGAGGGAGGAATGGAGGACATTATGATGATACCATAAAACAAACAGTAGGCTCAGTATGATATATTTTGCTTTGAATTATCATATGTTTCAGGTAAAGAGTAGGCTCAGTATTGGTATTTGAAGTGAACTACTCCCAAAAAAAAAAAAAAAAAATCATAATCCAAATTATATATAAAATTATTATTGATCCTAAAATTATTAGTGGAAATTTTTATTTTTATTTTTGGAAAAGACATAGAGATTCTGAAAGTTTGTTCAAATGATCATATATATATATATACACACACACACGTCCCTTATATCATTAAATTCTGATTTTGTCCACCTCCTTATTTTTTTAGAAAAAAGAAAAAATATAAATATAATATTTAAAATAAATATATTAAATAAAATAAGGGAAATAACATCTAACTATCATGCATATTAACATAATACAAACATTAGTCAATTTCATTAAATTAAATATTTTCCGTTAATTTTGAGTCATTTTTCATCCGATTAATCTTAAATGACATAAATACCTTAAAAAAATTTCAAATATAGTAAAAGTTTGTTTCAAATTCAGATGAAAAATTATTCAATTAACAAAAAAATATTTAACGGTAAATATTAAAGCTTGTATTTTTTAAAACTGCATAGAATAACGTTTGTATTTCTAAAACTATGGAAATTAAAATATCATTACAGTCATCTTTAGGATAATTGATCGTCATTTTTCCATAAAATAATAAAGAATTTACCAAGTGACATCTGAACACAAACTATAGATCCGTAGTAAGACAGTACCTATCAAAACGAGAAAGCAGCTGCTTCCAATGATAATCAAGTTGTAGTTAGGTTTGTCAAATGGGATTTACAAGTCCCAAAGAACGTGGTTTGGTGGTGTAAGATTTAAGATCTCATTTTGAGGTCCTGAATTCGAATCCAATGAGTACGTTTATTGTAAGAGCCAGGGACAATCGGGTATTTTATCTGTTCCGCTTAAGCCGAGAAGAGGTGGTTTGGCGGTAGGGTTTCCAACAATTTCAAAAAAATAAATAAAAAATTTACAATATTGTGTCAAAATTGAAATTAAATGAGATATGTAGGGTTGATTTCTAAAATATTTTGGCTCAAGATTGAAACTTCTTTAGTTGTTGCGTTTGGAGAAGACTTTGGTTGAATAAGCTTTAAGATAAGTTTAATAGACATTGACGAGCAGATAATACAACTTGCTTTTGTGCTTAATTAGAATATTCCTAAACTATGTGAAAATTTGTCGATTATTTGTAGCTTCAAATTAGGAGTGATGATGGATGAAAAAAGTTATTTATTTGCAAATTAATAATTGGGGGTGCAAGTAGTGTTTGTTTATAAATATAATGTAAGATATAGTTGTCAATAAGAATACATAAATTAAAGATTTAAATAAGAGTGTTATCAAGTGGTTTGTTCTCTTTTTTAAGATGGAAATTCATAGAATTTTGTAAGGTTTTTTTTTTTTTTTTTTGGAAACGATGGAAACTCTGCCACCAAACCACCCATTTTGGGCCGCGGCGCAGGTAAAACCACCGGCTATCTCAGGCTCTTATAAGAAGTGCACCCCCTGGATTCGAACCCAGAACCTCAAACTGAGATCTTGGACCCTACACCACCAAGCCACACCCCTTGGGGATAATTTTGTAAGGTTTCGGATAGAAAATAATACACTTTTTATAATTTTGGATGAAAAATTATATATTTTTACAACATCAGATGGAAAATTGTTAATTTAAAAAGTGTTGTGATATTTTCAGACTTTCACTATTTTTAGAATGAAAAATTGATAACTATGGGTGTGAATGACAATATTAAGTATCCAAAATAATAATTTTAATTTTAACCGCAATGTCCTTAATTAGAAATTAAATTATTGATATTTTTGCAATTAATTTTTTTTAAATTAAAATAAGGATGTTGAAAGTGCTTTGCATGATGCAAATTGCCCCACCTATTTATGTATATGGTATCTATTTATAATAAACATATAAATGAGGTATGACCATAAATGATTAAGTCAATACATAATTGTTTCATATTATTTTCAATTAAATGAAAATTGCACAAGTTTTTATTTATGCACTAATTGCTATATCATCTATCTAGGTCCAACTATAATATTTTTCTAGTATTTATAAAATTAATTAGGTTGCCGATTATCTTTTTTGGTCAATAGGGCTTCGGATTGAACATCTCTCACATCAAGTAGGAGAAATTGATTTAAATGAGAGGATAGCGTGCAAGTTTTTATTATTTATATAGAAAGAAGAAAAAAAAAATTGGATAATATCTAAGAATAGTTAATCTCATAATCAGCAGAATTAACAAATTTGACTTTGAAATTTAAAACTAGATTAGTGGTTTTCCAAGATTGACCACATGTTGAATAAATTAATAGTATTTTTTGAAAATAGTTTATGGGCTATTTTAGTGTTATGATTTTTTTTTTTTTTTTACAGGAGCAGAGCTAGAATTTCAATTTTGTAGGGGTTAAATTATAACCTAAAAAAATATACATGGTTAAAATGGTGATTTAATTTACACATAAAACTCATGATACCATCATATCTTATTGAAATATTTATCTCATTTTTGGTGTGTTCTTTGAAAATAATTTCATCATTTTGGATCATCAATCACATAAAGTTAAAAAACATCTAAATATATAAATACACTCCGCTTAAGTTCAGGTCGGATGATTGACGGAGGGGTTTCTAATATTTCCAAAAAAAATTAAATCGGATAGATTTGAGTTAAAACTAAATTTGGACAATGCTGATAAAGAGGTTTCTAATTATTATTATTTAAAGTCATATTATTCATTCTGAGCTTTTAGCTTAGAGGACAAGTCACAAGTGTTTAAAAATAAAAATTTGTAAACCCCTAATTCTTTGTGTGTTTTTTTGAAAATAATTTCATCATTTTGGGTTGTCCATCACATAAAGTTCAGGAAAAAAAAAATGTACACACATAAATGTAAAATATTTGAATTGGGTAGATTTGAGTTAAAACTAAGTTTGGACAATGCTAAAGATGTTTCTAATTATATATTAATATTATTATTATTTAAAGTCACATTATTCATTCTGAGCTTTTAGGTTAGAGGACAAGTGTTTAATTAATTTTTAATTACAAATAACATATTGATATATATTTACAATCATAAGTATATTGAAATCAACTTTCTGATGATAAGTTCAATTTTATTTAAACACTATAGTTTGAGGAAATAGTAATGAAGATATTCTTGATTTTAAAAATGTCCACACATAATGACAAGACTCTTTGTTTTGACAAATCTTGAAGTATGTATATGGGAAAAAAAATTATGATATTTGATAAAATTAAGCGAAATTCTCTGGTATTTTAAAACTAAGTGAAACTATTACACACGTGGTTTTATTATAAAACATGAAGTAGAAATGGCAATCGGAATATCTCGTCCCATAATGATCTTGTCTCATCCCTCCCAATTGTGATTCAGGACGAAAAAATCATCTTGGATCTCAATTGATTTTTTAAATCGGAACAAAAATCGTCCCAAATCATGAACCGGATAGCTCAAATATCTCAAATTCCAATCAAAATTTTAGATTTTTTATGTTAAAATTTAAGATTTTTAAGCATGAGGGTATTTTGCTTAATTTTGCCAACTAAAAAAGGATATCACTCATTTTCCTGTTTACGTATCTAAGAAGGGATCTGTATGTGACCACTTGTGACAACATGACATTTTTGAAAAACACACATCCCCAAATTTTATCTAAAAAGGGTCTGCGTGATCATTTTTAAAATAACTTGAGTCTCCATGACCATTTAATCAAAACATAAGGTTTAAAAATTATTTCCCCCTATACATGGTAAAATATCGGGCTGCCCAAAATCAGTCACCTGGCCCGGGCTTGAAATCTGTCGGGCCGGGCTTAACATAAAATAATTTTTGAAAAAAATAATTATTTTTTTTGAAATTTTTAATACTTAAAAAAAAAATTAGAATGTCTATATTTTTAGTTTTTTTAAAATTAAATTTTAAAATTTTAGTTATAAATATATATTTTTAGAATTAAATATTTTTTATTAATAAAATTCGGATTTGGATGGGATTGAGGTTTTTTTGTCCAAATCTAACCCGAGCCCGAGTCTATAAAAAAATCCGGATCCGGCGGATTTTTTCATCCCTATTTAAAAATACACTTTTTTAAAGAGTTTTTTTTTTTTTTTTTAACAAATACCTTATTTATTTCATCCTCTCATTACGTAACACTACAAATTTCTATATAAAATCATAAGTTGGCCATCAAAGTACTAACCTATACAAGAGAGAGAGATGGCTTGTTTAATACTTAAAAATGAAAAAAAAAATTAAGAATTTTTATATTTTTAGTGTTTTTTATATTAAATTTCAAAACTTTAATTATTAATATATATCTGTTTAGAATTAAGAAATTAATTTATATAATTAGAAATTTTATTTTTTTTTTAATAAAATTAGGATTCAAGTCGGGTTCAGACTTTTTGCCCAAACCCAGCATGAGCTCGAGCCCCTAAAAAAATCCTTGGCCAGGGCGGACTTTTGCCATCCCTATTCTCCCCATTTAAAAATACAATTTTTTTAAGATATTTTTTTTTATACAAATACCTTATTTATTAATTTCATCCTCCAATTACGTAACATAACAAATTTCTATATAAAATCATAAGTTGGCCATCAAAGTACTAACCTATACAAGAGAAAGAGAGAGAGAGATGGCTTGTTGCATCTTATTATTTCGCAGTTCATCAACAACAATCAATAAGATACGAGTTGTTGATCTGAATGGCTTTGTAGAAGAGTTTGATCATCCTGTATCAGTAAGCCAAGTCACCGGACGGCAGCCGAAGCAATTTGTATTCACGGCAGCTCAGCTTCTGACGGGATGGGCTACTATCCTTTTGCATTATCTCATTTATCTCCTTTTAATGGTTATGATTTAGTCAAAATAAATCTAATGGCCATTATTTTGCCAACACAAAAGTCAAGCCAACTTTTGGATCAAATTCATTAATGTGTTGTCAAGATTTTGACCCTTAGATTTATCTTGATTAAATCATAACCTTTAAAAGGAGATAAAGGATATAAATATGAAAGGATGATAGCCCTATCCGCTTCTGACCGCTGTCTTAAAACCGTTGAAACCTGAAACTCTCCTGGAACCAGGGCGTGTTTATTTTTTATTGCCCTCTTCAGCTTTCCAGATGGCTGATGTTTCTCATCTTGACTTGGCTACTATAGTAAAAAAGCTGACGGCAAAAGCAGCAAAATCCAAAAATATTCCTGAAGCTAGGTCACCGGCGAGATTAAGTACTTTCCAGGCAGCTATTGGTGGTGTCGAAAAGCTTCCAGCAGGAAAACGACCTTGGAAGCCGATATTGGACACCATTAGAGAGATTTCTTTCAGGAAAAGTGGATCTGATGTACAATATTAAATTCAATTTTAAGGGTAATTATTTACACTAGCAAAATGTTCAATGTATTTTATGTACAGATAAATTTTACATAGCCTTATTAATTACTACAACTTGGAGTCTTACTATTGGAATTTGAAACTTTGATTTCAATGTGTAATGGGTTTTTTTAGGGGTGTTCGCGGTGCGGTTCGGAGCGATTTTTTCGTTTTTTACTTCAAACCGCGGGGGTTGGCGGTTTGGGAAATTAGAAAACGAAACCGCAATTTTGATAAGGAAAACCGCGGCGGTTCGGGTTGGCGGTTTAGCGGTTTGGGCGGTTCGGGTCGGCGGTTTTGATTATAAATTTTTTAAGAAAATTTTGCGTGTTTTCACATTATAATTGAAGAAAAAATTACATAATTTTCATTTATTCATTACATATTGTTATATGATCATTAAATATATTAATTTTCATAGTTAAATAAGAAGAAAAATATAAAATAATATTTAATTTGAACGCGGGTCAGCGGTTTAGGCGGTTCGGGTCGCGGTTCGAGTCAAAATTTACGGTTTGGGCGGTTTGCTGTTTGACATGAGTCAAAACCGCACACCGACCCGAAATTTGCGGTTCGATTCGGTGCGGTTCAAAATCATTTTTAATATTTTTTCAAACCGCGCGGTTCGGTTCGGTGCGGTTCGCGGTTTGACCCGAAATTGTGTTCACCCCTAGGTTTTTTATGAGCTTGATGTTATTAATTCTTGATTGTTAATTAGTAAAAGATTTTCCCTAATCAATCTTTTGAAACACAAGATTCAATTTACACTCGCATTTTTTTTCTTTTTCTTTTTCTTTTTCTTCTTGATTATTAAAGTTGTCTTATATAGAGTTTTTAGTTTGTTTGGTTGAAAATTTGAACTTTGTTCGCTTGTTTTTGTTTGGTCGGTGAGCTGCATGTGACAAGTACAGCAAGTTCAGTAATATTTTAATTTCAATGTGTCGGCAGAATCAACTGAAGTTACATATGTTATGAGGACAATATAATGTGAATAAATAAATAAATAAAACTTACTTTCTTTCTTTTTTAAATATTAGAAACCCGCCATTAAATTGTCCGATTCGAATTTAAACCGAGTAGGTAAAATTCCCGGATATCCTAAATTTTTATAAGAAATACACCTTCTGATCTCAAACTAAAGAACTGACAATCAAATCATAAATTATTTACCATCAAACCAGATCTCTGGGGCAAATCAAACTTACTTTCATCACCCATCTTTCCAAAACCTATATAATTATCTCCTTAACATCAAACTTGGTAAGAATGAACCATGTAAATTAAGAATTAGCATCAAGAGCAATAGATTAATAATAAGAAGACAAGTGAGATCTACGTGACTTCTACATTAGATAAATTTTGATAATTGATTCAATATTCGGCACAAATTCATTTCAACATTGAATTATGATCCATAAGTTAATTAAAGGAGAAATAAAAGAAAAGAAATCTAGTTTTGGATTTAAAAGGTGTCTTCGGTAATAAATTGAAATATATATATAGGGTTGATATAAAAATTAATTTGAAGAATTTATACAGTCTCACTTGTATTATTAGCTTTATTGTTTCAGCTCTCACTAATTTCTTTATGAAGGTTCATGCTTTGATAAGTAAGCATCCCTGTCCATAAGGGACGTGGGTGTGGGTTTGTGGTGTAAAATTCATGATCTGACTTTGAGGTCCTGAGTTCGAATCCAAAAAGTTCATTTCTTATAAGATTCTGGGACAACCGGAGGTTTTACTGTTCCGCTTAAACCCGGAAATGATAGTTTAGCGGCGGGGTTTCTAACCATTAAAAAAATAATAATAAGCATGGCAGCCTGTGCTCATAATGAATGTATGAAACCCAATTAAACAAAGAGCCACCTGTAATTTTAGATAATTGAAAGTACTGAGTTTATTATAATGAGAAATAATGCGAATGTAAAATATAGAAAACAAAGAGCCATATGTAATTTGAGATTAAACCATTTGTGAAGAAATTGTTAATTTATACGCCCATCGCATTGACTTATCAAGTGAATACAGATGGGCCAACCTGCATAAATTAAGAAATAAAAAACCAAAAATCTAAATGCACCCCAGCAGATTCTTAAGTACATTTGTCGAACACCCAAAACCAAAAAACATAAAAATATGGGTGTTGCTACCGGGGTTAGTCTCGACCATTGGATCTAATTTTTACAGATCTAATGGTTGAGATTAAATGAGTACTAAAAATATTAAAATATTTGATAAATATTGGAAATCTGTTCAACCGGTTATCAAAACAGGAGAAAATCTATAATATAACGGAGGTACCATGTCATCCATATAATAATTCAATAATTTATTATCACGTGTGTTAAAATATTAAAAAACAACTAAAAATATGGATATTAAATCATAGATATCATTTACTAATTTATTGATGATATCACGTCACCATACTTCCGTTGCACCAAAAAAATAAACTCAAATCTTTTGTAAAAAATACAAATATTTATTTTTTTCTAATTTCACTTTTTCCCATTTTTTCTTATCTGCTCTGCTTTGCTTTTTTCTCATCATCTAGTCGAAGAAGCAACACCCAAATTTTCACGAGTGCTTCAGATCATCTCCTTCTCTTGGCGTGCTCTTTTTTCATGTGGGTATGTTTAGTTTTGTTTTATGGCAAACTAGTTTTGTTTCATGTGGTCTTCAGTAGACCAGGTCAAGTTTTGGTTCCTTTCGATTCCGGTTCGGGAATCGGAATCAAAATTGGTGCCGTACGATTCGGTTAGGGTTCCCACCCTAGCCGAACCGTTGGAACTATTCGGTTCCAACCGGAACCATTCGGTTCTAATCAGAATTTAAGTTTTTATTTTATTTTTAATTTAATTTAATAAAATTCAAATAAATAAAAATTTTATTATATTTATTTGATAATAATATCCAATTATAAATTTCTTTGAAATTTAATTTCTATTTTTTAAAAAAAAATTTGGAACTGAAACAATCCGGTTCAGTTCCAGTTCCCAGTTCCCGGTTCCACATTCTTGTGGAACTGGAACCTAACCGAAATTATCCGGTTTGGTTCCAGTTCCACAAAAGTGGAACTGGAAACCGTCTGATTTGGTTCCGATTCGGAACCGAACATGACCAGTGGTCAGGTCTAGTCTTTAGGTCTCTTATTGTCGTTGCATTAGTGTGAACATATTGCATCATTGGATATAAAATTTTACTTCATTGTATAAATACTTTGTTGTTTATTACTTTTGAATTTAAATTTGTTGGTGTTGGTTTACTTATTGTAGTTGAATTATAATTACAATGTCATCTAATACAAGTGAAATTTCGCAATAACAACGACGATATGATAATTGTCGTTACAGTTATCAACTTCTATTAATTTCATGTACAATAAGAAATCCAAATCGAAAATTTTTGAAATGTAAAGATTGTAAAGCCTTCGAATGGGTTGATGACTCTCAATGGGTGGAAGAGAATAAAAATAATGATGCCACAGAATTTATATTAGAAGAAATCCATAAGATAGTGTTCAAATTATAATTGATCGAGGATAGATACTTATCCAGTACGACTATTAAGATGACGATCATCATTTCTTATGGAAAATCCAACCGATTTAGCATACTTGTTATACCAGGCCTCAGCATCTTCAATAGAATCAAACCGTCTACCAACTACTGAATTATACAACCTGTTTCCAAAGGTTATCGCCGATATGTCCCTAGATATGCATTAGCTTCTAAAGGAGATAATGAACATGAGTCATTCACGGACTGCAACACATGGTCATCAATGGAGCTAGCAATGGTAAGGGAACTTTATTGTGTTCAAAATTCGAACTAGAAATGCTACTTATGTTGGCTCATAATAAATATGAATGTAGTTGTTGACATAATGTGTGTTTTGTATGACTACATTTTGCCTTCTGTTTGAGGTTGACGTGGTGAATGAAGAGATGTAAATATGGACTAGACAAGTAGTTGAGAGTTAATGAAGTGATGAAGAAGAAGAATAAATTACTGGAATGACCTTCAAACTTTCATGGCCCTTTTTTTTTTTTGTTACTCAGCAATATTGGATTGTAGCAGCCCATTAGAAAATATATGTTTTAATTAGAAATTAGAAATTATCAATAATTTTTCTAAGGCACGAGACATGCAATTACAAGCATTAAACATGCAAATTGAAGCCTTACACATGATAATTCAGGCAATAATCATGCATTGAACATAAAAAATAAGAATTATGTGACGTTAATATGATTATAATTATAATAAATAATGTTCATGTTCAATGCCCTTATTTTCATATTTAATGTATAAGTTTTCATGTTAATGCATAAAAAATTTCAATACATGTTTCTAAATTACCAAATCGAAAATTTAGTAATAAACATGAAAATATTGGCAATAAACATGAAATTTGGGATAACAAACATGCAAATATTGCTTAACCTGATATTTTATAGCATTAACATGAAATTTTAGGTTTAAATATAAAATAAGTGGCAACAAACATGCAATTACTCAATTTTCATATTCAATGCTATTATTTTCATATTTAATGTCCCAAACATCATGTTAATGCATGACAATTTCATCACAACTTTATTGATTTGACATTTCATGTGCGTCTATCATTCAAACATGTAAATTTTTACAGTAAATATGACTTAAGACATTAAAAATTATGATTGGGATAAAAACATGCAATTATTGCACAACCTGAAATTTTATATCGTTAACTTGAAATTTGGGCATTAAACATAAAATGTAAGGCATCAAACATGGAAAACTTCTTAATTCATATGCATTACCCTTTGTTACATATTTAATGCATAAAACTTCATGTTAATGTTTAAAATTTAAGCACATGTGACATTGATTTGACATTTCACACGCATGTCTAAATTTCAATGATGAAATTTAAGGTAACAAACACGAAATAAGTCATTAAACATGACAATTTAGGTAACAAACATACAATATTACCCAACTTGAAATTTTATTCATAAACCTGAAATTTGGCAATAAATATGAAAATTATGGCAACGAACATGAAAAATTGCTCATTTCATGTTTAATGAACAAAATTGCATGTTAATGCTTTATAAATTTTATAATATGTTACTGATTTGACATTTCACACGTGTCTAAATTTCATACATGAAAATATTAGCAATAAACATTAAATTAAGGTATTAAACATGATAATTTTGGTAACAAACATGTAAATATTGTCCAACTTGAAATTTTATAACATTAACCTGATATTTTAGCAATAAACATGAAATTTTGGCAACCAACTTGAAAAGTGTGCATTAACATGAAAATTTAGATATTAAATATAAAAATATGGGCATTACATGAAAATTTATAATATGAAAATTTAGACATGATTTGACAAATTCATTTTATTAAATTTTTAAATAATTTTTTATTTTATTTTATTAATATATTTTTTTCGCACCAACCGATATAAATTACCGGTTGATATGGGTGATTTAAAGTACTTAGCTGTCATAGGAGACACACTGAGACAGCGCATCTCCAAAATTGGATACCCCAATATTAATATCGAGGTACCATAATTATACCCTAAAATTATTAGTGGGTTCTTTCTCTTCTCCTCCTCCTCCTTGTAACATCACAAAACATTCTTTCTTCAAACTTTACTAAAATTCAATTTTGTGGTTCACTTTATTTCTCTTGTTTTCTGTGATAAAAATTGATATTTGCACAAAAGTTAGTTTAAAAAATAGGATAAAAATAAAATTATTTATTAACGCCTTTGTGCTGCCAAGGGAAGGATATAAGAGGCTAGAATCATCTTAAGAGAAATGTTTCAGTCAAAATATGTTCTTGAATCAAAGTCACTTTTAAATTTTCTTATCTTAGATTCGCGTAATGATAAGGTTATTTTATTGTGATTTTGGAGATTAAAGGTTGAAGTCTCGAAAATAATTTATTTGTAAAAAAAAAAAAATGATACCCCTACGTATATATTAAATCTTCCCCAAAATTTACAATGAAAATCGGAAAATATTGTGTACTGAGCCTTTATGTGAGCAAGAATCGACGGACCCACTTTAGCGAAAATTATATTATGTGTCGGGTGTATATGTCATCTCTCTCATAACAGGCGGGTCTCATAAGTATGTGGGGCCACCTGCTATGAGAGAGATGACATATACACCCGGCACATGATATACCACCTCCCACTTTAAGCCAGCAGAAATTTTGGTTGACAAAGCCACTATGGCTTACATGTTTTAAAAAAAAATTATTAACATATTTAATGGTATTTATTTGTTGGACTTGAAATATTCTTAAATAACTCAATTTTTCTTATTTGTTATTAGCCCTTGCCATTTAAAACTGAAACTGATAAAAGAAACAAAATCATCATTTAGAATATGATTTATTACTATTGATAATGAAGTTGTTATTCAATGGTTTCAAAATATGAAATCACGACGAAAATAAATATAAATATATTGAAAATATTATCTTAATGAAATTAATATTTTAGCCCTCATTATTTTTATTAAGATTTATTATATGTTGAAAAAAATTTAATTATATTATACAAAGCTCTTTCTGAATGAAATTTCTGAATCCGCAGTTGTGAGCAAGGAAGTATGCTAAAAGCTGTTACTGTCCTTGATGCTAAAAGCTTGTATTACTCCAAAGTCATGAAAATTTTGTACTAGATTTTTTTCTATAAATTATTATCGTTAGTTATTGGATAATAATTTAAATGTAAATAAATTTTAATCATGTATTATTATTAAAGCATGCATAATAAAAGATTATACAATGTTTAGTATAGTTCAATTCAATTCAATTCAATATCGGATCTAAATTCATTTTACTAAATAATAGGGAATAATGATGTGTTTGTGAGGTGATACAAACAAGAATAAAATTACTATTTTTAAATTTATTTTCAAAATTCAAAAATATTTTCGGTATCATTTATAATAATATTTGTTTTTCATTGCTAGGAAAAGAAAAACTTAGTTTTTCCAACCTAAAATTAGGGGTGTCAATTTATGTCAAAATTTATTTATTTGATTTGAATTAAAATGAATATCGATTTAGAAAAATTGATTCATTTATTAAATGAATCGAATATGAATTTAAATTCACTAATTCGTTTATTCTTTCAGGATTTATTTTTTTTGTTATTTTTTTAATTATTTTTAATGTTATTATGTAATTATAAATATTAAAAGAATTGAATATAAATTTATCATATTTTGATCCGATTCGTTTAACATTCATCATAAATTTAATTCGTTAATCCATTTTATTATCTATAGTCCCCAAGCCCCACAGAGTCAAAATTGAAAATACAATAATGTTAATGATTTGTATTTCTATAAGCAGAGCCGACCCTAACCATAGCGGGCTAGACCCCTACCTACAGCCCCAAAATTTTATTATTATAGTTTCTAAATAACTATTGACCAATGCCTAAAATAATAATACTATGATATTATTTATGGGTCTTAAAATATAAAAATGACATTGGACTCCGAAAATAAGGTCGGCCTATATTTTTCATTGACCCCTACTTAAATGTATTTTTTTTTTTTTTTTTTTTGTAGTTGTGTCTCAATAATGTTCTTTTTCTTTTCATCATATAAATTGCTGTGCAAGTAATTTAATTCTCTAACTTTGCAATTTATAGAACTTAGATTCAGTTCTAATTTGAGAGTAGTGTTGATCTTTTAAAAAATTTGCATCAAATTCTTAACTAATAAATACTAACAGCTTTGTAAAATAATCAACAAAAAAATCAAACGAGTCACCGTCCAAAACCCCAATTTACTTTGAAAACGCTTATTTTTATCAACCCGACTACGTCCCGGAGGCAACTCTAGTTTTTGTTTCAAGCCTGATATTTTTCTGACAAGAGAGTGAACTTTTACCTTGTTTGACACTTGATATTTTTATGTAACCGGGAAAAAAAATGAAATTTTTAGTTTTTTTTTACAAAAATTCAACATAAATTACAGAAAACTAAAAACAAATCCTCCAAAAAAAAAATGTGTCCTATAAATACAACAGTAATAGCCTAAATGGAGGTAGAAAAATAATGGACAACAAATTACCCAGAACCAAAGGGAAGCAAAACTAAATTGCTTTAACTTCCAGTCAATCTAACAACTCTCCATATGTTGCCTCTTGCACCTATGAAATTAAGGTTAAGGGAACATTTCTAGCCTCAATAATGTGGCATCCAATTTACAAATTTGCAGTCTATATGGGTATACCAAGATGGAGAGAAGGGGGTCGTCGAAAGCAGCTGTCGATCCGACAAAAAAATATTTAAAAAAAGTCAAAAATGTTTTACTCAAAGTGTTGTATAATTGGAGAAGAGGCTCAGCAAGTTATCAAGGGTGTCCGGGTAGAACTTCCTCGCGAATAAGTAACATGGCCGTCTGATACTGTTCCATAGGCAGGGCCGCATCAGCACTGACATCTGTAGTAGTGGCGAAAGGAAACAAAACTATCTTCAGATATGACCTAACCATTTACATATATGATAGCATTAACCAGAATTATGTCCCACAAAAGTGTTTACCTGGTTGTCACTTGTTACGTGCTCACTTAGGTAAGCCGACTGCAGGTAGACGCAACATTAACATCATCAGAATTGCATATTTGAACACAGAAAAGTATAGAATTAGTTGATGTCCCGAGCATAACATACCGTGATATCCTTCAGAAGCTCATAAGAAACATCTGAACCCTTGTATGATTTTGGATGCCACTTCCTTTCAGACCAATCAACATATGTGACTGACCGGTTTGCAATACCGCCCGGATCAATCATCTGAAGACACCAATAAAAAGAAACTCATTCGGAGAAGACAAGTATACCAAAAAGTTCAAGTTGTAATTTTGAGGAAGATTCTTACATGGAAAAATGTTGGCAAGTAGTGTTCATCGGCAATGCAATTTGTCCCGTCCCCATGCTGTCATTATCAAGAGCATCCATGTCAATTAATGTGTGGCCTAAAACACATACAAGATTTCTCTATTTCTATAATCCAACAAACATATATAATGCTAAGAATTTAAGATTGCAAAAGAATATCCCAAAATAGAGGAAAGAAAGAGAAACACAATCCAATGTATTCCTATAACAATCTTAACGTTGATTAAATTTAACAATGTCAACCGTCCAATCTATGAGCATCTAAAGACTAAAAATCACTCGTTTTAGTTCACTGATGACAAAGTAGAAACCAATGACTAAAGAAAAGAAAAGGCAGGGAGAGCTGAAATCAAGTAGACCTTGAAAATATATACATTTATTTGGAGACATTAATTTTTGGCATAAAAATTTTCTCAAAAAAATTAAAATTTGGCATAAAATGGTTCAAAAAAACTTCCATTCACTTCAATCTCACAACTATAAAATTTTCTATGTACATTTGCGAATACAGTTATGCTACAAAAGATTTAACACAACAACCAAGAATTTAGAACATAAAAATTGAACTTAGAACAAATGGTTCTCAAATTACATAAATAGATAAGTTGAACTTAGAACCAACAGATATAAGAAAAGCCAAAAAACAATTGAACAAATAGAAGTAAATTACGTAATGGCAAAGGTTTAAACAAGCCATAACTTTGAGCCATACATTGAGAAGTATCATTGAGATAGGAAGGACTTAAACGACATACAATACTAAAACTTTAAACTGCAAAAAGAGACATATAATAACATAAAGTAATCACATTTAAGATTATATTACCCTGCAATAATCTCGGAATTTCGAGTAGTAAAGACTGTCAGCCACAACTATCAAAGCATGCGTCCGCTTCATAGTGAACCACTGCACAAAATTCACACATTAAACTTACTACAATATGAGGCCACAAAGTTCATATAAATGATACTGCATATGGATATATAAAAAAATAACCGTTCTGTATTAGAAATTTAGAATGATTATCTCGAAAATATACCTGTGCACCCTTTCTAAAGTCCTTTAGCTCAATTTCCGGCAACATGTGTTCAGAAAACCTGCCGTTTCCATGCGGACCGGGATCCATGAAACTGGAAAGAAAAAGAAGTGTGCATCTGTGAGGGAAACAAGTTCCAAACAAAGCTAACATTTGGTTGGATGGTTCACCATCCAGGCATACTATTATAGAATCAATTGTAAGAATAAAATAAACCGCAAACACAAGAAAAGTAAATAAAGACTTGAATTATAGCATGTCATATCACACTACCAGTCAATGAAGCTCGTATTTGAATACATCAGATAGTTGTAGACATAGTCAAAATCATGCAATGGTATGCAACTGCAATGCCAGGAAGGGTGATACGAAAAAAGATATTAGTAAGCATACAGTTCAGTATGTGAGAGAAACTCAAAGTAACTTGATAATCTGGTCACCTATCAGAAAGTAAAACAAAGTGCTGGTTATCAGGATCTTTTAAAGCATTTGCCAACAGTCGCCTCTCTGCATCCACCATTGAAATTCTTCCCCAAACAACCTGCAAATATAATCAATGAAGCAAAATGATTTACCTGTTCATAGGATAATGACACATGGAAGGATAAAAGAAAACGACAGATTATAAATGAACACAAACTGACTGCACACAACTTGTAAGATATATTAAGGCAGTGGTATTTTAAAAATATTATATGACACAAATACCTTGACATTTGAGTTGGTATGTGTAAGAAAATAATTTTTTAAATAAATGAAATGATGACTAATCTAAACTTGAGATCACTGATGTCATTCTTCTGATGTTGAGGGTACTCTGATAACACTTTTGCTTGAGGGTATCTCTTGAATGAGAGACAAGGATAAGTGAATTGGTGATGAGAGACAAAGATAAGTGAATTGGTGATGCATTATAGAAATCATAAAAACTTGTATGAAATAAATGTACTAACAATTGAGAAGGGGGGAAATATCGAGTATTGTTTCAAACCTAATAACCTGAGTTTCTATTTTCATATGAAGAATAACACCTAGAATCTACTGCTAGAAGGTCAATAACTCTTGCAGAAGATAAGAGAAGTTCTGAGCAACTTGGAAAGTTATGTACATATGTTGCCTGAGATCTAAAAATACCACAACATTAAAAGAATGATGAGGGAAAGTCGGCTAAAAAAATTATAATCTCCAATATTCAACAACATCACCAGCAAAGAATGTACCTAACAGGGTGCCAATGAAGTAAAATCAAGAGAAGGAATAAGTTCATCACAGAATATTTAGAATTGCAAATTCTGACAGACTTGTAGAATGTAGAGGTTCATAATTCATGGCTAACAAGTTTTTCCAAAAAGAACAGCAGGAGCGTAGAAAGATATAAAGCAGAAAATCATTAGATGAAAAGCAAACAAAAAAGAATAGAAAGCTAGCATATAAGCGCATGCAACTTAAAATGATTACGAGAAATTGACCTGGTCACTACGTATTTCCCGATTAATGAAGTAACGGCTAAAATGCACTGGTTTATCCCTTGATGCGTGCACATACACTGAGAATCTACCTTCGTGACCCTGCCATAAATACCAAAAGGTTCCACTTAGAGATATGACTTAAAGTAAACCAAAACAAGATAGCACTGATATCAATGAGCTAAGCAAAAAACAAAATGCTATATAAATGAACTTTCCATATCAAAAGTCCATGCTCTAAACAACAACAATAAAATTTCCATGTTAAACTGAGATATGGCTCCTATTAAAAGTCATCTGAAAATTAGAAAGAACACCAGATTAAATTACTCCAACGAATCCAGTCCACCGAGGCAAAAAGTAATCTGTCTCCTCTTTATTATACTTGGTTAACTGAATCCCAACTAGATTCAGCATATTCCATAAGGGATAATATACATGATAACTTGATGCTTGCCCACATGGCATCCATCAAATATCGTTTGTGCGCACACACTACCAACCACATAAAACTTCCTTGGAGGGGGAGAGAGTAACAATTAGTCTGCTATAATGTCCATTCTAAGAAGAGAACTCCAATCTTGTCTAAACCTTAAGACTTAAGCTTGTAATAGCACTCTACAACCCCTTGGACTCTTCCATCCACCAAAACAAGTAATTTTTATTATTTTTGTCCTAAACCTAACTAATAGTACGAAATTTCAGAAGGCAGGGTATGAATCATAATATAATTGTTCAAGAGGTTACTTATTGGTGCATGAATCAAAAAGCACATGTATATCAGACCAATAATAAGGAACAAAACTTACATTAAAAAACTTATCCCACAGCCTCTCAAAAGGCAATGGACCAGGAGTCAAGAACAAGAAAGCAACTTTAGAATTCTTCGACTGAACAGCAGGTGTGTTCAAAATATCCCGAATAACAACACGGGAAGCAATCTCTTCATCAGTGGGATCCCTCATACTCACACTCACAGGAAATGGTGGAAGCCAATCAAATTCGCAACCTCTCAAAGAGAAAACATAACAGGCACTACGCGTATGAGGCGGATACATATAAGCACAGACTAGAAACAACACAACCATCATAACCAACACAATAATCCAGACTGGTCTCTTCATATGAGGCCTCTGACGACTACCAGGCAAAATATGTAAATCTCCCACACGCCATTCTTTGACAGACTTCATTTTAGCAACACCACAAAGATATATCTATCCAATCACAAAACTTTTATACCCACATGAACTGATGATCATTCCCTCTTTTCTTTACATTGAATTTTCTTGATATTCAATAACAATAGTAACAATCTGAAACTGGAAACAATTAATGAATCAATTAACATTCCATATAAAACATAATAAATGCAATTAAATTCAACAATTAACAATCAATTATGGATCAAAACATGAACATACAAATTCCCAAAAAAGAAAATACCTAAAAGAAACTAGAAAATTGAAACGTAAAAGTCACCATGCTCGATAAGCATAAGTCTTGATTTGCAACAACTACTGAAAGCTACAAAATTTATATTAGAAAAAAAAAAACGCTTGCATTAAAAGTCAAAGACTAAAAATTAGAAATTCAATCTGAGAGAGGTTTTGTTTTTTTTTTCTTTATTTGTTTTCAAGAGTCATATAGAAGAAACAAATAGAGAGAGAGTTTTAAATATTTTTTTTAAAAAATAATAATAATAATTTTTTCAGATGCATTTGATTCCTTGGACGATTCGTTTTGGTGTTTGTTAGTGAGAGGTTTGTTTATCTCTCTATCTTCTCCATTGGTGGATGAAAAAAAAATAAAATTATATATTTTTTTTTTGTTTTTTTATGGCGCTCTTAAGTCTTAACAGAAACAAGAAGAAGAAATTGCTGTAGGTGACATTTATTTATTTAATAAAAAATAATAATTTCAAATTTTAAAAAATATTAATAATAATTTGGTTTTTTTAAACAAATAAATATATATACTGTGTGTGGATAATAAAAGGAAGAGCTAATAATTAAGCACGTTTTATTAGACATGCACACGGTTGTGATTTCAAACTGCAATCGAACCGAAACTGAACCGTTGATCAACCGAACCTTTAATAAAGCAGACCGCAAATCGTTGTAGTTGGTGCATTTCCAATCGACAGTTGAACCAGATTTACAGTTCAACCGTAACAAATTCGGTTCAATCGTAAAAAAATCCAATTCAACCGTGAAAAATCCGGTTATTTTTTTAAACAAAAATATGGTTCAACTGTAACCGTACGATTCGGCTTACCTACCACGATTAAGATTTACGATTTCGAGAAATACGGTTTGATTATGATTCGGTCGAACCGTGTGCAACCATACGTTTTATGTACAAATGCCACTCAAACTCACATTTTTATCATTGAATTAAAAATAATTACATTATTATTATTATTGTTGTTGTTTTCAGGAAAATTAATACAAATTCTGACCGATGAATTTGATATATACAAATTATTGTTTTTTGAATTGTCACAAGCTACCTCTATTATATAATATATGATATATTCTGAGTAGGATGGTTGGAGGATAAAAATTCTCACTTTTTAAAATAAAACCACGAGGGGCTTTACTAAGTGATTACAAGTAGATTTTTTAATTGATCACTTGATTTTGAATTTTGAAAGAGGAAGGGGATAAATAAATTATAAAAAAAAAAAATTGATCTAATTTTTTTTTTAAATCTATGATATATTAAATTCTAAATATATACATTTATACTCTAATTCAGATATCTATAGAGTGTAGCGAGATTTTGTACTCTCATACTTGTGGAAATATATGTGTTACCACAAATACTTGAAAAGTTATAATCATCCTATCTATATTTATAAGATGAGATTTTTATTTAATCATTCTTAGAGATAATTCGAATTGACGCCCTCAACACCGATCCGTCACCAGACCTAATCCTATATGGTACAAATTATTGTTAATATGAACACTATAATGTTTTATATGAGGGATCATTTTCCTAAGATTTTTCATATTAGGATATGCTATTTGCACTTAATGAAATAGACCATGCTATAAAATATATATATATATGAAATTTTAGTCATGAATGTAAAGGTTAAAAAAAAAAGAAGAGAAATCTAAAATTGTTGACATGTCAACTAATTTAAAGTCTTTCATGTTTGCTTGTTGGATTAGGACAAGAAATTAATTTTAGTTGCGAACTGTGGGTCCACCTCATGACTTGTTCTACTAACAAACAAGACAAGGCAAAGCACAGTTGAGTTGGTAGTCAATTCAATTGTTTGGTCAATAAAGGAATCATTGCCAAATACATTGGTTTATATTTAATTTTTCAAAAATTGGGCAATTTAATTCAATATAATACTCAAAACCGTTAAATTCATCCACAAACTCAACGATCTTGACAAATGATATTCAAGTTAATTGAATCATTTAAAACTCAAATATCATTCAATTAACCAAATACCCAAATTAGTGTAATATGACAATAAAGTAGAGAGATCGAGTTAAAGATCTACACAACAGAGATTTTTATATGGTTCGATAATCGAACATACATTTACTCTTCAAGTAACTTGCCAGAGGTTTTATTAAACATCGGATTTCGTGATTGTCAATGAAACTCTCACAATTTTTCTTTACTGGGCTTGAAGATGACCTAATCCAATTTTTAGACGTGGATTAAATCTTTAAAATCTTTTTACGGGATTGAAGATTCCCCAACAACATTTAATCACAGAAGATTTGGAGAACAAAGTGTCAACTAAAAAAAAAAAAAAAAGCTCCTAAATGAGCAAATTAAACAAGTTATACACTTGGTTTTATATATAAATAATATGAAAAGTTCAAACATTAATAATTCATTTAAAGCGATATGCATTTAATTAACGTATTTTTAATAATTAATAATTTTAGAAAACGAAAAGGTTGGAGGATTTAGGAAAATAAAATATTAGTGGTAGAAGAATTTGAAAATTATACATTAATAATTTAATTTAACTATTAATAATTTATTTTATATATTAATGATCCGTACGCTTACGTGGACAGTATGAAAACGCCTACGTTGACAACTTAAAAATAAAGTCATATCTCAGCTTTTATATAGTGCATAGAATAAATAAATAAATAAAAAAGCATGAAACCTTAACAATAGTGAAGCACACCCACAGCCTCCGAGAATCCTGCACAAGCACAAGTGGGGTTCGGTTTGGTTTGGTTTGCTTCGCTTCATTAAAATTATCAGTTTTGCAGTAATTAAACAACTAATGCTAATTCACATTGATCATTAGAAATCAAAAGGTTTGTAAAGAGATTGAATTAAGTAATAGAAAATGTGAGTACTGAAAGTAAATCAAGAATTTCCAACAATCAATTGAATCAAAAAATTCAAGGGTTTTCAAACGATTCATTGATCAAGAAATTAAAATTTTTTTTTTTGAATTATTACTGTGGATGCTGGTTTTCACACCGAGGTCCACAATCAGAATTTGTAGGTTGGGGGCATTAGCGATCCTGCAAGACAAAGGTAGAGTGAGCGGAGTAGACTACCCACCGGTGTGGTGGGTGCCGTGGGCACTCCGACGCTCAAGTCAGTAGCATGAAATGAGCAATAAATATGAAAAATGTAAAAGTAAGGTTTAATGTTACCTTGACTTCATTGATGGCCGTGAGGGCAATAGAAAATGTTTAAAGAGATAGAGGGTTCAGAGAGCTTGTGTCCCAGAGCCCAAGCTTGTGAGGGAGAAGTCAAGCCCCCCTCTAGAGTTCAGAAACCCTTCCATTTTATATATTGAAGGAAGTCACTTTACAGTTGGAGATATAAGTTGTACACGTGATGGTGGGATCTTCAATGTGCTGACATTTCTGGCAAGGGAGCCCACAACATGTCTTGGATTCAACTTTCAGCGCTGGAAGAATATTTGCATGTGTAATTATGCTTTACGCTAGACAAGATGAGGGAAGAGTGGTTGATCAATTATCCGTAAGCATGTGGCATGATTTATATTCAATAATGTAAGGTTTTATGGGTTTGATGTGAAAATATGTTTTTACCATCGGGTCCAAATTTGGCCCGTACAGTTTGTTCCCTACTCTTTAAGTCAAAAAGTCTTTGACTTGAAGAGTAATATGTCGAGTGAAACAAGAAGTACGAGTATCTGTCAAGAATACATAGTTCTTACACGACAGAGAGAATTCAACGTATTTTGGACTAAGAATAGTCCAAGTCTTCAACTTGTCTTGGCTTGGGCAGTGGGCCGTTGTTGATCTATACCAAGCTGATTGTTTGATGGTGTGTGTTGCTGGCACATTGTTTGATGGCGTGTCTTTGGCACATGTCGTATGGAGTAGAACATTGTTAGTGGGCTGATAGATTGTTGCAATTTCATCTTGTTGTTAGGCCTTAGCTGCTTGGTCGTTTGATGTGTTTTTGTTGCTCAGCCTCTGAGTGAGAGTTAATCCATCTGGTTAGCTGCTTCGGCGGGCTTTTTGCATAGGCTGAATCTTGACAGCCTTATTTTTTTTTTATGTTCTCTAGAAAATATGAAAATATTCATATGCAATGGGAAGTTGATGATAATCCCTCTACATAGTCCGGAGGAGACTATCATTTTGCATGTCGTACGGAAAATATGGTCCCCTCATGGTGGATTTTTACTGGTCATATTATTGACTGCAGCTAATAGATTAGCTTGATAAGAAAGTTGGGATGACTTGTAGTCTCGCGCTGTATTGTAGAGTGGCTAATTATGCTACCACGGGTCTGGTGTCTGTTTGTTGCTCGAAGTCATGGATAGTTATGTTTGTAAGGATTGTAGACTGAGTGGTCTTTACTTGCTATGAATCGCTAAGGCCCCACGGTGGGCGCCAAATTGTGGATGCTGGTTTTCACCCGAGGTCCACAATCAGAATTTGTAGGTTGGGGGCATTAGCGATCCTGCAAGACAAAGGTAGAGTGAGCGGGAGTAGACTACCCACCGGTGTGGTGGGTGCCGTGGGCACTCCGACGCTCAAGTCAGTAGCATGAAATGAGCAATAAATATGAAAAATGTAAAAGTAAGGTTTAATGTTACCTTGACTTCATTGATGGCCGTGAGGGCAATAGAAAATGTTTAAAGAGATAGAGGGTTCAGAGAGCTTGTGTCCCAGAGCCCAAGCTTGTGAGGGAGAAGTCAGCCCCCCTCTAGAGTTCAGAAACCCTTCCATTTTATATATTGAAGGAAGTCACTTTACAGTTGGAGATATAAGTT
Source organism: Zanthoxylum bungeanum (assembly GCA_019454045.1). Taxonomy (NCBI): domain Eukaryota; kingdom Viridiplantae; phylum Streptophyta; class Magnoliopsida; order Sapindales; family Rutaceae; genus Zanthoxylum; species Zanthoxylum bungeanum. Next base: position 133,213 of record SKCR01021653.1, read on the forward strand.
GTACACGTGATGGTGGGATCTTCAATGTGCTGACATTTCTGGCAAGGGAGCCCACAACATGTCTTGGATTCAACTTTCAGCATCACAGCGCTGGAAGAATATTTGCATGTGTAATTATGCTTTACGCTAGACAAGATGAGGGAAGAGTGGTTGATCAATTATCCGTAAGCATGTGGCATGATTTATATTCAATAATGTAAGGTTTTATGGGTTTGATGTGAAAATATGTTTTTACCATCGGGTCCAAATTTGGCCCGTACAATTACAAACTACATATATTACAATATGTTATCAATTGGGATTCTAGATACATACAATTATAGCACTGATAAGTGTGGTTTATACCCACTTATTATGGCATTCTCAGCTTATTATTTTGTTATATTTCGAGATATTTAAATGTCATTTATAATTTATTTTATGTTTTATTTGTAGGAACATTAATACATGGATCTGAGAATAATTGCACGTATTTTGAGAACTTTTGGAAACACAGGACGAGCACGGGATCATTAGGCGCCATATGCCACAATTTCATACTAATTCGGTAATTCCAGAGGAAAAGGCGCCACAGCGCCTAATATTAATGGAGTGAAGGCGCCATGGCGCCTGTGAGAGAATTAAAGACAAATGCAAAGGCGCCATGGCGCCAGTTGAAGAGAGAAATTGAGCGCCATGGCGCCCACAAGCAGTAAACGCCCTACATACAATTTGCCGAGAGTTAGGCGCTGCGGCGCCCACTTAAGGAGCCGCGGCGCTGCGGGAAGAAAACCTACACGTTCCTGGATTCAATTTTTAGGGTTTTCAATAATCCTAATGCTACCCAAAGACTCCCAGCCCCCAGTATAAATATAACAGTTCATCCAACAATCAATGGGAGGCTAATACAGAGCACAAAAACACAAAAGAGAAATTATTTTTAGAGATCCGAGGAGAGGATTGAAGAGCGACAAGAGGAGATTAATGTGGTGACATCCGGAGAGGAGAGATTCAATTCGGGTTTTATCTTCTTATTTTTTTCTTAAAACTCTAATTATTTCCATTAAATTCGTGGCTTGATTATTTATTGTTTTATCTTTTGTCATGAATTTACTCCTAAATTTTGGAGAATTATGTAATTTATGCACAAACCTTGTATTTTATTTATCAGTTTTGTAATGAAGTTTTATTAATTATTTATATTATTTTGAGTTTAATGCTTCTTGATTGCTGGCCACAATTGAAGATGATGACTGTTTAGAATATATCACTCGAGAGAGGGGATTTTGAATAGATCTAGAGAATATAACCTAGGATTTTATAGAGTTCGAGAGAATCTGTAGTCCTTTGAAGTCGTTAAAATAGAATCACAAATCGTAATGAGTTGTTAACTATTGGATTTTATAGAGATATCGAAGTCTATAGTTGATAATATTTTCACTCGGCACTCGAGAGAGGGAGTGAATATTTTAGGATCTTGACTTATAAATAATATAACTGAACAAAGATTAATTGGCATAACAAATACATAGGCGACAGTTAGGTGAAATCAGGATCCAGAATCTCTACAGTATTAGTTCCTCCTATTTTATTATTTGTATATTTATCTATTATAAATCTTTATTATTTGTTTTCTAAATAAAGTTAGGATTATCAATTGTAGTACTTAGTGCGAGTTAACGCAATCCCTGTGGGTTCGACACTCTTTCACTGATTTATACTAAAACTTGACACCGTACACTTGCGGTACGATATAAAAATATCACAACAAGTTTTTGGCGCCGTTGCCGGGGATTGTTTGTTTAATTCACATTAATACTACTACCAAGTAATCTTAGCTTTAATTTAGAATTTTATTTTTATTTTTTTTATTTTTTTTATTTCCGTTATTTTTGTCTTAAGTTTTAATTTTTTTTATTTCTTTTATTTTATTTTATTTTATTTTATTTTTGTTGTTTTATTTTTTTCTTACGAGGTGAGTTTGAAAAGAAACAATGGCAGATCCTGTTAGTGCACTGATAGCTCAAGTATCGTCCCTCACGACTCATCTGGCAATATTGACAAACCAACCGTCTATTGAAGCTGCTTCTGCTAATGGAATGTTTTTACCCAACAGAGGAGCAGGATTTGAACAAGTACAGTATGTGAACAATCGGAACTTCAACAACTATAGAGGCAGTCCTATGCCTATTTATTATCATCCGAATTTTTCATATGCTGATATGGAGAACATTTTGCAACCTCCTCATGGCTTCAATTATCCAAAAGCTGAGCAGAAACCTTCCTTAGAAGACCTCATGATCACGTTTGTAGCTACAGCTTCAGAGAGGTTTGAGAAGAATGAGTCAATGCTGGATAATATCGAAACACGAATGGGCAATATAGAGGCAAATATGAAATCTTTAGAAGCACAAATTGGGTTGCTTGCTTCTTCCATGGCCAATCAACAGACATGGGATTTTCCGAGTAATATTGAAGTCAACCCCAATGAGCAATGTCAAATTAGAACCTGTAGGAGCGGAAAAGAGTTTAAAGACACCTCTCAGGACTTAGGCAGTAAAGAAAATGAAATGGTATTTCATGAGGAAACAGTAATAGAAGAAGAGAACAAAGGTGAATTGATAATGAGAGGTCAATATGAAGAAATCACCTTCAGTGTTTTCCAGAGCCATGCCGAGTTCTCAAGGTGATGCAGACTGTCACATGATAGATACAGTAGAAAAGGGAGTTGAAACCAGACAGGGTGAATCAATATTTCACAACCCTATGAGCATAATGCAGTCATGCATAAAGGAAAATTCTCTGCAGCTAAACTCAAAACCACTCCAAAGGGCCGTAAAAAGAGGAAAAAAAAGGCTAGTTCTCACTTAGAGATAATTCCTGGAAGATTAAAAAGAAAGCCGAGCCAATTTTGCCGAATGTGCAGTCCAGAATTTCCAATTGAAGGGAAATCTACATATCCTGGGGGACCATCTATGGATAAATCACCACAGTCTGCCAAGCTATCTTTTTCATGTCATAAGAACCGGTGGATACCAAAGAAGAAAACAGATGAGATTACTCGGTTCACTACTTTTAAGCCACCATAACCATTTTGGTGGTTGCGTCTGGCTGAAGACGTCAAACTTAGCGCTAGCGGGGAGGCAACCCTTGCATTTCTTTTATTATTATTTTCTTTACTTTTTATTTTATTTTATTGTGTGCTATTTATTTATTTGCATGTTATTTATGCAGGTAGCACAAGACACACAACGCCCGCGCAACCAAATTCCAACCAGCAAGAGTCTGATCAACTCCATGCACGGTAGTGTTGTTCCTCACTCTTGCTCTTGATATTTATCTTACATTGAGGACAATGCAAATTTTAAGTTTGGGGGTGTGTGCATGTTGTTTGCTTGCTATTTAGTTGTATAAATTTATTGAAAAAAAAAAATTGTTTTAGTCTTTGATAGTAAAGCATAAATCTTGTGATAATATTGTTTGTTTATGGGTGAAATTTTAGAAACGATAAGTGCCTAATTTACTTTTATCTGATGCCTTAAATAATTGATCTATGTTAGACTCGTAAGCACTTAAAAATAGGTTTTTAGCAGTAAAACTTAAGTAGTTGACAAGGTGGTCAGTTGAAGAAATTGCATGTCGATGAATGACCGTTTGCTTAGATATCTATCTTGATTTGCTAGTGTTATGAAGTATGGTATAGCTAAAAAAAAAAAAAAGAAAAATGTCTCTAAAGAAAGAAAATAAACCACCTATAACCGATAAGCGTGAAGCTACCCATGGGCGAGTATTAGGACCACCATGAGGAGAAATGCTACCTTAAAGGGTAGGTGAGTTGAAAAAAAAAAGGTGCAAAAATGAGAAAAAAAAAGAGACAATAAAATAAAAGAAAAACCATACCATACCGAACACAAAATAAGGCAATTACAGAGCATAATTGAGATATCTAGGTTGGTTTGACCCATCGATTCTAATTTTTAAACGAAATCATTGAGTTAGCTTACTTAAGATCAAAGCTGTGAATGAACCTTTACACACACACACCGTGAGTCTAGCTTAGATAATTTATTCGAGAATTTGGATTCGAGTTGCAATTGCGTACTTTGAAGATTCTTTGATTTCATTTATAAGCTTTCTTTGAGGATATATTTATGCGTAACTATCGAGACTATGTTTTGTTATTTTTTATTTTTGCATGATTGTGTGTGAAGGACGTTTGTGGGTGTCGTCGCTGTAAGCCCTCACGAGACTATAACTCGTCCACTAGGGCCGCCTAGGTGTTTAAAGGCTTGTTGCATATGCTAAATGCAATCGTGATCCCTACGAAAGTGGCTTAGTTAATTTATTATTTTTATTTATTTATTTGAAATTAGTTTTTATTTTTATCTTTTGCTCGGGACTAGCAAAACCTTAAGTTTTGGGGTGTTTGATAAGTGTGGTTTATACCCACTTATTATGGCATTCTCAGCTTATTATTTTGTTATATCTCGAGATATTTAAATGTCATTTATAATTTATTTCATGTTTTATTTGTAGGAGCATTAATACATGGATCTGGGAACAATTGCACGTATTTTGGGAACTTTTGGAAACACAGGACGAGCACAAGATCATTAGGCGCCATATGTTCCAGAGGAAAGGCGCCACATCCTCCTAATATTAATGGAGTGAAGGCGCCATGGCGCCTGTGAGAGAATTAAAGACAAATGCAAAGGCGCCATGGCGCCAGTTTAAGAGAGAAATTGAGCGCCATGGCGCCCACAAGCAGTACCGCCCTACATACAATTTGCCGAGAGTTAGGCGCCGCGGCGCCCACTTAAGGAGCCGCGGCGCTGCGGGAAGAAAACCTACACGTTCCAGGATTCAATTTTTAGGGTTTTCAATAATCCTAATGCTACCCAAAGACTCCCAGCCCACAGTATAAATATAACAGTTCATCCAACAATCAATGGGAAGCTAATACATAGCACAAAACACAGAAACGCATATTTTTAGAGATCCGAGGAGAGGATTGAAGAGCGACAAGAGGAGATTAATGTGGTGACATCCGGAGAGGAAGAGATTCAATTCGGGTTTTATCTTCTTATTTCTTTCTTAAAACTCTAATGATTTCTATTAAATTCGTGGCTTGATTATTTATGGTTTTATCTTTTGTCATGAATTTACTCCTAAATTTTGGAGAATGATGTAATTTATGCTCAAACCTTGTATTTTATTTATCAGTTTTGTAATGAAGTTTTATTAATTATTTATATTATTTTGAGTTTAATGCTTCTTGATTGCTGGCCACAATTGAAGATGATGAATGTTTAGAATCTATCACTCGAGAGAGAGGATTTTGAATAGATCTAGAGAATATAACCTAGGATTTTATAGAGTTCGAGAGAATCTGTAGTCCTTTGAAGTCGTTAAAATAGAATCACAAATCGTAATGAGTGTGTTAACTATTGGATTTTATAGAGATATCGAAGTCTATAGTTGATAATATTTTCACTCGGCACTCGAGAGAGGGAGTGAATATTTTAGGATCTTGACTTATAAATAATATAACTGAACAAAGATTAATTGGCATAACAAATACATAGGCGACAGCTAGGTGAAACCAGGATCCAGAATCTCTACAGTATTAGTTACTCCTATTTTATTATTTGTATATTTATCTATTATAAATCTTTATTATTTGTTTTCTAAATAAAGTTAGGATTATCAATTGTAGTACTTAGTGCGAGTTAACGCAATCCCTGTGGGTTCGACACTCTTTCACTGATTTATACTAAAACTTGACACCGTACACTTGCGGTACGATATAAAAATATCACAACAAGCACTGCCCAGAAATCAACCGAGGTGTAGCTCGGGACTTACAAATTCTAAATCAGCCAAGACACAAATTGGGAATCAACTCCCATATAGGAGAACTTATTCCTCCTAAAGAGGAAGGTTTGAGTCTCCACTGCTTTTGTGGGGACTTGAACCCATGTCTCGAGTCTTGGTAAGAGATATGGGTTACCAATGAGGCCACTGCCTGATTGGCATCAAGAAATTAATTAAACGATAATAAGTAGGGAAATAACTCATCATTCGAAGATTTTCTCAAATTAAGGAGAGAACTCCAAAAAAGTGGAGAAGCTGATGTGGATAGGCTAATTTACAAGGAGATTCTTCCTCTTTTATAGATAATATAGATTAAGTTCTCAATAAATTTTTAATATTCTATTTTATTATTCATATTTAATTAATAAATTGATTTTGTATTATATAAGTACATAAATATTGGGTTTTGTTTAATTAATTACGGGACTGCTCATCTTTTCCGCAAAAATGAGAGATAAGATTCTCAATCAAAATCTATGAAAAAAATCTCCTAAATTAATTATATTATGGTGCAACCTAAATATTTAATTTAAAATAGACAAGAATTATTAATTTTTGTTTTTGAAAAAAAAAAATCTGTTAAAATGTAAATAAAGCCCTTCCCACATTAGTTTTATCACTCACTGTGCAAATTTAGTATTCTAATTAATTTTTTATTAATTAAATTTGATTTTCAAAATCCAAAATTAATAGAATAAAAATTTGACAACTAATTATGATTCTATTTGGTAATGTGGTGCAGTGACTTAAAACAATCGCTACTATGAAATTGTTAGATTATATTCAACCAGACAATTAATATGATAGTTGTGTAGTTAATATGATATTTGTGTAGTTGTATATGGTAGTTGTATAATTCATATATAATGGTCTCTCATTGTAAGTTTTAAAGTAAGCAAATGTTAATATATATTTTCTTCATAAATTCTCACGGAAATGAAAGCTCGAATCATAAAATAAGAATTAATATTAGTAGTATACATGACTGTTAATAACCCCAAGGAGTTGTCTTAATAATAAAGATTTTGGGCTTGAGTGGTAAGTTCTCTCTCAGTTTGAAAGTTCGAATATCACTAGATGTATTTCTTTGAGGATATACCCCTGATATAAAAAGTCAACGACTTATCCTGATCTGTGCTATGAAACTTCTGAAAGTATGGAACACAGGTCCCGGAGATTAGTCGACATGCGCGTAAGCTGGAACATACACCTTTGTTACCAAAAAGAACATGAAGTATTTACAAAAATATTTTATTGTATAGAGCACACCTTCAAAATATAATTATAATTATTTACAAAAATATTTTATAGTTGTAAGGTATAATGGTTGAACAACAATCCCAAAAAGAACCTATATTAATCTCCAAAAAGCATTAATATATTTCAAATAAAATCGCCTCAACTTTCCCATTCAACACTATTGTCTATAATTTTTTTTTTCCAATTTTTATAATGAAGGGAGCGAAAAGCCATGTCAATCTTTTTTTTTTTTGTACCAAATAAACATTATTAATAATGTAGTGATTATTAGATCAAAGTAATTTTTACATTTTCTATTACATTATATTGACTTAAAAACGGTAACTTAAAACAATACATTTAAACTCTCAATCATAATCATCATATCATACTTGTATATATTTTTATCTCATTTTTTATACGATGCTATCACGGGACGTATATAAAATAGGAGGACAAAGTTAAAATTTTGAGAAGTAGCGTATCTTCCATTCATTGTGTATTGATGTATTTAATATTGTTGGTTTCAATGCATTCACTATAAAATTAAATATTTTGAGAATTAGCATATCCCTCATTTATTGTGTGTCGATGTGTTTTATATTGTTGGTTTCGATGCATTCACTAATTTATTAAACCTTATGTTCAATGCATTAGTATATCCCGAATTCATTGTATGTTGAAATGTTTAGTATTCTTGATTCCAATACATTCATTAAATAATTACATATTAAACTTGGTGATTACGTAAACTCTCATTATAAATGTGAACAAAATATTAGACTTTTCATAAGCTAATTTGATTAGAATTTTTCGAAGATGAAAATGAAAGCAATGTATTTAGGGAAAAGAGAATGAAGATTTTTGGATTTTTTTAGTACGAAGAATCACAAGAAGTGTTCGAGTATATTCGTTTTTATCTAGTATTATATTTTTGTTTTTGTTTTCATAAGACATTAATTGACGTTGCGGTCTTTTGCATACATGTATTATATTCATTTTTAATTATCATTGGAGAGTAGTTTTGGATTTGAATCACAATTTTTGTATGAATTCATATTACTAGGTTAAAACAATAGAGAAAAGTTATTGTTAATAATATAATGACCCTTTACATTTAAAGTTCGTCTTCAATAACCGTAGTAACACGCAAGTAATCAACGAGTTTTATTTAATGAAATAGTCATATGTAGTTGGTACTAAATTAAAATTTTAAATATTCTATTTTAATTTTATCTCCACATTTGTTATCTATATAATAAAGGAGAATGGTGTTGGAGGAAAGAGAGTGCATCCAACGGCTCTCTTTATGTGGCTTAATTAACGGCTCAGATCATTTCATTGGTAATTGGAGGAAAGAGAGTGAATTGATTGATGGAAATGGTCAAAATTTTCAAATTAAAAAATAAAAAGTTAAAATAAAATCATTTAATTCTGTAACACCGTGCCGTAGGCACGGGCCAAATACTGTAACACCGTGCCGTAGGCACGGATATCATTTAATTAAAAAATAAAATCATTTAATTCTGTAACACCGTGTCGTGCCGTAAGCACGGGCATCATTTAATTAAAAAATAAAATCATTTAATTCTGTAACACCGTGCCGTAGGCACAGGCCAAATATTGTAACATCGTGCCGTAGGCACGGGCAAAAACTAGTATATATATATATCAGCAATTTTATACAAATTCATATCAATGATCAAGTTACTCAATTTTAACCCTTTTGATCAAATAATATATTCACTTAAAAAGAAAGTAGTGGCTAAACTTGACTTCACAGTAGAGCAGGTGACCAAACTTTTATGGCCTTCTTATATTTAAACTTCCAATTTTTACTTTGTTTATATCTTAATATATATTCAAAAAAATTATAACACTAATTGACAAATGATTCATTGAATATTCCTTTTTTTTTTTTTTAAATCGTTAGAAATCTTACCGTTAAATTATCTATTCTGAGCTTAAGAAGAGTATGTAAATCTAATGTTATCTTCAATCAAAATTTTGATCTCAAATATGCTATTATTTAGAGGAAAATTTTTCCATAGACATACATATTTTTCGCCAACAATTAATTAGTTGTTTAAACCATCAAACAATTATTTATTAATCAACAATTACTACAAAATTTTGTAGTCAACCAATTTACATATATCAATGGCAAAAACAATTAATCAACTTAACATGTGATTAAGATAAAAATAAATTGATAGATTGGTGAAGCTTAATTATATTTTCCATGAAAATGGAATCGTCACAACGTGGTCTTGTTCCAATTCCTCATGCTAAACCATGTGCAAATCTCCCTAATTATTTGATTATTGTGCCAAAATATGGATTTTTGGTCAGAGTCATTAATAACAATACTCAAATTATTATGTTGATACATTCGAGTAATTAAGCATTCCCCGTATATATAATAAACTAGATTTATTGTCATAATGATAATGGCGATGTGTTTGTTAACATAATACTCATATTTTCCTGAAGGTGGGAAAACGAATCAATGAATCGAATTTGTATCGAATCCTAAACAAATAGAATCAAAATATGATGAATTCGTATTCAATTGGTTTATTAAACGAATCATAATATCATGATTCGTATTCGATTCGTTTAATTTCGATTCGTTTATTAAACGAATCGAATACGAATATTCGTTTAGTCATGATATTATTTAATAAAATAATTTACCACACTTGATTTACATTAATTCTTCATAAATATATACATATGAAATATGTAATTAATATATTTACTAAAAATATCTCACCAAATATTGAAAATATTATTTTTTCTATGGTAACTAGCTATAATTTCTCGAATCTTAATTGAAAAATAACAAGAATTAGTAAATATAAATAATAAAACGAATCCTAAACGAATAAACGAATCAATGAACTTAAATTCGTATTCGATTTATTTAATAATCGAATCGAATTAACCCATTTATTAAACGAATCCATTTTTCAAACCCATATTCGCTTTAAACCGAATCGAATCGAACAAATAAACGAATCCCGACTCAAATTACCACCCCTAATATTTTCGAGAGCTTCGGAGTTGGACTATTATGGGTCGTCAACAGCTAGATTGGCGCCTTTGGTCTTGCTTAATCATATGGTATTGCACATAACATACCCTTCAACTTGTAAGAACTTTTATTTTCCAAAACCATAAAGTAAAATTACAAAATTGACTGGGGAAAAAATTACAGAACAATATCCTCATTCATGGAATAAAATTTGGCATTGAGGAAATAATTGGTACCCAAAAAGTATGATTTCAGTCAAAATCGATATCATCATCGTAGTCCGGTTCCGGTTCCGAAATATCGGATACATTCATGAGAGATAGGAAAAGTACAACTGCAAAGAGTTGTGTAGCCAAGAAATATTTCGCCCTTTTCCTGAAAGTTCGTTCCTCCTCTGTCTTTTCCCTCTTGGGTTTTGGCTTCGGTTTCGAACCTAATAACAAAAAACCAACAAAGTTACAGTAGTAGTTCAAAATCTGAACTTAACCAGGCACCTGAAATGGGAACTTGAGATGAAGTGATACAAATGACAGAGAAGCATCATTGTCTGAATGCATGTGATAGCTGCAACTACGTGTAACTCTATTGATATAATAGAAAAAAGTTAGGTCGAAGGTTAAATTTTGATATCATTAAATGTATGTAATAATTCATAGGAAGCACAAATGAAGCAACCCTATGTCACTAAGCATATACCCGTACCCCCAAATTAATAGAACACACAGCTCGGAGCGAAACGGGATTTACAACTATTCTTATGATGTCGGCGATCACGGCATTGTTGGGCTCGCAGTCTGTAGAGAATACGGATAGCTCACGGGAGACTACCCGAAGAATGATGATCGCCACCCAGTGTAAGACACTGTGAATGATTTAAGGTCGTACTACACTCATCGTAAGGGCCGACCTTAAACCCGTTTGAGTTCAGATTGGTCCTTTACTGATACCAGGATAATACTCAGGTTTGAAAAGAGGTATCGACATGTCTTATAATTCAACATCACGCAACAACACACAACAACAGTTTAAAGTATACAAAGGTGCAATCATTGATAATAAAGGCAATTGGGAAGCAAAATTGATAAACAAATGTCTAGAAATTGTCAAAGCAACAATAAAATACTAATTAAACAGAGCATAGTACGATGTTGTTAAAGTCTTTGTAATCCAAACACATTTTACCCTTCCATCTTTCTTCGGGACCGGTACAATGTTGGCCAACCATTCCGGGTACTTGACCACCTCCAGCAACCCCATTTCTACTTGTTTCTTCACATCTTCTCCGATCTTCTCTACCCATTCTGGCCTCATTCTGTAAAGTCTCTGCTTTATGGGTCTCATGTTCGAGTGTGTCAGTATCATGTTCTATGCTATGCTTTCGTCAACTCCAGACATGTCTTCATAGGATCAGACGAATATTTTTGCATATTTTTTCAATAATTTTTCTAGCTCCTTTCTCTCTTCAGGGGTAACCTCACTTACAATTAATATATTATTGGGATTTTCGCATGTACCAAGATTAAATGCCTCTGTTTTAGTTGAATTAATGTCAAATATGCTCATGTCGTGCATATTATGATGCATGCTAAAAGAAAAAAAATAAGGCAAGTAAGCAAAATCATTCATCTTATTAATCTTTAATGCAAGGTTACAATAAAAAAATTAGGGTACATAAGTATCATCAGTCTTCTTCTTCTTCGGTCGTTGCTAAGTCTTCCATTTTCAGCCCTTCGAGTTGGAGAAGTTCTTCCTCCCAGCCTTGCTCTGTTTCCGGCTATGGCTCTGCACCATTTTCCCTCTTCAATATCAGAGTTCCTTCCCAGCCTACCACATCAGCAAATATTTTGGAGCCTGGCATAATGATACCATTGACTTCGCACGGCTTCAGAGCTCCTTGGTACTTCGCATTTAAAAAGAAATCTGTCAATTTCATCCCCTCATTCTGCTTAGTGGCATCATTATAGAACCGGCTACTCTTGTTCATCCCTTTGACTTCTTCTTCATCACTACTGGAAAAGTTTTCCCAGAACTTATCGCACTCGCAGCCTTGCTGTCACTGCTATCCCATGTGCCCATAACATGGATCTGCTGATTGAAGGTTTGTAGGACATATTCTTCGGACAGGCCAGAGTGTATCATGTATAGTGGTGGTGGAACAACATGGTGGTTGGGTAGGGAGTTTATGCTGGTGCTGGATTGGTTTCTTTCGGGGTCGAGGTTTTTCTGGTTATCTATAAGGTCTTGGATTTCGTGTCTGAGGTGGGTGCAATTGTCAGTGTCATGGCCTTTTTGTTGGTGGAAGTGGCAATATTGGTTTAAGTCGATGTAGCGGGGTACTGGTTTTAGTAGTGATTTGGGCTCCAGGGGTTTCAGCAGTCACTATCTCTTCAACTTTTCAAATACTTTTGACAACGGTCTGCCAAGGTTTGAAAATTTTTGGTTTCTTATTGCAGCAATTTTAGCGGGACTGCTCTTTGTTCCATAAGGCCCTCTAATAATTCTTCTATTTTGGCTATAAAATTTTCAATTCTTAGTTTCTTCTTCTTCAATGTCCCTGACAGTTTCTCTCAACTGTCGGAAGTCAGAAATCAAGGAGGTCACCCTCCTCAACTTGTTGTAAATAGTGGGTTTGGTGCCCTTAATGATCATTTTTATCTGGTCCTTCTCCGAGGGTCGTGTTTGCATCCTTAAAAGCTAGCCTCTCCAACGGTCAACATATTCCTTGAAGCTCTCCTCTTGTTTCTGTTTAGTATTCTTCAAATCAAAGAATGACAGGTCCATCTCCGTATCTATGACATACGGATTCAAAAATGCCTCTGCCAAAGCCCTCCAGTCCTCTTTCACCTTCTTCCGCAGGCTATGGTACCATACTACAGGTGCTCATTCGAGCGACATCCCAAGCATATTTTGGTGTTTGAGCAGGCCGATAGCACTCATCAGTGATACATATTGGCGATGTACTTTTGGATCTCATTTCCCATTGAACTTCATCATCTCTGGCATCCTGAATTGAGAAGGCAGCTATTCCTCAAATGCCATAGGCCCATAGCGTTATAATCCAAGTGGTCTTCATGCTTGCCCTTCATCTTTTGGGCAACCGAATCCATTTGTTCTTTTAGTTTCAAGAGTTCAGCTCGTGAGTTGGCCATCTTGTCTGCAACATACTCAGCCATGTATTCATTATCATCTAGAATAGGGATTTATGTGGTTGTCCTGTTTGTAGGCTTTTCGTGCCTTCTTTCATCAGTGTCAGCCCCCACCACACGAGGTGCCGTCAAGTTGGCCATAACATTGGCCAAAATTTGTAGCTGTTCAGCAATCTTATCCATGTTGGCCTCCAACCAATCTAGGTGGGAACCTTCACTGTTGGCCATCTCTGAGCTTGTCGATTGTCTTTTGACTAATCTATCTTCTTCCCTAATCCAACGTGCCGCTATGATGGCTGCATCCAAAAAGGGTTACCGTGATGCATGTACGCATGCAATGCATGGTGTGCTCAAACATCAACATATATCCTTTCAACCTTATTCCTTCCACACACGTGGTAAGTCCAATATATTTCCTAGGTTTGGCTTAGCTTCTGTACCAACATGGGTACACAAACTCGTTCTCTCCTATGCTAAAAGGTAAACCTTAGGTACCTCGTTTCTTTTCCATCGTTAAAAGGCAAAGGTCGCCCATTTACAAATGACTAAGCCTAATATGAGGATCCTGCCATTGTTTAGAAACGACAAATTGGAACCTTAGTAATCGTGGTTATTTGGGATGGGCTTTGAAATTTTTAATAATATCCAAATGGGCCAAAACAGGTCGTACTCTTCTGGATGAAAGCCAGTTCAAGTATTGCTCTCATGTTTTTAACACATCTGGACCATAATCAAATATTTTAGGCCCAACAAGATTTTCATATAATTTGGCTCGTTGACATTTCAAAGTATTTAACGAAATTAACATGAAACGCAAACTTGTCTCAGTTAAAGGCCCAACAAGTTTATGTTCCACAGTAAAATGATTAAACGACTTCAAATGGTTAGGGCCCAAAGACAAGCATTAGGGAGACTCGTTCCTATAGGGAAGAAACTATTGGCTTACATGTGGGCTTGATCCAAGGTTCAGGCTTAGGCTCTCATCGGCGAAGGTCCACAATTAGGTCTCCCACCCAAGGGTTCAATCGACCAATGAACGCACATTTTTTATACCCGAAAGTACGTGCCAACAAGTGATGGTTATCATCACATAACGATTCACCGCCTTGAGTGAAGACGATTTCACAATATGTAACGCCATCAGGGTTTAGAAGGGTATGCAAAAGAATGAAGACATAGTTAGTCTCAGTCTCGCCATAAATACCACAAGGCATTTTTTCGGGCCGATTCTCTATCTCCAATGGAGTCGCCATCTGTAGGAGCGAAGCGGGGTTTACCGCTATGCCTATGATGCCAGCGACCACCACACTGTTGGGCTCGCAGCCCATAGAGAGTACGGATAGCTCATGGGAGACTACCCGACGAATGATGGAGTCGCCACCCAATATAAGACAGAGAATGATTTAAGGCAGCACTACACCCCTCGCAATGGCCGATCTTAAACTCGTTTGGGTTTGGAATGCTCTTACTGATGCCAGTATAATATTCAAGTTCGAAAAGAAGTATTGACATGTCTTATAATGCAACATCACACAACAATAGTTTAAAGCATACAATGGCGCAATCATTAATAATAAAGGCAATAAGGAAGCAAATTTGATAAACAAATCTCCGAAAATTGTCAAAGCAATAGTAAAATACTAATTAAACATAACAGAGTACATATCCCACCGGAAGCTTGGCCGGACATTTTTTTCGTGTCATTGATGTCCGGCCGGACATGTTGCATATCTGGTCGGGTATTCTTTGCAAACCAGAAAGACAGATAATGGAGAATCATGCATAGTTAACAGTAATAACTAGGTAATAATAGCATAGCAATAATAAATGCATAAGCATATAAACAGTTCTCTTTGTACCATCATACACATTTTTGGATATTATTGACCTTCAGCAGAGAACCAATCATTAAATGCATAATCAAGCAAGAATACTTGACCATTATTTTAATAACTGGTTTAGTTATGGCAAAAATACCAGACCCATTTGAACCAAAATTTTAAACCAAAATTTTAGCGTGTGAAATCAAACAAATATCAATTTATCAAAGTAAATATATGTAGCTTGAATATCTTACTCCAATTTGAGGGACCCTTTCTTGATGCTGATGATGACGGGTCTGAAGAGAAATGTGGGACGGAAGAAGATGAACCAACTTCTATAAACTCTATCTTAAGGTTTTCCGCATATCTTACAAGGTTACCATGCTCTAAGAGTTTGCTCTTAAGCACTGATGTTTCCTAACATAAAGGAAAAAAGGGATTAAAATTAAAGTAAGTTCAGAAGTAATAAATGAAGATATACAATTATATGGTAAAAACTAAAAAGCAAGAATGTCTTAGCTTTAAAAACACATAAAATAAGCATAGTGTAGATTTTAGCAACAGATATTCGCCTGTGTACATGGTTGATAACATCACCTAGAGGAACAGAAACCATGAACCACCATCTTATAATTAAACTGTTTAGCGTTCACAACACATGCAATGAACCCTTTGAAGCATCTTACAAAAAATTACATGTAATTGCCAACTTATGTACGTATTGAAGCTCCAAGACTGTAATACCAAAGGATCTATGCTAATTCTCTGGACAGACGACATTCAAGCAAGTCAACAACATACTTTTTCGGTTTTTCCCCACTACCTTGATGCACTAATAAACAACATTTAGTTTTACTATCAGTTTTATTACCTTTTTGACATTTCATCTGTTGACTTCATCCAAGGAAACATTCATTAAATTTATTGAGATATTTCAAAAGGGTCTTTCTAGGCGAATTTTGAGAGAAAAATCATGCACTCAGTTAACATATTGTGCCAAGATTGGGAGAAACCTGATCATTAATTTTCTAATATAGATAAAACTTAAACCCAAGTACCCCAACACTAATACTTGACCCACTTATACCAACCATGAAAGAGCCATATCTAGGGACATCATGCAAAATAACAATGTGCATCAATATTTTGTGAGCAACCAGAAGTAATTGTGATGCTACAAAGATTATTCCAGAACTAGGCATGTGCATGTAACATTTTTATCGATCAACCATTTTAGAATCATCTTTCACCGGAAGGACAACAAGATGGATCTTAAACTGCCAATGCAGCCAGAACATGGTGAAGTTTGTAAGGCAACTTACAGGTAATGCATGAAGAGTGACAAGCACGTGTGCAAGCAAAAATGCATCTACACTAGACGGCCTGCAAGAAAGTAAAGAGTAGATAGCAGGTTAAAGATCGATAGCCATATCAAAAAAGCAAAGAAGCAGTCAATCGCAAAAGTGAAAAGTCTAAATCAAAGATTCCTTAAAACTATAGCAAAAAATTAACAGGCCATCCAAAATTACCTATTCTCAAACAGAAAGTTCTGCTCCCCTAATCTAGTTGACAAAGCTCTATATGCCAAGTTCGCTCTCCTGTAGATCTGCCAAGAAATTAAACATAAGTATCTCAAGAAGTGACTCATGGCCAAAAGAAACAACTTGCAAAAATAAATAAGAAGTTGATAAAGTACGACAGTTAATGGAAAAAGTAAGACCTCTTCATCTCTTCTCTCAGCGTTCTCTTTAGATATCCCAAGTTGCTGCTTAACTGTTCGTACTTGCTGTAAGAACAAAACTTTTCCTATCGGCCATGCAAGATCAGAGTAATAAATCTTGTGGGCAGAACTTCCATCAGACCCCACCCAGAGTTCATACATGAGTGCTTCTGCAAGCCATGAGCTAATCAAAGCTTTCATTGATATCCATTCTGGTATTGATTGAAATTCGTTGTCCAAATCAATAACACCATCTTTCTTTAAACATTCAATAACTCCACCGTTCTCATTATTGCACGCCACATAAGTGCCAGACTCAACATAAGGAATTATATCTGACATAAAACCAAATACAACATCAACATTTACCAACCTTAAACTTTGAAAAAAATAACAAAAAATTCTTGAAAAGCCATATGCATGAAATGGGGTATGTTGTAACTGCTGCTCTTCTAAAGCATTTGATAAACACCCGATTGAATTCAAGCCTATTGTCTACCAACCATCCACTCACTTAAATTTACAGTGACAACTAGAGATTCCTTTACACAGCATAAAAAAGTTTTGGCCTTTAACAGACATAGTAATAACTAAACATAAACCACAAAATTAAAGAAAAATACAAAATACATTACACAATGACATTCAATATGATTTTAAATTATTAAACTAATATTAAAAAAATGCCAAAAATTAAGCATTGCCCAGAAAGCAAATTTACCAAAATAAACTAAAAAAAGGATTAACAATGCAACCAAAACATAACTGAAACAGGGGATAATCAGAAGTCTGAAACAGAACATGAAGCAAAAAAATAAAAAAGCAAAGCTTGACAACAAAACTAAAGAAGAAAATAAAAGGGTACCGGAATCAGGGTAAGTAGAATTGAAGGCCAAGTGAAAAGGAAGGCGAGCGAACTTGAGATAAATATAAACAGGCAAGCAAATTGGGCATGCTGTGGGCAATCCGAAATAAGGCTTTCTTGTCACCAGCGTGAATTCGTCTCTTTCGTGAACTTGCTCCATCTCTTACTTTACGCCTGCCCTTTTTTGGGATTTTATTAACAGCAGCAAATATGCTTCCAATGAATTGAATTCAAGTACTGTCAGTAACCAGGGTTTTGGCAGCAAGATGATGAAACAGAGGAGGGTTTAGGTTTTTGGAATTGGTCTGCTGACTTGGAAATTTTTTTGGGTCGTGTAAGAATATATGGGCCTGGCCCAATAATCAATCCGGCTGAGGCCCACACAAGAAGTTTGCCCAAGCCACCCTTTATACTCCAAATACTACTTACTTGGGCAAGTATCCCGTTTTGGAATTAAGATGGTGCTGAATTTGTGTTAAACACTTTACGAGGAGGAGGATTAAATCACGATAATTGATTCAGTATTTAGTTTAAACTCAATTTAAAACTGAATCATGATTCATATAAGGTTAGTAAAAAATTTAGGCTCCAACTGTTTTGTTGATGGAGATTTCTGCAACTAAGATATTCAAACAATTCGGCAAGGGTAAAGAGAGAACTTCCATTTTTAGAGAATCAGACGTTCAGACGTATTGGTCAGTTCTCGGGCAGTAAGAGAATCCGAGCACTTCTTCCTCGGAACTGGCGCAGATTCCGTAGACCGACAACATCAGAACCGAGGCCGACCACATCAGACCGGCGGCTCGGTTTGATTTTATCTTACCTCCTGGAACAAGTTGATGAGCTCGGATATTATGGATCGGGGCGGGAACAATCGAGGTGTTCGGCAAGTTTACTGGCCGACGCCCTATAACTGACGTGTGATCAGGATAGTTTAGACTTTTTCTTATGAAATCAACTTTCATATTCGAAATCTAACAGGCTGGCATCATTAATGAAAATGTGTGACAGTGTACTTCTACGGCGTGATGTGACGGGAAATCAGAGAGTATACTTTGCTTTCGGCGATGGCAGATTGGGGAATAGAGCTTGTCAAATCATCGGAAACGTGCAGACCTGCAGCGCTGGCGTCACAAAGATATGAGAACATTATTGTATATCCATTAGTATATAAGGAGAGGGTGATCTCATTTGTAAGGGTTGGAAAAATTTTCATTCTATTATTACTTGTAAGAAACTCAAAGAACAACCAACTGCTCGGTTACTATTAGACATGTCCCTAAACTGGTTGGTCGAGCTCGGTTTGGTAGTAAAATAACCTCATCTACTTTGTGCCCGTGGACGTAGGCTGGATTAATTCCGCCGAACCACGTTAAGCGCTCTTTGTCGATTTTTGTGTTTGTTTTGTCTTTTGCCACATTTGTTTTTGGTCTCCCATAACCAAACAAATTCAAGATTGAATGAGGATTGTCTCGGGAGGGTTATCTCGAAACTACCCCTGGGACGAAAATCATCCGTCAACATGTTTAATCGGCAATTAATTGTGGTTCGCCACCCATCATCAAAAATCATCATGGCAAATTTTTCATGCATTCATCTATTAGAATTAATTAAAATTACTTAACCCCTGAATGTCATTGTCCACTTTTTTTTTTGTAATTTCTTAGGGCAAATGAGTCGGTCTGTACATGAGGGGGGAGTGTTGATGACATATCTCACATCGACTGAAAACTGATGTTTGTTTCAAAATAAACATAAAGCATGTAACACAAATGATATGAGAAATAATAAACAGAAACAACATCTTTATCTTTATTCAATAATCATTATTCATGATCAAATCTTTCACTTAAACAATAAAACATCAACAGTTGTAAGTGCAAAGACAAGAACTGTAAGTACCAATCTCAGTACAGATTCCATGGCCTTCCATGGCTCCTGGATATTTAGCAGCACAATTATCATCACAGCACTGGTCACTACAAGCAGCACTGCATGGACCAATGCCGGCGGTGCATGTTTTGTGCGGCGGCGGGGGAATACATTGATAGAAGCATTTGCATATTGGAGTTCCAGAGGAGACATCACATGATCCTTCACCATCACTGTGTTTTGATTTGCATTTTGGATCACAATTTTCATCACATGCTCCCAAATCTTCTGAGCATACTTCTCCTTTCACTTTGCAAACCAATATTGAACCTATATTTTTCATTTTCATTATCAATTTTTTTAACATTTTAAACAAAATTAGTATATATATACACTTCATGCAGAAAGTTGAGAAGAACTAGGCAAAAATAATACTGCAGGTTTCAATATAGTGTTATTTATCTTTTAATTTATTGAATTATGTCTTTTCTTATTCTTCTATTTAATCGGTCTTTAACTTAATAAAAGGAGGGATCTCTTATTATAAGGGGACTATATATACAATACAAACCATCCATTCGGATGCTGTTCAAGATAGTACAGGTACTATCAAGTCCTTGAAAACCACCGGCCATGGCCCTTGGGTATTTTATAATCTTATGTCATACATATATGCATTATATATATATATATTTTGAGAATTTTATAATCTTTTTGCCATGCACATGTGTATTTACACGGTTAAAAATTAATTGCATATAAATTTTTATCCAATAATTACCGATCACAAATTATAAAAACTTCATACAAAATTCAGCTTATCATCAAATCCAAATCCATATTTTGGATGTCCTGAATGCAAAATTTAAGCAATATCTTATATTTTTTTGGCAATAAAAAAACAAAAAGCATGGATTATTTGCAGTAGAATAGCAATATCAATAATGTATTGCTCAAATTTATTTTTTGTAATGTCCCCATTTGAGAATGCTTAATACCTAGCTAACACTGTAAGAAACAAGATTTTTAGCGTCGCCAAATTTATATTTAGCGTCACCAAAAACTTGCAATGCTAAAAATAGCATCATATTGTGTCACAAGAAACAACGACGTTAAAAGTACAACATTTAACATTTCCGAAGGTCATTCGACGTAAAAATATTAACATTTAGTATCGGAATAAATTTTTTTGACATTAAATATCAACCTTTAGCATCGAATATAGGTTGCGACACTAAATGTCATAATTTTCAGTGTCACTACCTATATTCGACGCTAAAAGTTACTGAACTTCGGCGCGAAAAATTCATAATTTAGCATCTCAACTTATACTCCGTGGTTAATTTTTGATAGTAAAATCTTTTATCGGTCAACCTTTAACATTCATTTTCTGTGTGGCTTTGTTTCGATGCTAAAAAATTTTGCTTCTACTTTTATCCCGTTTAGCGCCGCAACAAAACCGAATTCTTGTAGTGTAAATAATAACTTTAGTGTGGTAGTGCAACTACCAAATGATCAAATATAAAAAGAAAAATAAATAAATAAATACTCACTCGCTAGGAGTACAAGAAGGATGAAGGAAACATCAAAAGTTGAGAAGACCTTCATAATTTGAAGAATAATTAGGCTTCAATACTTTAGAAGAGTGTTAAACTTGCTGCAATATTAGTAATTTAACACATATATAAAGAACTCTATATGACACGAACACTAATTAAAATGAACTAGTATCACGTGTTGAATTGAGTTTGTGCTGAGTATTGGATCAAGCAGATAAGTGAGACTTATATGAGACCCAAATTAAATAAATCTTGATGGTTGATTCAGTGCTCAGCACAAACTCAACACAGTACCGAATCATGATTTAATTAATAAATGGAAGGTATTTGTAAGCTGGAGTTAGCAAATGGGGGTAATTGTATTTATGAATAATGAGGAAATATGGAAGGTATTTGTAAGATACAGTTATTAAGTAGCATTATGGAAGCTTGAGAAACCTGAATTTATTTATTTATTTATTATTTTTTTTTTTTTTGTGTGTTAGTTTTTTAAGGATATATGAAATCTATTAGGCATAATGAACATAAAACTTGGTAGGTACAGTACATATTTTTGTGCATGGTGAAGTTACAAATCATCATTTTGATGTTATAAAAAATGTGCAATTTGGGTAGGTGCAGTATATACATATACATATATATATATATACATATACATATATATCTATATAATAAAGGAGAATGGTGTTGGAGGAAAGAGAGTGCATCAAACGGCTCTCTTTATGTGGCTTAATTAACGGCTCAGATCATTTCATTGGTAATTGGAGGAAAGAGAGTGAATTGATTGATGGAAAATGTCAAAATTTTCAAATTTTCAAATTAAAAAATAGAAAGTTAAAATAAAATCATTTAATTTTGTAACATCGTGTCGTAGGCACGGGCCAAATACTGTAACACCGTGCCGTAGGCACGTGCATCATTTAATTAAAAAATAAAATCATTTAATTCTGTAACGCCGTGCCGTGCCTACGGCACGAGAATCATTTAATTAAAAAATAAAATCATTTAATTCTGTAACACCGTGCCGTAGGCACGGGCCAAATACTAGTATATATATATATATTATTGTACATGAAGATTTTTCTTACTTTTTTCTTTATTTTTGTTAAAAGTGGGTAACACCAAGGAAAATTATAATTAAAAAAATAATCATAAAAAAAAAACTCAAAATCATCCAATTAGATCAACAATAAAATTCAAAACCCGCAATACTATATAATACCCTATAAAAAAATTATCTAGAAAACCAACTCGACTATACGGCTATTATAAGATATATATATATATATATTAAGTAAGTTATGTAGTTTTCATCTTCTTTAATATTATTATTTTTGTTGATGCCATGATTCATGTATTTTTTTAACTCTTCGTGTTGGTTGAGATTTAACTTGTAGGAAAATTGCATGTTATAGGTTATTCTGAAACATAATTTTTAGTGGGACTTATTTTATAAAAGTAAAAAATCTTAAGTTATTCGAATTTTATTATGTGAGAATTGAGAAATTATCTCTCAAATTACACTCATTGAAATGAAAAATTAAAGAGGTTTATATTTTCTACCTAAGAAATGAAACTAAAATCAGAGAAATTTATATATAACTACGCAAATGTAATTGGGCAAGATGCGTTAGCACAGATCCTCTCACTATGTGTGCCCAACATGAGTGCAAATAAATTGAGTTGTTCATGAATAGTTCGAGTTCGACTAACATTTAGCTTGATTTGAGATCAATTATTAAATTAGACCGACTCGTAAAATTTCGACTTCGCTTGTTTTTGACTTGAGAAAACTATTCGAAATATACTCTACTCGAATCATATTGACTCAACTCGATTCGATATCATATATATGTCACAAACATTTGAATTTATAAGGAAATTATTTATAATTTGATTAAATAAAAAAAAATTAATTTGTTTTTAAACTAATCGAGTTAAGTAAAACCGAATCGTTTAGTAATCTAACATATATAAAGAAATCTATATGGCATGAACAGTAATTGAAATTGGGTCAATATAGTGAGCAAATGGGGGTAATATTAGTATTTATGTATAATGAGGAAATATGGAAAGTATTTCTAAGATACAGTTATTAAGTGGCATTCAGGAAGCTTGAGAAAGCTGACTTTGCTGCTATATATGTTAGTATTTGTACAGATATAAAGAAATCTACAAGACATGAACATGAAATTTGGTATGTAAAATACATATTGTAGTGCATGGTAACTTAATAATGTAAAGTACATATATTATTATTTTGTGGTGTAGGATTCGTGATCTGATTTTTAAGTCCTGAGTTCGAATTCAATGAGTGTGTTTCTTGTAAGAATTATTTTTTGTAAGAGTCTGAGATAATCGGGATTTTACCTACATCGCTTAAGTTCGGAAAGAGTGATTTGGCGGCAGAATTTCCAACAATTATATATATAGAGAGAGAGAGAGAGAGTGTGTTTCAGATCATCATTTTTGAGCAAAGGTAAAAATGGAAATGTAGTTACCCAATAAACAACAATAACTAGCTTGCATACAAAATATTTTTATCTAGGTAGAATGCTTTTATTTTTTTGAGTAAAGTAACTATCTTGTAAATTATCATAATGACATTTTAATTCTTGTAGTTTTAAAAATACAAGTTTTAATCTTGTCATTAAATATTTTTGTTAATTTTAAGTCATTTTTCATTGGATTAGTATTAAGTGATTTGAATATTCCAAACAAATCCAAATATAGTGAGAGTTTATTTCTGAATTAGATGAAAAATGACTCATTTAATCAAAAATATTTAACATCATGGACTAAAGGCTATGGATGGCAATTTGGGTTAGGATTCGTTTATTTGTTCGATTTGATTCGCTTTAAAGTGAATAAGAGTTTGAAAAAATGGATTCGTTTAATAAATATGTCAATTCGAGTCGGATTCGTTTATTAAATGAATCAAATACGAATTTAAGTTCATTGATTCATTTATTCGTTTATGATTTGTTTTATTATTTTTTTTACAAGTTATTGTTATTTTTAATTAAGATTCAAGAAATTATCCCAAATTACCATAGAAAAATAATATTGTCGATATTTGGTGAGATATTTTTAGTAAATATACTAATAAAATATTTCATATGTATATAGTTATTAAAAAAATAAATGTAAATAAAATATGAAAAATTATGTTATTAAATAATATCATGACTAAATGAATATTCGTATTCGATTCGTTTAATAAACGAATCGAATACGAATCCATCACATTTTGATTCGATTCGTTTTGCTACCCCTAACTAAAGCTTGTATTTATTAGAAACTGCATAAAATAAAGCTTGTGTTTCTAAAACTGCGATAGGGACTAAAATATTATTATGGCAATTTATAGGGTAGTTGAGTGTCATATTCCCAAGTTATATTAGATGAAAATTGAACTTCACCTTATTTGAATGTCCATATTTTATCCCAAAATGGAGTGGTTTGGTGGTGTTGGATTAAAGACCTGACCTACAAGTACTGTGTTTGAATCTAGGTGTACATTTCTTGTAAGAATTTGAGACAGTCGGGGGTCTTACTTATTTCTCTTAAGTCCGGATTGGATGGTTTAGTGGCGATATTTCCAACGTTTCAAAAAAAAAATATCTTATCGTTTAGAATCTACTTATTTATTCTCTACTTTTCACCTTATTTGAATTACAAGGTATATCAAATAAAAATACTAATTTACTCTTGAAAAATTAGATCAACGGTTATGAAAGTAATGATAAAAATATTTTGGATAATTTTAAAAAATTACAAAGAAGTTTGCCCAATAATCAATCCGGTTGAGGCCCACACAAGAAGTTTGCCCAAGGTACCCTTTATACTCCAAATACTACTTACTTGGGCAAGTATCCCGTTTTGGAATTAAGATGGTGCTGAATTTGTGTTAATTTGAGGTGGATTAAATCATGATAATTGATTCAGTATTCGGTTTAAATTCAATTTAAAACTGAATTCTGATTCATATAAGGTTAGTAAAAAATTTAGGCTCCAACCGTTTAATCCGTAATTAATTACGGTTCGTCACCCATCATCAGAAACCATAATGGCGAATTTTTCATGCATTCATCTATTAGAATTAATTCAAATTACTTAACCCTGAATATTATTCTCCATTTTTATTGTACTTTCTTAGGGAAAATGATTCAGCAAACCGGTCTGTACGTAAGGGGAAGTGTTTGCGGAACTATATCAAATCGACTGAAAAATGAACTTTGTTTCAAAATAAACATAAAGCATGTAACACAAATTATACGAGAAATATAAACAGAAACAACATATTTATCTTTATTCAATATTGATGATGAAATCTTTCACTTAAACAACAAACATCAACAGTTGTAAGTGCAAAGACAAGATCTGTAAGTACCAATCTCAGTACACATTCCATGGCCTTCCATGGCTCCTGGATATTTAGCAGCACAATATCATTACAACACTTGTCACTACAAGCAGCACTGCACGGACCAATGCCGGCAGTGCATGTTTTTGGTGGGCGGCGGGAATACATTGATAGAAGCATTTGCATATCGGAGTTCCAGAGGAGACATCACATGATCCTTTACCATCACTGTGTCTTGATTTGCATTTTGGATCACAATTTTCATCACATGCTCCCAATTCTTCTGAGCATATTTCTCCTTTCACTTTGCAAACCAATATTGAACCTATATTTTCATTTTCATTTTCATTTTTTTTTAACATTTTAAACAAAATTAGTATATATATATATATACACACACACTTCATGCATGCAGAAAGTTGAGAAGAATAATACTGCAGGTTTCAATATGGTGTTATTTCTCTTTTAATTCATTGAAATATGTGTTTTCTTATTCTCTATTTAATCGGTCAATTTAACTTAATAAAACGAGGTATCCCTTGTTATAAGGTCACTATATATACATATATAATTGATCACATACAATACAAACCATCCATTCGGATGTTGTTCAAGATAGTACGGGTACTATCAAGTCCTTGAATACCACCGGCCATGTCCCTTGGGTATTTTATAATCTTCTGTCACCAAAATCTTGCAATGCTAAAAGTAGCATCATATTGTGTCACAAGAAAACACGACGTTAAAAGTACAACATTTAACATTGCCGAAGGCATTCGACATAAAATATTAACATTTAGTATCGGAGTAAATTTTTTTGACACTAAATATCAACCTTTAGCATCGAATATAGGTTGCGACACTAAATGTCATAATTTTCAGTGTCGCTACCTATATTCGACGCTAAAAGTTACTGAACTTCGACACAAGAAATTCATAATTTAGCATCCCAACTTATACTCCGCGGTTGATTTTTGATGCTAAAATCTTTTTATCGGTCAACCTTTAGCATTCATTTTTTGGGTGGCTTTGTTTCAATGCTAAAAGATTTAGCTTCTACTTTTATCTCGTTTAGCGCCGCAACAAAACCGAATTCTTGTAGTGTAAATAATAACTTACGTGTGATAGTGCAACTACCAAATGATCAAATATAAAAAGAAAAATAAGTAAATAAATACTCACTCGCTAGGAGTACAAGAATGATGAAGGAAACATCAAAAGTTGAGAAGAGCTTCATAATTTGAAGAATGATTAGGCTTCAATACTTGGAAGAGTGTTAAACTTGGTGCAATATTAGTAATTTAACACATATATATATAAAGAACTCTATATGACACGAACACTAATTAAAATGAACTAGTATCACGTGTTGAATTGAGTTGTGCTGAGTATTGGATTAAACAGATAAGTGAGACTTACATGAGACCCAAACTAAATAAATCTTATTGGTTGATTCAGTGCTCAGCACAAACTCAAGACAGTATCGAATCGTGATTTAATTAATAAAAGGAAAGTATTTGTAAGCTGGAGTTAGCAAATGGGGGTAATTGTATTTATGAATAATGAGGAAATATGGAAGGTATTTGTAAGATACAGTTATTAAGTAGCATTATGGAAGCTTGAGAAACCTGAATTTATTTTTTTTTTATTTATTTATTTTTTTTTTTTGTGTGTTAGTTTTTTAAGGATATATGAAATCTATTAGGCATAATGAACATAAAACTTGGTAGGTACAGTACATATTTTTGTGCATGGTGAAGTTACAAATCATCATTTTGATGTTATAAAAAATGTGCAATTTGGGTAGGTGCAGTATACATATACAATATATATATATATATACATATTATATATCTATATAATAAAGGAGAATGGTGTTGGAGAAAAGAGAGTGCATCAAACGGCTCTCTTTATGTGGCTTAATTAACGGCTCAGATCATTTCATTGGTAATTGGAGGAAAGAGAGTGAATTGATTGATGGAAAATGTCAAAATTTTCAAATTTTCAAATTTTCAAATTAAAAAATAGAAAGTTAAAAAAATCATTAATTTTGTAACATCGTGTCGTAGGCACGGGCCAAATACTGTAACACCGTGCCGTAGGCACGTGCATCATTTAATTAAAAAATAAAATCATTTAATTCTGTAACGCAGTGCCGTACCTACGGCACGGGAATCATTTAATTAAAAAATAAAATCATTTAATTCTGTAACACCGTGCCGTAGGCACGGGCCAAATACTAGTATATATATATATATTATTGTACATGAAGATTTTTCTTACTTTTTTCTTTATTTTTGTTAAAAGTGGGTAACACCAAGGAAAATTATAATTAAAAAAATAATCATAAAAAAAAAACTCAAAATCATCCAATTAGATCAACAATAAAATTCAAAACCCGCAATACTATATAATACCCTATAAAAAAATTATCTAGAAAACCAACTCGACTATACGGCTATTATAAGATATATATATATATATATTAAGTAAGTTATGTAGTTTTCATCTTCTTTAATATTATTATTTTGTTGATGCCATGATTCATGTATTTTTTTAACTCTTCGTGTTGGTTGAGATTTAACTTGTAGGAAAATTGCATGTTATAGGTTATTCTGAAACATAATTTTTAGTGGGACTTATTTTATAAAAGTAAAAAATCTTAAGTTATTCGAATTTTACTATGTGAGAATTGAGAAATTGTCTCTCAAAGTATACTCATTGAAATGAAAAATTAAAGAGAATTCTATTTTTCACATAGGAAATGAAACTAAAGTCAGAGAAATTTATATATAACTACTCAAGTGTAGTTGGGCAAGATGTGTTAGCACAGATGCTCTCACTACGCGTGCCCAACAGGAGTGCAAATAAATTGAGTTGTTCATGAACAGTTCGAGTTCGACTAGCATTTAGCTTGATTCGAGATCAATTATTAAATTAGACCGACTCGTAAAATTTCGACTTCGCTTGTTTTTGACTTGAGAAAACTATTCGAAATATACTCTACTCGAATCATATTGACTCAACTCGATTCGATATCATATATATGTCACAAACATTTGAATTTATAAGGAAATTATTTATAATTTGATTAAATAAAAAAAAATTAATTTGTTTTTAAACTAATCGAGTTAAGTAAAACCGAATCGTTTAGTAATCTAACATATATAAAGAAATCTATATGGCATGAACAGTAATTGAAATTGGGTCAATATAGTGAGCAAATGGGGGTAATATTAGTATTTATGTATAATGAGGAAATATGGAAAGTATTTCTAAGATACAGTTATTAAGTGGCATTCAGGAAGCTTGAGAAAGCTGACTTTGCTGCTATATATGTTAGTATTTGTACAGATATAAAGAAATCTACAAGACTTGAACATGAAATTTGGTATGTAAAATACATATTGTAGTGCATGGTAACTTAATAATGTAAAGTACATATATTATTATTTTGTGGTGTAGGATTCGTGATCTGATTTTTAAGTCCTGAGTTCGAAATCAATGAGTGTGTTTCTTGTAAGAATTATTTTTTGTAAGAGTATGAGATAATCGGGATTTTACCCACATCGGTTAAGTTCGGAAAGAGTGATTTGGCGGCAGAATTTCCAACAATTATATATATAGAGAGAGAGAGAGAGAGTGTGTTTCAGATCATCATTTTTGAGCAAAGGTAAAAATGGAAATGTAGTTACCCAATAAACAACAATAACTAGCTTGCATACAAAATATTTTTATCTAGGTAGAATGCTTTTATTTTTTTGAGTAAAGTAACTATCTTGTAAATTATCATAATGACATTTTAATTCTTGTAGTTTTAAAAATACAAGTTTTAATCTTGTCATTAAATATTTTTGTTAATTTTAAGTCATTTTTCATTGGATTAGTATTAAGTGATTTGAATATTCCAAACAAATCCAAATATAGTGAGAGTTTATTTCTGAATTAGATGAAAAATGACTCATTTAATCAAAAATATTTAACATCATGGACTAAAGGCTATGGATGGCAATTTGGGTTAGGATTCGTTTATTTGTTCGATTTGATTCGCTTTAAAGTGAATAAGAGTTTGAAAAAATGGATTCGTTTAATAAATATGTCAATTCGAGTCGATTCGTTTATTAAATGAATCAAATACGAATTTAAGTTCATTGATTCATTTATTCGTTTATGATTTGTTTTATTATTTTTTTTACAAGTTATTGTTATTTTTAATTAAGATTCAAGAAATTATCCCAAATTACCATAGAAAAATAATATTGTCGATATTTGGTGAGATATTTTTAGTAAATATACTAATAAAATATTTCATATGTATATAGTTATTAAAAAAATAAATGTAAATAAAATATGAAAAATTATGTTATTAAATAATATCATGACTAAATGAATATCCATATTCGATTCGTTTAATAAACGAATCGAATATGAATCCATCACACTTTGATTCGATTCGTTGATTCGTTTTGCCACCCCTAACTAAAGCTTGTATTTACTAAAACGGTAGAAAATAAAGCTTGTGTTTCTAAAACTGCGGTAGGAACTAAAATATTATTATGGCAATTTATAGGGTAGTTGAGTGTCATTTTCCCAAGTTATATTAGGTGAAAATTGAACTTCACCTTATTTGAATGTCCATATTTTGTCTCCAAGGGGGCGTAGTTTGGTGGTGTGGGGTTCAAGACCTGACCTACAAGTCATGAGTTTGAATCTAGATGTGCATTTCTTGTAAGAATTTGAGACAGTCGGGGGTCTTACTTATTTCTCTTAAGTCCGGATTGGATGGTTTAGTGGCGATATTTCCAACGTTTCAAAAAAAAAATATCTTATCGTTTAGAATCTACTTATTTATTCTCTACTTTTCACCTTATTTGAATTACAAGGTATATCAAATAAAAATACTAATTTACTCTTGAAAAATTAGATCAACGGTTATGAAAGTAATGATAAAAATATTTTGGATAATTTTAAAAAATTACAAAGAAGTTTGCCCAATAATCAATCCGGTTGAGGCCCACACAAGAAGTTTGCCCAAGGTACCCTTTATACTCCAAATACTACTTACTTGGGCAAGTATCCCGTTTTGGAATTAAGATGGTGCTGAATTTGTGTTAATTTGAGGTGGATTAAATCATGATAATTGATTCAGTATTCGGTTTAAATTCAATTTAAAACTGAATTCTGATTCATATAAGGTTAGTAAAAAATTTAGGCTCCAACCGTTTAATCCGTAATTAATTACGGTTCGTCACCCATCATCAGAAACCATAATGGCGAATTTTTCATGCATTCATCTATTAGAATTAATTCAAATTACTTAACCCTGAATATTATTCTCCATTTTTTATTGTACTTTCTTAGGGAAAATGATTCAGCAAACCGGTCTGTACGTAAGGGGAAGTGTTGCGGAACATATATCAAATCGACTGAAAAATGAACTTTGTTTCAAAATAAACATAAAGCATGTAACACAAATTATACGAGAAATAATAAACAGAAACAACATATTTATCTTTATTCAATATTGATGATGAAATCTTTCACTTAAACAACAAACATCAACAGTTGTAAGTGCAAAGACAAGATCTGTAAGTACCAATCTCAGTACACATTCCATGGCCTTCCATGGCTCCTGGATATTTAGCAGCACAATTATCATTACAGCACTTGTCACTACAAGCAGCACTGCACGGACCAATGCCGGCAGTGCATGTTTTGTGGGGCGGCGGGGGAATACATTGATAGAAGCATTTGCATATCGGAGTTCCAGAGGAGACATCACATGATCCTTTACCATCACTGTGTCTTGATTTGCATTTTGGATCACAATTTTCATCACATGCTCCCAATTCTTCTGAGCATATTTCTCCTTTCACTTTGCAAACCAATATTGAACCTATATTTTCATTTTCATTTTCATTTTTTTTAACATTTTAAACAAAATTAGTATATATAATATATACACACACACTTCATGCATGCAGAAAGTTGAGAAGAATAATACTGCAGGTTTCAATATGGTGTTATTTATCTTTTAATTCATTGAAATATGTGTTTTCTTATTCTTCTATTTAATCGGTCTTTAACTTAATAAAACGAGGTATCCCTTGTTATAAGGTCACTATATATACATATATAATTGATCACATACAATACAAACCATCCATTCGGATGTTGTTCAAGATAGTACGGGTACTATCAAGTCCTTGAATACCACCGGCCATGTCCCTTGGGTATTTTATAATCTTCTGTCACCAAAATCTTGCAATGCTAAAAGTAGCATCATATTGTGTCACAAGAAACAACGACGTTAAAAGTACAACATTTAACATTGCCGAAGGCCATTCGACATAAAAATATTAACATTTAGTATCGGAGTAAATTTTTTTGACACTAAATATCAACCTTTAGCATCGAATATAGGTTGCGACACTAAATGTCATAATTTTCAGTGTCGCTACCTATATTCGACGCTAAAAGTTACTGAACTTCGACACAAGAAATTCATAATTTAGCATCCCAACTTATACTCCGCGGTTGATTTTTGATGCTAAAATCTTTTATCGGTCAACCTTTAGCATTCATTTTTTGGGTGGCTTTGTTTCAATGCTAAAAGATTTAGCTTCTACTTTTATCTCGTTTAGCGCCGCAACAAAACCGAATTCTTGTAGTGTAAATAATAACTTACGTGTGATTGCAACTACCAAATGATCAAATATAAAAAGAAAAATAAGTAAATAAATACTCACTCGCTAGGAGTACAAGAATGATGAAGGAAACATCAAAAGTTGAGAAGAGCTTCATAATTTGAAGAATGATTAGGCTTCAATACTTTGGAAGAGTGTTAAACTTGGTGCAATATTAGTAATTTAACACATATATATATAAAGAACTCTATATGACACGAACACTAATTAAAATGAACTAGTATCACGTGTTGAATTGAGTTTGTGCTGAGTATTGGATTAAACAGATAAGTGAGACTTACATGAGACCCAAACTAAATAAATCTTATTGGTTGATTCAGTGCTCAGCACAAACTCAAGACAGTATCGAATCGTGATTTAATTAATAAAAGGAAAGTATTTGTAAGCTGGAGTTAGCAAATGGGGGTAATTGTATTTATGAATAATGAGGAAATATGGAAGGTATTTGTAAGATACAGTTATTAAGTAGCATTATGGAAGCTTGAGAAACCTGAATTTATTTTTTTTTTATTTATTTATTTTTTTTTTTTGTGTGTTAGTTTTTTAAGGATATATGAAATCTATTAGGCATAATGAACATAAAACTTGGTAGGTACAGTACATATTTTTGTGCATGGTGAAGTTACAAATCATCATTTTGATGTTATAAAAAATGTGCAATTTGGGTAGGTGCAGTATATACATATACATATATATATATATACATATACATATATATCTATAAAAAAGGAGAATGGTGTTGGAGAAAAGAGAGTGCATCAAACGGCTCTCTTTATGTGGCTTAATTAACGGCTCAGATCATTTCATTGGTAATTGGAGGAAAGAGAGTGAATTGATTGATGGAAAATGTCAAAATTTTCAAATTTTCAAATTTTCAAATTAAAAAATAGAAAGTTAAAATAAAATCATTTAATTTTGTAACATCGTGTCGTAGGCACGGGCCAAATACTGTAACACCGTGCCGTAGGCACGTGCATCATTTAATTAAAAAATAAAATCATTTAATTCTGTAACGCAGTGCCGTACCTACGGCACGGGAATCATTTAATTAAAAAATAAAATCATTTAATTCTGTAACACCGTGCCGTAGGCACGGGCCAAATACTAGTATATATATATTTTATTGTACATGAAGATTTTTCTTACTTTTTTCTTTATTTTTGTTAAAAGTGGGTAACACCAAGGAAAATTATAATTAAAAAAATAATCATAAAAAAAAAACTCAAAATCATCCAATTAGATCAACAATAAAATTCAAAACCCGCAATACTATATAATACCCTATAAAAAAAATTATCTAGAAAACCAACTCGACTATACGGCTATTATAAGATATATATATATATATTATATAATATTTATAAGTTTATGTAGTTTTCATCTTCTTTAATATTATTATTTTGTTGATGCCATGATTCATGTATTTTTTTAACTCTTCGTGTTGGTTGAGATTTAACTTGTAGGAAAATTGCATGTTATAGGTTATTCTGAAACATAATTTTTAGTGGGACTTATTTTATAAAAGTAAAAAATCTTAAGTTATTCGAATTTTATTATGTGAGAATTGAGAAATTTATCTCTCAAATTACACTCATTGAAATGAAAAATTAAAGAGAGTTATATTTTCTACCTAAGAAATGAAACTAAAATCAGAGAAATTTATATATAACTACGCAAGTGTAATTGGGCAAGATGCGTTAGCACAGATCCTCTCACTATGTGTGCCCAACATGAGTGCAAATAAATTGAGTTGTTCATGAATAGTTCGAGTTCGACTAACATTTAGCTTGATTTGAGATCAATTATTAAATTAGACCGACTCGTAAAATTTCGACTTCGCTTGTTTTTGACTTGAGAAAACTATTCGAAATATACTCTACTCGAATCATATTGACTCAATTCGACTCGATATCATATATATGTCACAAACATTTGAATTTATAGGGAAATTATTTATAATTTGATTAAGTAAATAAAAAATAAATTTTAATTTTTTTTTTAAACTAATCGAGTTAAGTCAAACCGAATCGTTTAGTAATCTAACATATATAAAGAAATCTATATGGCATGAACATTAATTGAAATTGTGTCAATATAGTGAGCAAATGGGGGTAATATTAGTATTTATATATAATGAGGAAATATGGAAGGTATTTCTAAGATACAGTTATTAAGTGGCATTCAGGAAGCTTGAGAAACCTGGCTTTGCTGCTATATATGTTAGTATTTGTACATATATAAAGAAATCTACAAGACATGAACATGAAATTTGGTATGTACAATACATATTGTAGTGCATGGAAAATTAATAATGTAAAGTACATATATTATTGTTTTGGTAGTGTATGGTTCATGATCTGATTTTTAAGTCCTGAGTTCGAATCCAATGAATGTGTTTTTTTTGTAAGAATCAATTTTTTGTAAGAATATGGGATAATCGGGATTTTACATGCATCGCTTAAGTTCGGAAAGAGTGGTTTAGTGGCGGAATTTCCAACAATTCTATATATATATATATATATATATAAAACATCATTTTTTAGGCAATTGTAAAAATGGAAATGTAGTTACCCAATTGTAACACCCTGCCAGAGGCAGGATGCTACCGGCAGGAGACATGATTGACCAATCTCCATAAGCCTCTAAATTTACCGAAAATTCGGCATGATATATTCTAAAAACTGGACAACTTGGATCGCAGTCCAGCATCAAGGGGAAACTAAGAATACCTCAAACAAATAAAAAGACATCAGGTCCACATAAATTTCATCAAAATCATATCTTAGGGGCTCCGCCCACACTATCTATCAACACTCGAGGGCTATGTGCCCACCATATCATAAACAATCAAAACTTTAACTTATTAATACAAACCACGTACTCAGCACGATAAATAAAACAATAAATCATATATCCTAATTTTCTAAAACTTTTTCCAGGACACTTGCGAGGGTGACTGCCGCTTGGGTGATCCACGTCTCGAACATGACTTTAAAGTTGGAGTGGTTGACCCATTTGATAGCCAACCTGCAAAACTAGCAACTGGTTTAGTGTGAGTTATTAAAATTCAGTAATTAACCATGCTAGTATAATAACAAACAAGTCAAGTATAAACTTCAAGCAATCAAACAAATCAAGCATATTAGCAGTTTATCGGGATTACTAAATTATTACAGGTTCAGATTTTATTATCTTGTTATTATCCCTTATACTTAATCCATGTCAAGCTTTCATATTCACATATTCACATATCTACATATATGCTAATCTAATAGCTAGCATACAAAGCAAAACATGAATATCATAGAGTACATCATTTAATATCAAATACATTCCAATCACATGAAACATAAAGTCATACATATATGATTTTATCACAACTATCCACCTTTGAAATATCATCAAATCGGCAACTCAAACAAGTTGTCTTCTATTCGGATACAACTATTTTCAATACCAAAACAAACTTACTTTAACTCTCGATAAACTTTCTTCAATACCAAAAACCTTATGATAATTTAACATTCATATCTCTTTCACAATATACGTATATACTATACAAACTTAGCACATACATTCTATAACATCTTATGGTCACAATGATTCACATGTCATTCTTTCATTCCAAGCACACATACACCATCCATACATATCACAAGATCTACCATACATACACATATACTCAAGCATACGCAACACTCAAGGCATCTAGGAACACACAATCAAGACAACACATACAGATGAGTTGGCTCACACATACAATGCTCGTACGGAACTCATTACCTATTTTAGAATAAGTATGAGATGAATGTCGTCCGAACGAATTCCTAACCAACTCGACTGTTATACCATGAAACTATCAACCAATTAAACATACACACATGAGCACATATCACAAATCATAACTCACAACACGATTTCTCATACACAAACATATACATGACAAATATTGCTTTATCATTCAGAAGTGACATACACACATATATATATATATATATATATATATTATATATATATATATATATATATACATCAACATATGAACACACTCGTTACTTCGAATTCTGATACCATGACCTTTACATTCCTCACATTCTTTACTTATCAGTAACAAACTTGTCCCAATGACGCACATGTACACGTGCTAATGCAAATTCAGAAATCACGACTTATTCTCTTTAACGTTATATACCCAAATTTTCCATACTTTATCATCATTTATATTTTCAAATTCATGTACCGATGCTTATTCCTATGCATAGCATTTCAAATTCATAAATGAAAACATACTTATAGACATTAACCTCATCTTACTTAGTATCAAAACAATAACATAAACATCCATACTTGTGGAGGTCGATTACCTTAACCATATGTAATCTCGAACTCGTTACTCCAAAATCAATTTTTAACTATCTTCTTTCATCCCTTAACATTTCAATCATCTATACACACACACACACACACACACACACACACACACACACACACACATATATAACATGAATTCACCAACTCGAGTTCTCATCGCATGGGTTACTTTTCGCGAGCACTCCAGGTTCTAGTCACATCTGTCAAAACAAATGGCGAAATGTCGTCAGAAACACGTCTTACAGAGTTCTCGACTAAGCTACGATAAAATTCTGGATCTTTCCCGGACAACCAAATCAAGTCCGATTTCAACACTTTTAGTTTCAGTATTCTTAAAACACCATTGCAAACAATTCCAAGTTGCTAGCACACCTAAATTATCAATTTACGAGTTTTTAGAAAATCTTCCGAAAATGTTTCCGCAAATGCTACAGAAGGATCACGAACCCTCCGAACCTACCCGGATTTATCTAAACGCTATCTTATCATCACATATGACTCATATCCATCATTACGATCAAAAATATATTAATATACGGAAAATCAACTTTTACCAAAAACTGGCATAATCTTTCGGATCGATCTAATTCGTTCCGTTTTCACTCAAATTCTACTGAATGCTCATATTCAATAAACTAATACACAAACAATTCATTTTATATCATTCCGCTACTCTACGAAACTACTGGATGCATCCAAACATTTAACGAAAAACTTGAAATTTACGAATTTATACCGGGAGGTCTTACCGAGATTTCGAGGCCATATACGCACTCCAAACGATCCCACGAACGCACTGGAATCGATAAAATTCCGATTGGAGCTACTGTTCACCGATAGGTTACTATTCACCAAACCTTTTTCCTCATTTTCGCGTGCAACCGTGCATAAAACATAAAATATTTCACTGCTAACTTGTAGTACTCTCCGAGAGCTTCGATTTGGTGGGTGGCTCGAGCCGTAAAACGAAGCGACGAGATGGGATCGAATAACCCATTGCCACACCTTCTTCACGTCATATCGCCGGCCGTCGAAAGCTAGAGGATGGGGGAGCTCTGACGCATCTTTCTGAGGTGGTGCGCCGGCCGGTGGTGGCCAAAGTGTGGCCGGCACAAGTAAAAACTGGTGGAGAGAAATTTTGCATGTGAGGGTGTGAGTTGGAGAGATTTAGAAGCTTTGCCATTTTTGTGATTTTAGAAACCCTTGGAGTATTTGTAGAAAACTTACTGAAAATTACAATTTGTCCCCCGAAAATTTCATTCAGGCCCCTGTCATGGAACTTTCTAAAAATTTCACATTTTTGAAGCCCTTCTGATGCAAATTTCGAAAAGTGTTCAACATGAAAGTTGTTGGTCTCGAAAAAAAAGAGTCTGATAGTGCAAGAATCAGCTCAATCGGAGTTCGTTTGAAAGTTTTATAGTCGAAACAAGAATCTTTTACACGTAGAATGCTAAAATCAGAAATCGTGTAACTAGTTCTCGAAACCACGCGTATTCCAACGCGACCAAACTTCACTTTAAAATATTTCAAACTATTTTTCAACACATAAACTCCGATTTTTTATTACCATTCTGTTCCAAATATTTATCTTTAATTCGGAAACATCCCAACAGTATTCCGAAAAACTCGGGATATTACACCAATAAACAACAATAACTTGCATAATAAATATTTTTATCTAGGTAGAATGCTTTTTATTCTCTAGAGTTTGAGTAAAGTATAAGTTACGTGACATTCAACTATCTTAATGACATTAAAATACAAGTTTTAATCTTGTCATTAAATATTTTTGTTAATTTTAAGTCATTTTTCATTGGATTAGTATTAAATGATTTGAATATTCCAAAAAAAAATCCAAATATAGTAAAAGTTTGTTTCATAATTAGATGAAAAATGACTCAATTAATCAAAAATATTTACTAGTAAGGACTAAAGCTTGTATTTTCTAAAACTATAGAAAATAAAGCATGTGTTTCTAAAACTGTTGTATGGACTAAATTATTATTCTGGCAATTTATAGGGTAGTTGAGTGTCATTTTCCCCATAAGTTATATTAGATGAAAATTGTACTTCACCTTATTTGAATTTGAATGTCCATATTTTGTCCCCAAATGGCGTGATTTAGTAGTGTGAGGTTCAAGACATGACCTACAAGTCCTGAATTCGAATTTAGGGATGCGTTTCTTGTAGGAGTTTGAGATAGCCGGAGGTTTTATATGTTCCTCTTAAACTCAGATCAGATGATTTAGCGGTGATGTTTCCAAAAAAAAAAAAAATCCTATCTGTTAGAATCTACTTAATTATTCTCTACTTTTCACCTTGTTTGAATTATAAGTTATATCAAATAAAAATACTAATTTACTCTTGAAAAATTAGATCAACGGTTATGAAAGTAATAATAAAAATGTTTTGGATAATTTTAAAAAATTACAAAAACTAAGTAATTGGTCCAAATTCTATGGACTAAAGGAGAATGATGTTTGTACAATCAATTACATAACTATATGTATTTGAAAAATAATTTATTCTATTGACATGATTTCTTTAGTTTTTCTTCATCTTTTTTAATAACATAATTTCTTCAATTTTGAGTTGAGGTTATAACTTATAAGCACTGAGCCCATTTATTCAAATTCTAGTGGGCAAGTTTCTCCTATTGGCCAATTTGCACATAACTCGGGCTCTATACTAGTTCTTATAAAGAGAAATTATTATTCTTCTATCTGAACTTTGG
Organism: Zanthoxylum bungeanum; assembly: GCA_019454045.1. Lineage (NCBI taxonomy): Eukaryota > Viridiplantae > Streptophyta > Magnoliopsida > Sapindales > Rutaceae > Zanthoxylum > Zanthoxylum bungeanum. Next base: position 172,505 of record SKCR01021653.1, read on the forward strand.
CGAAAATTCACAAAAACTCAAAAAAAAAAAAAAATTATTTGTTTATTTTTCTACTTAAAGTATCTCCTAGTGTATAATTCTATCTAGGGGTGGTAAAACGAATCAACGAATCGAATTTATATTGAATCCTAAACGAATCGAATCAAAATGTGATGAATTCGTATTCGATTCGTTTATTAGGATTCGTATTCGATTCGTTTATTAAACGAATCGAATACGAATATTCATTTATTCGTTTAGTTAATGATATTATTTAATAAAATAATGTATCACACTTGATTTACATTAATTCTTCATAAATATTTACATATGAAATATGTAATTAATATATTTACTAAAAATATCTCACCAAATATCAAAAATATTATTTTTTCTATGATAATTAGTTATAATTTCTAGAATCTTAATTGAAAATTAACAAGAACTAATAAATATAAATAATAATACGAATCATAAACGAATAAACGAATCAATGAGCTTAAATTCGTATTTGATTCGTTTAATAAACGAATCGAATCGAATTGACTCATTTATTAAATGAATCGAATCGAACGAATAAACGAATCATGACCCAAATTGCCACCCCTAATTCTATCGGATGTGTATCAATTTTTACATGAAGATTAAGAAAAATTATCATTCTTCCACCAAATTTTGGTGAAATTGTTATACTTCATAAACTTCAAGTGGAAAAAATAAACCTTTATTTCAGATATTTGTAAATTTTCGCCAAATTTCGAGTTAAAAAAAATGATATTTGTCCTCATTAGTTATTCTATGCAATTTAATAGGTTTGGTATAATTATATGCAACTTCGGCTTTTAATATCCACCATTATCATATCAATGATTTTAAATTTATATCAAAATTCTAAGTTAAAAAACTAAATTAAAATAATCATACTTCCTATAAAATATCACAAATAGAAAATATGTATCTACTAGGAGCACAAGAAGGATAGTACTCAAATTTTTTTATTTTTTTTGAATCGTTGGAAATCTAACCGCAAAACCACTCCTTTCGGGCTTAAATTGAGTAGGTAAAACCCCCAGCTGTCCCATATTCTTACAAGAAACACACTCTCTGAATTCGAATCTAAGACCTGAAGGTCATATCCTAAGCCCTACACCACCAAGCCAAACGACCTTGGTAATATTGAAACAATTTCAGAAATATTTTTATTGTCATAAAAATAAAAATAAAAATAATAAATAATAAATAAATAAGGGGATTGTTTTTACACACTGCTGTACAGTTGAAATATTCAACCTAAATTGTGCATTCCCAAGCTGTTAATCACATTAATACTGTAAATCAATCTCTTAATTTAAAATAAAAAAGGAAAAAGACAATAAGAAAACAAAAATGCAAGCTCAGAATCAACCTGTGACCATAAAGAATAACAAAGCAGCTAATTCAACCAAGATGAATTTAAAGAATTAAACAAAAAAAAATTCCTAGACATTCAAACCATCGCAGTGAGGGGGAAGAATTGGGAAAAAAATCTGTGTATCTTGTTCATCAATCATGAAAACCAGCCTCCTGGGATCAGAAGCAGCTGAAAAAATGCACTGATGCTGTCCCTTTCGCTCCGGAGAAATTTAGATCGCCAACTGCAAAAAGAATGAATGGAAATGCAATTATGGACAGTAAATAAAATACTATCGCGGTGAAAGAATTTGGAATGGTTTGCGTGTGGAGCTTTCCTTCACCTGCAAGGCTGCAGCATCCTGCAGAGAGATGAACAGAGTGTGGAGGCAAGGAGGAGACTCAGAACAACTGAATAGCCATTTTAAGCTTGTTCTGTTTCCATTTCGGCAATTTATAGAAGGCGTCTTTTGACATTCCAAATTTCTCTCTGAACTCCGCTGATGACAGATAAGTCTGCACATATCAAATGTACAATTTTCAGAATACTGTCAAAGATGTACACTGAAAGCAATGTAATGCCATTTTGATGTTATTACCTCTCGCTTGGTCGCATCGATTTCTGTAACAGGATCGGTTGATGTTATCTTAAGGCGTTCATAAGGATAAAGTGGGAGACCTTCCTCATCTTCAGCTTCACCCTCTTTCACATCTTCCTCTATGGTGAGGGATTCTAATCTGCTACTTGTAGAGTTCTCCTCGGAATTCGATTCTGGTTTTGAATTGGCTGATTCTGGGCTTGGTTTAAATTCATCCATGAAAAGTAAATAGTTGAATCGCAAGTACATAATGAGATACAGTGCAAAAACAATTTCCTTTCAGGAATTCAATCAATTCATACCTTTAACAGATTTAGGTATAATAAGCTCTCGTGGCAGTGTTTTTTCAAAAGAAGCGGTGAGAGCTGCTATTGCAGTAGACTTGGGAGCCAATTTCAGAGAGTCTGGAGTCGCTGATTTTGGGTAGAGCTTTCTAACCATTGGGGGTGGAGTTGAAAGGTTCCTAGCGTTAGGGTTCTCAAAATTAGCCGCTAGTGCAGTGAATGCAGGAGACCTGCCCCTCACACGAACTTGGTCGGGGGTGACAGACATGCTTCTGGAACGCTGCGATTTATCTGGCACACTAGACCTTCCTCCATATGATGCAGCCATTCTCCGCTTGGGTTTCTGATCATGCATTAGATAAATTAGCAGAAAAATAATAACAAATAATTACACATCATTCTTATCAAAATGGTCAAACAAAAAATGCGGGACAGAAGTATTTCTTAACTTCTGTCAAGTTGATGTCAAGGATAAAACATTTTATAATTTAACAAGACTGGACATTTCCTTCAGGGAAAAAAAGACAAACATTTGGTTAGATGGCCTCAAGGCAAGCTTTATGTCCTCTTCAATCATTAAAAATTCTGTTTTACCCCATAGACTTTGATAAAATATATTTTGTCCAGTCTTTCACCATCAAAAAGAAATGTCAAGTCAAATAATTTAACAGTGTGGAAGTCTCGTATGCTGGGCCATCCTTTTATCAATATCATTCGTGTTATCAAGTCAAAATTATTTTCAGAGCAAACTATTAACATGTAAGGACTTATCAACCACTGAGAAAATTAGATGTGAAGCAGTACGAAGGGATGAAAAGGAATTCGAGTTTAACTGAAAGCATTGAAAGCAGTCTTACATTTACCATTGGAATACCGCCATTTTTCACTATTGAAAGCTTCCTTTGGAATGAATTACCATGCATCTGCACCAATAAAAATATTTAATCCCTTGCAGAGTTCATAGTAACTACTTTTATTACAACTGTAAAACCACTTACATTAGACTTTGCCGAGTCCCATGTAAAGAATCGTGTGAAGAACGGTGGCTCACTGCCCTCCAATATGATATATATTGGAACTTCAGGAGATAACTTCTCCAGAAGAAAATCATGCTCAATAAATTTCTGCAATAGGACCAGAAAAGGATAAGACTCAATAAGAAACTTACTGGATATTAAAAATCATAAGAAACAGGTTTGAATATATTATTAAAAAAAATGATAGTGGCACAATCCAAACCATGAGTTCCCAAAGCAAAAAACAAATTAACAATCAGAATAAAATGATATTATTGATTACGTCCAAGAGCTAATTAATCTTACCTCCCCAATAGTTAAAGCCTGCATTTTACTCTTAGTGTCAACCTGTTGCCCAACCAAGACGAAGATCTCCGAGTGACAATCCAGGACGAATATATCTTCAGTCATCAAATCATCCTGGGTGAAGTTATAAATCTCTGACACCTGCAATAACAACTTCATATTTTAGCCATGTTGCAATTAACACTGCACTTATAATATAGCTTTCATACAAGTGAACCTGCATGTGCTAATGAATTAAATTTAATCACCAATTCAAATAACATTATGTTTTTACAATATGATACCATTAAGAACATCAAATAGCATCTACTAGTAATTAGATATGCCAACACGTTGAACAAGCACGAGATGTAGAAAAATAATGAGAGTATATTCTGAACAATAAGATTATATGAATAAGCATAAACGAAAAAAATTTCAAATTACATATGCCAATTTGTCTCATTACCTTCAGATTTCCTGCAGATCAGCATCCATTCAAGAAGTAATCGCAGCCACAGAGAAAGAAAAGAAAAGAAAAATTAGACTTACAATTTATGTTAAAAAAATAAGATAAAACTGGAAAAGGATGGAAATTATATGATCAACAGAAATATTAATGGATACCATTTGAGAATGTGCAAGAAAAAAGATGAGGATCACTTTCAGGCTCCCTTGAAATCTTTTGACTCGGGTATTCAGATTTTCCTCCTAACAACTCCCAAAATTGTTCAGACTCCACACCTTCCTTTTGTGACTTGCTTTGAAGATTTGGCTGCACAAAATCATTAAGCTGTAAGATGAAAATAACTGAGGAACCCTAACCAAACAAATAAAACATGAGAAACTATAAGAACCCCCTAATGCATATCACCAGTCATTTTTTAGAATTCAATTAAACTACCGTTGTTCTGATGCAAATTTAAATCTATAAAAGATTTTTAATATGATTCACCAGGGACTTGACGACAATATACACATTTTGCCAGATAACACTAATGAAGAAATGTCTATAAGCGGAATCAAATTCTTCAAAAATTGCAAAGTTATATCAATACATATCATACCTTAATCAGATCCAGCTGCCTCTCAACAATTTCCTGGTTCTCCGAGCTTGTAAGATTTCCAGACCACGTAAAGACAGTGGAATCATTATGTAATATGTAACAATATGAAGAATTCAATGATGCTGCGACCTGGTTGAAATTCAAGGAGGGAAAAGAAAAGGTAAATATCATCTTCTCTACGGTGCAAGTTTACGATCTCAAACATTACAGAACAAAGTTAGAACCATTTTCATAATAGCATCTAGACTGCAAATTGCACAATTAGCATCACCACCATGAGTACGGAAAACAATATTACAACAAAGTACTTGTATACAATGATTCTCTAAAATAATTGTATAGTACCCGCCCTCCATGAAGGATGGACCCGCAAGATGCTACGCAGTTAAGATATTTTTTAAATGAAAATAACAGGAGCTGAGATAATTTTTAAATGAAAATAACTTTAAAATATCAAACTATAAACATGATGGAAACAAAGTTTTTGAGACATTCATATTAAATTTTCTGTACTTATCTAATTGGATTGAGATTAAATTAAGATTTTTGGGTTCAAAGTAAATTTCAATTTTCGCACGCAATACAATGGTTCTCAACTTCTGCCATCAGCATCTTGATACAAGCATTCAATTTTAATTGTACGATAACTTCACAGGTGATTCAGAAAAAGCTAATAATAATATAAGATATTTGAGAATAAAAGGGTTCATAATCTCCATTGTAGGTTCCTTTCCTTTTCCCCACTGTTTCGAATGCAAACAAGTCTCACAAGCAACAAGTAAATGGTTACTTCAACCATATTAGAAAAGGAAAAGAGAAAAAAAGACTACAGACACCTATATTGCATGATCAATTCGTTACGTATGGAAAAAATTTCAAGTAACCAAGGGAAACGGCAGTTCAACGGTTTATTTCCAAAACAAGAATACAAGCATAATTGTACTTCCTAATTAGTTCTAAACTATAATTTGTAGAGAGAATGACATACTGGTTCAACTTGTATTGCTTGCATATTATCAGGTCCAGAACCCTGAACTCGAAATAGTGCAACACCATCCTCATTGTATGTTTCATCTGGAATTTCCTTCTCTGCAATGTAGTTCTTGTATCCATCGCTAAGGCCACCCTAATCCATCACATTGGTTGATTTAGAAGTCACATGAAACTTAGAAGTAAATTAAGAGTGATCTGATGTGTATTAAATTTTCAATCAAATTCCATACCTTAAAAACAATATAGCTCTGGAAGATTGAGGAGAACTGAATTGGTTCATGCCCTTCATACACTCGGGCCTAAAGATCAATAACAACATACAAAAGTTAAGGAAAATACAAAATAGCAAAGAGGAATAACTTCATCAAATATAATAAAACTACCTGGACAGGCAGAAACTTCATTGACTCAACCATCTTACTTGCCAGTGAAATAGCAGAAGCTCTTTCATCCTTTTATCAGTAATAAAAACTCAATGAGTCAATGAAGTAACAAATGCTGCATAAGGAAGTATTTTTACTAGTGTATATTTGTGAGTGTTAGAGTACACATACAAAAATGTGCATATGCATTCATATAATCAATCATAAGAGAAGAAAAAATGTAGCAACAAAAGCATGAACCCACAAATAATTTCTGTCCGCGCACAGCAAGTAATGCTGGCTTCAGCAGAATTCCTTACATATGGAAAACACATTACCTTTAGACCTTCTACTCTCGTTATGCATCCTATTCTAATGATCTTTTGGAAACGCTAGTCAAGACTCAAGCCTTAAATGTAGTATTATTAGATATATGATAAAGGAATGGAGGAGTTGGGAGGAGCGGGGAAGGAAAAAAAAAAAAAAAATAGTCGCACAAATTTTTAAATGTACCTCCACACTCTGCTTCCCGAACCATGTTCCTATAAGGAATTCCTCTTTTTCGTCTCCAGGGTACGAATATTGAAAAATATAGCAATCCCCACTGTATAGTTTAGACTGATCAGCACCTGAAAGGAGAACCTTTTCCTGACCATTGACATGCCAAACCTGTGCAAACAGGTGGAGAACAATGTCATAAATTCTGGTGCATAAATCTCATGTACAGTTGAAGGTCCCCAAGAGAGGATAAGGCAGAGTTGCTAAAAAAATTAATCTTCGCTGCAAACAAATTTATATATCTCCATTGGATTTCTCAATCACCTAGGAAAGAACTCAAAACTTGAAATGAAACTGAAGAAACGCATAAATATGTCTTGACATTTCTTTGATGTTACTGAAATTTTTGCTACAACAAACATTTTGGTAACTTCCCTCAAGTTTATTTTCAGTTTCTGCACAGATGATAACAGGCTTACATGGGATTTTTCTTCTACAGATAGTAAAATATTGGGATATAGACTAAAATGGTAAAAAGGCAAAAGGACTAGAAAAAGGTCTCCTGTCAAAAAGAAATCTGGAAGACTGTTATACAATTAGACAATAAACACAGTTAGGCACCTGCAGATTTCCCGTGCAATCAATGTATGGCTGAGGTTCTTCTTTTTCAGGCTCAGCTTTCAAAAGGCCCTTGACATCAACCCCCTGACGCTTTAGAAGAGCTGCAACAATAAGGATAAAATTGCAGTGTTAAGTATAAGACCATGATTAAATGATCATGACATCAATTATAATTTCAATGGAAAGAGTTATATTGTAAAGACAACAGCAATATGTTCGAGTTACTGACCAGCAACTTTGCCTCTACCGTCTTCAGAAACTGTCACATTAGCTGCTTGAGGCCACGAATCAAACTTCGATCGAAACATGACTGTTTCAAATCCCTCTATTACACGAATTATGTGAGAATTAGATCGATCAGAGCCCTTGAGTAACTCCTGTTCAGTAGGACCATAAATAGCATGAAGAGTGAGTGATTACTTTTTAATCATGATCAACAGAACATATAGATCGAAAGGAGTGTAATATTACTTCTGAAGCTCCACTTGCACTTTTCCTTCCATCAAGAGAAGTATTTCTCCCCATCCATACAAACACTTCCATCCCACAATCTAGAATATAGCATTTGTTTGTCTCTAGCAACTCCCTTGTCAAAGAATCAGCCTCATCAGGTACCACCTGACCCTTCTCAACACTTGAAATGCAAATATACTTCAGTCAGAAACTAAAGCATTATCGGATCTGATAAATCATTATAGAAAATGCAAGATACAGATTGCTTTCTAATTATTTTATCAATTTTCCAAGTCTTTTTGTGCAAATATATAATTCGGTTTATTGTATAATTTTGCAATTAAATCATATCAGAGAAGTTAACAGCAAAATATATATGAAAAGAAATATGCAAATCCCTGCATACGTATAGCAAATTCTATCAAATGATAACTTATAAGTCAACTTAGACATAGCAATATATGTTCACCACAGATAAGCCTAAGATTGCAGTAAACAAACTAAAATGATAGTTACCTGTATAGCTTAGTAGAATGAGAATCAACAGCCTTATTATCCTCACTGATGGCCGTTTTCCTTGAAAGTGGAGCAAAGCCACCAAAGAAGCCCCAAAATTCTCCAGCTTCAACATCAGCCATCAATTTTCCATCCTCTAAATAGAAAGCAAGACATTAGACTCAAAAAGCAAGTCATTCAATATCAATTTGAACTTCCTAATTTTTGTATTGACTTACCAACAACAGCTACATCACATTTTCCATCATGATAAGTATCTTTAATATACTGTACAACTTCAAGAGCCTTTGCCCTCTCTTGGATAGATGATTTTGAACCATTAAACTGAAAAATCTTAGACTGCGTATCTAGTATAAATATATCGTCGTGGCTGAGTGATGATCGAGCAAAAGGAACCTATCACCAAGAGAAATCATTTCATAAAGCAAACACATATGCTCGCTCATCATTCAAATTAATCTCTCATCAGACGATAAGCTAGGTCCATAGACTCACCTCTTTTACATGAATAACATGCTTCCCTCTGCAGACAAACAAGCGTGTTATATGTTCTTCAGCCTCAGCATGTTTAAATCCAGATGCAACTCCACCTTCCTGAGGTATGATACATGGTTTAAAATAAGAAAGGAACTTCTCAGTTTCATGGCCCTGTACTTCACGATACTGAACAGCACGTCCTCCAAGAGCTGCATCCAGTTCAACTGTCTTGATGGCAGCAGTGCCAGCTTCATCCTATGTTAACAGAATTGTGGTTACAAAATCAAAAGTATACATCAAGATACTATATTTGTGCAGGAACTAGAGCTATGTACTAAACAAGCACTAACCGTAGAGGTATCTTTACCAAGCCAATAGTGGATATCATAACGTAAGGCGCCACTTTTTGAGGCAGTTGTCTACACAGGAGAAAGCGAAAGAACACAATTGGTAGATAGTACGGGAAAGAAAAAAGGGAAAATTCTACAAGATTCATCCTATAAAATTAACCTATCCCAAACAATTAATTTACAGGTATAATCTTAAGCGCGCGCACTGAAAGAACAAACGAAAAAATCTAGTCATGAAAGTAGTGAAGTCTATGTAAGCAAGCACACATTAGCAATAAGTGAACAAGTACATTTGTTTGATATCAACAAGGACAGATACAAGTTGCGGTTAACAATACACATTAGCTCCATCATATTATTAGCAGGAGAATTTATTGAGTTGAACTTTAATCCAGTGATACAGGATAACATTTCAAATTAGCATCTTGGATATAAAGCAACTAGAACCTGAATTGGATGTAACTCGAATAAAAAGAAGACTTACTGCAACCTATTGCAAATTTTTCGAACAAAATCATATCTTATATGACTAAGAAACACTGATAAACGAGAAGTCATAAAGCAATTTCTGATGATGCATGGTATCTTATGTGGCTGAAAATTTTAATGTGGTACATTACATTCATGTTATAGTTTGAATCTAATTCAGTTTTTTTTCCCGATCAAGGTGCAGTTAAGATAAAATCCAAACAAGCAGCAAAATTAACAGCATGTTAAACATCAAACTTGTACAGTTTGATCAGTTTTTAGCAGTTTAAGTAGAGCTCTTAAATTATCCATGCAAAAAATATTCGACAAATCGTGCAAAAAAGTATACACAAAACATATTAAGAACCTTTTAGAAAAGCAATAAACATGAATGAGTTAATATTCTTTTGGAAGCCAATTACAGCATGTAGATAAAAAAGGAAACTGGAACACAAATCAAACCACTTACCTTTAAAATTACATATGAATCCCCCATGAAAAATTTTCCATGAGAGGACTTTGGTACAAGAACAGGCTTAAAATTTTCAATGCGCCATATTTCAATGCCACTGTATATTGTCAAGGAGAAATCTCGACGTAAAGTTCGAAAGCATATTTCAACATAGACAACACCAGCATGCAGATGCAGCTGCAGCTGAATTAGTTGTAAGCATCGTTTGTCAACCTTTTATTTGTATTATAAATTTCTTTAAATTTTAAACTTTCAGAATATTATTATTAAAAAAATATTAAATTGAAATAAATGATGATGACAAATCCCAAAATGATGCTGCATATTTCAGAAGAGAAAAGGATACGCTTTTTGTCCAGCTCCTTGGAAAGCTGAATCTAAATCTCGCATAGAAACAGACATGATGTTTTGGTAGCTTTAACTATTTGATTTTCCACCACTTTGACCACGAGATACAAATAGAAGTACCCTGAAAATGATTGGCACCATTATTTATAAGATCAAAGCATTTCCTGGCAAGGAGTCTAGAGATGGAAGACATGATGCCAAGTTAAAATTTATTTGCTCATATTTCCTCTTGCTTTTCCAGATAATCACAGAAAACTCTTTCTATAAGGAAGTATACCCCATAGAAGACTTAGCGAACACTCAAAGAAAGGTCTCAGACTTCATGCAAACATTCGTAATCTTATCTTTGATTTCTCAATTTGTCTACCTTTCTTGCATCCTAAACTAAGAACTACATCATAATTTAGTTCAAGTCAATTACTCCCGTAAAACTAGCCATCCACTTGTACACCTACAAATTTATAACATAAAATGCACTAAAGGACCCAAAGTGTTTGGGTAGTGATGTCCCATGATCACTACCCAGTTTTCTACTCATGCAGCTCATTAGAACATTGCAGACTCACAATCAAATGCCCTAATAATCCGATATTTCTTTCATTTTAAGTTGGAGCTTTCTTCTTCTTATCATTGGACATGCAAAGCACCAAAGAACAACATATCAGCAGGCTAGACACTACAACTAACTCTAAGAGCAAAACTAAAATCAACTTTAGCAGTAAAGTTAGCATTTTAAGAGCTTCCGGTAGACCCAATCCATTATCTACTGTTTCAGCCAATCCCATTAAAATTAATTAATTTGTACCCATCAGAAAAAGGCCTTCCATTAAAGTCCATGCAACTGTAATCCATTTAATGTTCACTTGTTCAGGCAAGCTCACCTAGTCACATGGCAGTCTAACAATCAGCACCTAATAAATAAATGACACATACATGGAAAAAAATGGAGCCATCTCTATATCTATGTCTACGTATGAGCGTATGTTAGTAGGCGCTAAATTCGACCTGGAAACTCTATACATGAAACAATTTTTAACATAATGACGGATTTGGTAATGTACCCCGGTACCATTACCGGGAGGGCATTGAAATTGAAATTCGGATCATTGAACTTAAAACGGGTCATTGAACTTGAAATTTGTACCATTAAACTTGAAATTGATACATAAACTCCAAATGTTTCATGTCAGATGTTAGAAGTTTCAAATTCAATGCCCCGTTTCTAGTTCAATGCCCTAGAATCAATACCGGAGTACGGTAGACCTGCAATGAAACTTTGTAAATATCTAAACTATCAAATTACAATCCCAAGATAATTTCAAAACCCAAAAAGAAAAACACTTGCATTGAAATTCATATAGACAAGCTGGAAAACAGGCAACTTGGTATATTAGATCAATCAAATTCCAATCCCAACAAATAAGGTCAACTTTTCAATACAATCAACAAATAAATTAAATAATATATAATCAAAACCAATCAACAAACTTTCGCCAACTTCTATAATCCAATAGACATCACACGTGTCCATTCTCGTATTCAATTCAGAAAAATGAAAAAACAATAAAAACAAAAATACCCAGATACACAAAAATCAAAAAAAAACTTGAGCTTTACCTGAAATTCACAACAAAATGAAAAACCAGCGGCAACCCGGATCCAGTTTTAGAGAGAAAATTAAATGTAGAATGAAATTTTAACGAAAAAAGATGATGATTTAAAAAAAAAGGTGACAGTGAGACAAATAGTAAAAATAAATAAGGGCTTTGAAGCTAGAGAGTTGAGTTGGAGGGAAGAATTATTGAATATGCCAGGCGTTCTTATCACTAACGGTAACCAAAAAGCTCACCCCACAACATCACATGAACTGTAAATTTCCATTTTAATAATCTTCAATTACACTTTAATTTTTAATCTTTTGTTGATGTAACGTCCGGATAAAATTATGACAGTTGGGTTTTGATTTGAAAACTAAATCAGATTATAAAATGTTAACAAGTAATTAAAGAGATTGAAAAGACAAAAAAAAGTTACCTTTTTTGGCTTTATCAATAATCAAATCTAATACAGGTAGAATTTGTTCCCTCTTTTAAAAAGAAAATTTTGTTTTGATTTTGAATATACAAAACAGAAATGGGTGTCTTTCATTTGTTTTTAATAAATTAGAAGAATTTTGTGTGTGATGGGGAAAAAATTAATCGTTGGTGATTAAGAAAGCTGACCTCCGCTTTGTGAGGATTAGGCTATGAATAAAAAAGAGAGCGAAACATGGGTGATCACTCAGGCATTGCCATTGAAAGCAAACTGTGGGGCTTCATCTTAGGGCTTCTTTTTTAAAATCACCAATTCTACACATATTATACATGTAATATTACCATAATTAACATTATTTGCTAATAGAGATAGTAATCGATACGTCTCATTTCGATCCGGTCTCGTTGAATCGAAGATGATATGAAACAATTTCTTTTTTGAATTTATAACGATAAATAGTTCAGAATCTCCAACATTATAATTTATGATTTCGAATCTCTGATCGAAAGTTAGAAATTTTTAAATTAAAATTTGAGATTCAAGACGATTTTTTTGATCATAAATCCCGATTCGATTTTTTTATTCGGAACGAAAAATCATCACATTGAAATTTTTATTTGAGAATATTTATTTATTCTCAATTTAGTACTGAATAATACAGATTTTCGGGCACTACTAATTTAATGCTTTGAATATTAGTCTTTGTTACAATTTTCTGGATTTTGCAACTCATTAGTGTATAGTGTCTTCTCTTTAAATAGAGCACGTGATATTTAAACTATATATAAATATCCTCTAAACGATTTTTTTTTTTTTTTGGTAATAGCTCGTAGATATTATCAGGTTTTAATACAATGTCCGTTGCAATTTTGTTCATAAAGTTCACAATTTAACTTAAGTTTAGTGTCTAAATTCTAAAGAATTCATCGGATATATAAATTATAGTAAAAGTCCTCATTCGCCAGGATGTGGAATGTTACAATAATAAGTATGTTGATATGGATTCTTAGCTCCCAATAAGTCAGAATCTCTAAAAATCATAGAATGAGGATTGTAGTTAATAGGTAAAAACCAAAGATCATTGTGAAGATAAGAGGTCGGACAGAGGGGTCCGAGTCCGAGAACAAGTTCGATGTGGTCAGGTTCGAGGTGGTCAGGTCCGAGGAGGTCAGGACCGATGTGGTCACGCTCGAGGGCACTAGAGCACTTGCGAAGATTGACCTGAGGTGTTCAGGTCAGGTCTGGCATCAGACTCTCAGGACAGCCTCGACATTCAGAGCCTCGTGTCAGCCTTTGAAGTTAGAATCAACTCAGTATATCAGACCCGATCGAGGAAAAGAGAGGAGGTCAGACCAAGCACTGTGAGTCTCAACACACCGACTCTACCTGTTAGTAGATGCAATGAAAAGATATTACTCGTTCCGACAGACCGATCGACGAAGTCATATGACCCTTTCAACCCGACCTGATTAAAAATAGGGTAATAGGTCGGATATGTTGAATCTTATGCATATGTATGGGTGGCGTAAGTCCTTCATGAAACCTATAACCACCAGACTGTTTGATGGGTGTAACGTACGAGTAATGAGTGGCAATAACGTACTAGTAATGAGCAATAATATATGAATAATGGGCAATAATGACAGGGAAACATGGCCAACGCCACCAGTGTGAGCTATAGTAAATCCAATGGCACTGTTTAAAGGGAAAGAAGACTCAATTTTGAGGGATCCCTGGATTAGTATTTCTTATTTTCAATAACTTGTAAGAAAGCTCTAAAAAGCTTAGTGTAAGAAAGAGATAAGGCAGGTCGGTCTGACCTAGGGTGGTAATAAAAAAAGTCATTTTATTTGTGTATGTGGACGTAGATTGGATCAATTTCGTCGAACCACGTTAAATTCTTTGTTTTATCTGTGTATTTTCCATCTTTTGCTAAATTTACATTTGGTCCCTAAACCAAATAAATTCATAATTGAGGGAAATTTGTTCAATGAGTGGTTTTAAACTATATATAAATATCCTCATAATGACTTTTTTAATTTTTGGTAATAGCTCGTTTTATTGTAGATATTATCAGGTTTTAATACAATGTCCGTTGCAATTCTGTTCATAAAGTTCACAATTTAACGTAAGTTTAGTGTCTATATTTTAAAAAATTCATCGGATATATAAATTATAGTCAAAATCCTCATTCGCGAGCGATGTGGAATGTTATAATAATAAGTAGTGTTGACGGGTGATTTTCGTCCCAAGAGAAGTTTCGGGATAACTCTCCCGAGACAATCCTCATTCAACCTTGAATTTGTTTGGTTATAGGAGACCAAAAACAAATGTAGCAAAAAGGCAAAATGAACACAAGATCGATAAAGAGAGTTTAACGTGGTTCAGTGGAGCAAATTCAGCCTACATCCACGGGCACAAAGTGTGGGGTTGTTTTTTATTTCCAAATCGAGCTCGGCCGACCTGTTTTTAGGATTGTTATAAAGAATTCGAGCTTTTTTTTTATGTTTCTCTTTTACAAGTAGAGCTCCCTCCTTTATTACAAAATTTGTTATCCCCTACAAATGAAACTAACTTTCTTTTATATACTAAGAAAATTACAGCACTATTCTCATACTTCCATGACGTCACCCACGTGAATCTTCGGCTGACTGATGGGCTCTCTGCCTCGAGACTATCTTCGCCGAAAGCAAACATGCCACCTGACGGCTTGTCACATCACCCTGTTTCCCTACTGTCACACGCAATGTAATGAAGCCAGCCTGTAAAGAGTTCCCAAACAGTGGTGTGTGCCAAAGGGAAAAGTCCAAACTATCCATGATCATACGTCGGACTTCAAGAGGTCGGTCAAATGATCTGCCGAACTACCCAAATTGCTACCATCCCGAACAAAAATACACGAGCTCACTATTCCGGTCCAAGGAGAAGGTAGAACTGAATCGAGCTACCAGGCTACTGTCGTCGGTCTCGGCTCTGATGTGGTCGGCCCCTACAATCTACACCATGTTGTGTCCTCTGGTCGGTCGGATCCTGGAGCTAAGTCCGGACTCTCTCCTTGGCCGAGGACTGACCAACACCTTCTGAACATCTATCTTTTCAAAAGGAGAAAACTCATCTCTGCCCTTACCGAACTGTTCAAATACATTGTCATAAAAATCACTATCAACAAGTAGTTTTTTCAACATGATCAAAATTGAATCGGTCGAATCAGGAATGAATTGTGAGTCAGGTTCAATTGAATCTTTAAAATCGGCCTGTAAAAAAATCAGACAAAACTGGTGAACTAGTCCGACTGATTTTTTGTACTAAAAATTTTGTTTAACAATTTTTTTTTATAATTTTTTTTTAATTAAAATTATTTATGATATCACCGGACAGTTCAATCAGTCGAACCAGTGACCCATTAAATATTTTAAATCATCAGTACAACAACCGATCCGATATTTAAAATAATGGTAATTTTTACTACATGATGCACTAATCGCTATTTTTTTTCCTTCTTTTGTGATGCTAATCTACTTAAGCAATGATGTTAAAATAAGAAATAGTTCACTGATGTAATATTCAAATTTTTTTGTTGGTTTTGTATTTTCTATTATTTGCAGAATAATTGACAAAAGATTTGTGTAGGATTATGGGTGGATCCGATATGAGATTTTGAAGGTGGCGATTGAAGCTCTATAGTATTTCCGAGGCTTCTTTACAGCCGTTAGATTTATAAATTTTTCTTGTACAATATGTATATTATGTTGTTTCATTTTTATGTAAAAATATATATTCACATACTGATAGGCCGAGATGGGGAGACTGAATCAGTCTCATAATTTCTCTTGTACTATAAAAAATTTAAGTGTGAATATGTATCTCTATTGATTACGAGAATACATAATACATAAATTGTTTAAGTCCTTTATTTCTTGTTATCTAAGAATGAATTAGTGTGGTTAAAAAGTTCATAATATGATTACAAGCACGTAATATAATTAGAAATGGCTAATTAAAAAATAATGCAAATGGGTAGAAAAGCAAAACATTTGATGTTTGAAAAAATGCAAAGTTTTCTTATTTTAGAAATGTATATTTAAATATAGATATAGGCAAGACCATTTTCATGCAAAAATATATTGTTAAAATTTACTATTATTATAGAGGGAAATTTTGAAACACATTATATAATATTGTATTTTAGCTTACGTTTTATTTTTCATTTTCTTTTATAAAATGATTATCATGTTTGTCAATAAAAGTATAATTTGATATATATGTATGTGGGAAGGGAGAGCAAAAATTTTTGTGGCGACCCGATATATTAGGGGCGGGTAATGAGATAATTTTTTATACTTATTAATTGAACATGTCAGGTATAGATATTGACATTCTCAATCAAATAGATGTAAAATCTCATTGTGAACGGAAACTCGCACGAGACCGTTGAAAAATAGGGAGAATATTTTCGTAAATATTAATTGAACATAAATACGAAATATTAATATATATATATATATATATATATATTGAAATGGTTGGAACCCTGCCGCTAAACCATCTCTTACGGGCTTAAAACGGAGTAGGTAAAATCATCGGCTGTCTCAAGCTCTTAAAAAAAACGCACTTCCTGAATTCAAATCCAGGACATCAAGATGAAATTATGAACCATATACTACCAAATTATGTTCATTCGGGGCTCCAATATATATAATAAATACACAAAATTGGAGATGGTGATTTTTTTTTCGCTTGTTATAGATAGACAATTATGTCAACATCACTATCAAATTAAGTAACTAGAGTTTCGGTAAAAGAGAAGAAGATTTAAATCACTTAATCATAAAGGAAAAAATGGTGAATTATTCTTCTTAGTTTTGATTAATGATTATTAATTTGATATTGATCCAAATTTTAATTGATAATTAAGGAGTCACATTGAAAGATGCAATTTGATTAAGAATTAATAATAATAATTAGTTTAGCTAAATTTTTACAAATAACAATAATTATTTATTTACTATATCTTATAGAGTTAAAATTTTCAATATATATAAATATATATATTAAACATTTTAAGCATCTTTATCGCACCATGTGACGGCTCACTATTAAATTATATTAAATAAGAAACTTATTATAATAAGAATACATTAAATTGTAAAATTTAAATAACTCTAAAATTATTTTTATTATTAAAAATTAAAATTATAAACATATAATAAAATAAAATCATAATTTCCTATTCAAATAAGAAACATATTAATTTAATATGTGCCACCTAATTTATAGAATAATTTTTTATTGTTAAATTATAAAATTAAAATATCTCTAAAATTAATTTTTCATTTTAAAATTATAAAATTAAAATAAGAAACCTATTACAATATAAAAATAAAATCTCCTATTTATTATTAAATTATAAAATTAAAATATCTCTATAATTTTTTATTATTAAATTATAAAATTAATATAAAAAACCTATTACAATATAAAAACACAATCTCCTATTAAAATAAAACATATTACTTAAATTAATTAATAATGTAATTTTTTATTATTAAATTAGAAAAATAAGTCACATTAAAATAAAAAATGATACATAATCTCTATAATTAATTTTTTAATTATCTTTTTATTTTAAAATATAAAATAAATCAATTGTCTCATTTAAATTATAAAACAAACTAGATCCGGATCAATTATAAGATCAACATCTAAAATCTAATTATAATTTTTGTTATGATATGAAATTATAGTTAAATATGTGTTCAACCAGCATAAAATACGGGCTCTATACTAATTAAAAAATAAAGATAGATGTACTCTCTTCGTACATCTAAAATAATTAATCCAACAATTTATGTGATATTTCCTTCGTCAAAAGCTCTAAAAAAAAGAGAGAAAAAACTAATTCTTTTATAATTACACCCTATTCTTTCTCTCATTCTTCCTCTTTCACGCTCTCCATCTGTCTAGTTTCCATTTTATCTTATATCATATTGTTTTTGGTTTATTTATTTTTGTTGTAAATTCTTCATATATTAGTAGTTTGGATGGAGGAGAGACATGTCATTTGGGTAGGGACATATCCTTTAGTATTTGAAAGAACATACTTTAGTCTCCAAATGATGCATGGAAGGGGTATAACCCTTAGGAGGGTTACACCACAATCCAAATGGTGCCCTCAAAGGCACCCTTCCATGTCTTTATAAGGGAGACATCTTGTTCATTTCAGGAGATCCGATTTTCATCCAAAGATTTAAGTCTCATATTGTCTTCTTGAGTCCGAGAGAGTACCATCATATTACAAGTTCGAGATCTTGTTAAGGAGTGTCCATTGAACAAGAGGAATTCAGGTTATCCTGGGAGAACATTGGCCACAAATCCGTAGAGCACTGAAAAGGGGCTGATAAGTTCTTAAGAATAGAGAATTTTCTCGATCCGGACTACTGGTTTTTCGTCTTTGTAACAAGGTTTTTCTTATTCTCAAGTTTCAAGTTTTTCTATGGTTTATGCATGTTGATGGTATTTTCAGGTCCTATGATATTTAAGCAGTACGACATGGGTAAAAAGGTAATTCCCTTCTCGGTCAAGATCATTAATGCCGACTCGACCACTAAAAGCCAACAGTAAGGGGCCGAGCACTTTACGATTGGTAAACCGACCACTTAAGATCGGATGACCGGGCATTATCAGATCGATAGCAGCATTCTTAGTTCAAAAGACCATCGTGACCGATCTCATGAAGACCGAGAAAATAGCGAGATATGCTCCAGAAGATAAGACATCATATTTTTACGGATAAGAAGATAAGTTATCCTACTTTCATGGGGAAAAATTGATAAGTCAGTGTCCTAATAGGATAAAGGAAATGAATGTAATTTCAACTAGGAATCCTTATGGGAAAATGAAAATTGTTTCTTTGCTATTATAAATATGAGGGGAAAGCGTGCTTGTAAGGCATGGTTGAGAGTTGAGATATTGAGAGTTGAGAAGAGAACAAGAGAGAATTAGACTTGTAAACACAAAACAGATCAGAGAAACATATTTCGGTAATAAAACATCATCCGTTCTGTGTCCGTGGATGTAGGTTGGATCTGATCCACCGAACCACGTTAAAACTCTTTGTTGATTGGTGAATTTACTTATCTTTTGCCAAATTTGCTTTTGGTTTCCCATAAACAAAACAAATTCATAGTTGGAGGAGGATTGTCTCGGGAGTAAAAAACTCTTATTGCCCCTGAGACCAAAATCAGCCGTCAACAGTTGGCGCCGTCTGTGGGAAATCCAATAAAAAGCGGCTCGCGTATTAAGACGATGGCAGAAGGTGGAAATCACCAGTCATTGGGGAGTTCAACAGCAGAATGGATGGAGAAAATAGAGGAAAATATGAGGAAAGATAGGGAGAAACATCAAACCCTGATAAAATCCATGATGGACAACAAGAACATATTCCAGGAAAGAGCTCTGAACCGTCTCAGAGCTGAATTCGACAGGCGCAAAGTGGAGAGAGATGAGAGAATTAACGTAATTATTCAGGTCCGAAAACTGAAGAGAGAGGAACAAGAAGAAGAAGCCACCGGAAGGTGAAATTAAGACTAAGCGCAAGATGAAGACCGCTTCTTAGCTTCAAATTCTTGAAAATACTTATGCAGTTGAAGCTTATCCGTCCGAAACGGTGAGGGTGGAATTATCGGCGTGTGGGAACACAGGAATCTGGGCGACGCATGCTGTCCCGGGCTCGCGGCCCGGTCGGGAGTACGGAGTAGCCACGGGGGACTAAACCGGAGAATAATGGAGTCGCCACCCGATGTGAACCGGGAAAATGAGATTTAAGGCCGCACTCACCCCTCGCAAGGGAAGACCTCAAACCGTTGGGTTCAGAATGGTCCCTTACTCATGCCACAATACACGAAATGAGGCCATCTACCACCGGAATGGTTCTGTCTCGAATGGGAATTGGTGGTGCATCCTCCAAAGGTTCAGGTTCCATGTTGACTAAAGCTTCTTGGCCTTCTCGCCTTTCCCTTCTCAACTGTCTGATAGTTCTTTCAATTTCTGGGTCAAGCGGTCGGAATTCAAAGCTTCTGGTTCGTCTCATGAAGTGTCTGAGAACCTGAAACACAATAAAACAAAAATAATAAGTAAAAAGAAAAATTAAATACAAGTAAAAAAAATCTAACCCGTAAACTAATAATAAAAGATAACTAAGTCCCCGGCAACGGCGCCAAAAACTTGACCGGCGTAAACACACACGTATAACGCAAGCGTACGTATCGTTCAAGTAGTATAAAAAGTATCGATCCCACGAGGACTTAAAACCTTTTTGTTATCAATTTATTGGGCCAAATGATTACCAGTATCTAACAAGTTGTTTGATTGATTTGGAATGGCGACGATTCTAAATTTAAAGACAAATAACTAAAATTGCTTAAAAGTAGATTTTAAGGAAATTCAATATTAAAAACTATGCAGGGTTGTGATTTATTTCAATATTATTTAAAAGATGAAGTAGTTATCTTATAGTTGGGTAATATATTAATTTATTAACCTGGAACACTAACTTATGTAAAAGCCTCTTCCGATGGTCAATTACAAATATCTAGTATAATTCAATTGAACCATATGTCTATGTCAACCAAATTACCTAGATTCATTAAGTTCAAGTTCCAATTATGGCTACCCCCGCCTAACAGGTATATTCCTATCCTGTAAGGAAATCTATTAAAAGGGTTATTTATCCTCAAGGAAGATCGTGGGCTATTGAGTCTAAGGTCTTAAACTTAAAATCCCTATGTCTAGTTCATTTTAAGTTTACCTAATCAATTTAATTAATGGTCAGTTAATTAAAGAGCTTTAAGGTTAAGACTCAATAAATAAATCTTTAAATTACCCAAACTATAATCTAACCCTTATAAACCAGTTTAATTGAAATTCATCACAACCCTAGATAACTAATTTAGCTACGACACATAACTAGGGCTAAAAACTTAAAAGACTTAAAATAAAATTGCATAAAGTAAATGTAGTAAAATAAATGCTGAAAGTGAATTAAAATAAAATTGTTAAGGTAAAAAGGAATTACTTCTACTATATACTAATTAGATTTCTCCCATAATATAATATAAGCTTTGCAAAACATTTTCATCCAGCCATATAGGCGGTATTTTGATTTAATTCGTTTAAAAAACAACCAGCCATAAAGGCGGAATCATTTTAAAAATAACCAGCCATAAAGGCGGAATCAAAATAACCAGCCATATAGGCGGAATGAAAATAAACCAGCCATATAGGCGGAATGAAAATAAACCAGCCATATAGGCGGAACTGAAAATAAACCAGCCATAAAGGCGGAATATAAATTAACCAGCCATAAAGGCGGAATATAAATTTTATTATCCACCGACCAACCTGGCGGTATCCTGATTAAGTCAATTTAAAACTTGAATATATTATAATTATGGGAGAATAATCTAAGAAGTAATAGTAAAAGAATTACCTTTTACCTTAACAGAGGGAAGTTACCTCCTCATAATGAGTAGTAAAAACTGTAAAATAAAGAAAGTAAATTATTATTTTTACAGAAAGTAATTAAAAATTACAAAACTTTATTAAAAGAAACTTAGAGAGAGAGAGGAACTCCCTAATTACATAGGATTTGGGAGAGGAAATGGTACAACAAAAACTGAATTTCGAGCTCTATTTATAGGCGTCTATAGGGGGTCGGCGTCGCTACGCTGGGAGTATAGCGTGCGTCGCGACGCCAGCTACAGTGGACACGTGTCACTTGCTGGTTCGACGGCTCAAATCTTATCCGATGACTTGGCACTGTTCATGACGTCATTGCTTACGTCAGACTGATGAGGTGGCATTGTTCATGACGTCATTGCTGATGTCATGCTGACGTCACTGTCGGCAACTGTCGGCACCGTTGGATGGGTGACACGTGGCATCCGGCGCACGTTAGCAAGTCCGTTGCGATGTTGACACGTGGCACGGCGCACGTTAGCAAAGTCAAACTTTTCAAATTGTTGACCCGTTAACCACGGCGCATTTTAGCAACTTCGGTGCAGGGTGGGCGTCGCGACGCTAAGGCTTTGCGCGGCGCGACGCGCAGAAGACGAAATTATTCCAGTTGACGCATTTTTGACCGGTTTTGTCCCAAATTGCTTCCAGTGCTGTCCAAACTTTATTTATCTGCAAAATAACAACAAAACACATCAAAACGTTCATAAATCTCGAGAAACAATACAAAACATTAGGTCAAATGAGTGGGAAATAGTGGTATAAATACCACTCATCACACCCCCAAACCTAACATTTTGCTAGTCCTCGAGCAAAATAGAAAATAAAATAACCAGAAAATAAACTTTAACTAAACCACTTTCGTAGGGATCACGGTTGCATTTAGCATATGCAACAAGCCTTTAAACCCCTAGGTGTCCCTAGTGGAAGAGTGTAGTCTCGTGAGGGTTTACAGCAATGATACCCACAAATATTTTACAAAAGTAAAAAGTTAGTTAAAACTAATGCACACAAAAGCAAAAAGACAAGCGAAAAGAGAATAAAGAAAGTTAGTGACTAATCAGGTGAAAATTCTACTCCAAGTTACTAGTTGTTTTGTTTCTTTCTAAATTACCGAATAAGTAAATTCTCCGATTATTTTTACCATTCTTCATATACACAGCCAACAGAATATTAATCAACTCATTTTTGCCCACAACAGTCATAAGTGCAGTTGATAAGAGAGTAATATTTTTGTCCTAAAGTTTTATCAGACTTCACACCTTTTTGTAGTAATGGAATAATTTTCTGATTTTTCTGGTTTTTTTTCTTTGATTTTTTTTTTTATTTATATACAATACCTTCCGTCTATGTAGCGAGCTTTGGGTTGGTGGCTCCCAAACCAGTTGGCTTTAGGGCACCAGGTGTTAAGACACCCCTACGAACTTAATTACTCAGACTTCAGATATTTATATTTTTGCAGCATCTTCGATCCATGTAACGAGCTTTGGGCCAGTGACTCCCAAACCAGTTGGTTTTAGGGCACTAGGTGTTAAAACACCCTTACAGACTTAATAACTCGGATCTCGGACGTTTTTTTTTTTTTTATTTTTTTTACTCCATCACTATTTAGAGATGCTTCCTCCAATTAAACTATAGCACGGAATATTACAAACTTTTCAATTTTAGCTCATGACTGTATGTTTCCATGTAAGTTCATAATACCTGTCAACTGAACATATGAAGATTCATTTTAGTCAGATTTATGGAGAATTCACAAATTAAATAATTTAAAAGGAAATAAACAAAAATTAACTTGTTTCGAAATAAATGGTTTGAGATACGTATCAAGAGTGAAAACTCCTTACTCAGCTACCTCTCACCAATTTCACCTTTTTAGTCAAAACAGGAATACGAAAATGCAAAATTTTTTTGTAATTTTTGAAAAATTTTCAATTTTTTTGTATTTTTCGAAAAATTTTGGACTAAAAATAAAACAACATACAAACTAAAAACAAGGTACTAATCAACTAAATCTCTCCCCCAAACCTAAATGAGACATTGTCCCCAATGTCTTAACAGTAAAAGGAGAGTTAGAAGGTTGTACCTGGTTAGCTGAAATCTACAGGAAATTAAAGGTTAAGATCCAGATTAATTCGACGCCTCTTACCACGATCGTCCTCAGACCAATTTATCTTTGATAGGATAGGGTCAACTTGTGGTTCATAGGCTATGAGTTGGTCTATTAGATCCGGAGCAAGTCTGGCAGTGAAGATGAGGTCTTTCATAGGTTTTGACACGAACCCATTTCTCCGAGCATCATCAAGAACACACAAAGAAAATCATAAAATCCATCAACGTTGAGTAGTCCAAGCGGTTTCTGGTGTATGTTCAGGTTCGCCCAAGATAGAACTATAAAATTTCCTCCAATGTACCCAAGCCACCTGGCAAAGCAATAAAAGCATCAGCACGGTTAATCATTTCTACCAAACGTTCAGACATACCTGATACGATCAGTTCCTCTCCGTTTGATGATCCAATAAGATTTGCCTCTGCCAAGGGTTTTGGGACGATTCCCAAAACTGACTGCCTCCCTCCTGTACGGCTTTTGAAACGATCCCCATAAGTCCGAGATTGCCTCCGCCATATATTAAATGCATATTCCTTGCAGCTAAAACTCGACCCAATTCCTGTGCTGCTTCTATGTATTGTGGTTTAGTACCAACTACTACCACAACACACACAGATGTTTTCAACTCGTCTTCTTGAAGTGGCTTCCATTTTTCTATGTATTTCTTTCTCAAATTAGGATGACTTCAAAGGTGCAATGATGAGTTGAATTTATAATACCTGAAAAGGGTGAGTAAAAATAGCACAAGTATCTTCCAAAGGACAGTTAGTAGCAAAATAGTAAAATAGATCGTGATAGTCACAAGATTTGGATCCTGTCGGAGAAAAAGTAAACAAACAAACAAATTATATTATTAAGAAAAGACAAAGAAATATAATATATACAAAAATTTACAGCTTGATTAACGTCTATGCGTCAGGGACAAGCTTCCCATCCAATTTTCTTATAAATTGGCAAACAGGGTCTTTTTTAGTCAGATCCCAAGACTTAACTGTTGTCTTTCTTTTTGGAATTGTGTATGTAATCTGCGAATTCTATGTGAACATATCCACTGGGATGCGTCTCAAGAGTCGAAGATATATCATCTAAAGACTCCTTACTCAAGCCATCCCTAATGAATTTAATTTTGTCTTCACGATTATCAGACACCATTCCTAAAGAACGACAACGAGTGTTGCAATTCCAACGTGCACATTTGTAACAAACACCCATTTGCTTAGCTCTTCGTTTCTTTGCATAGGTGCTTCTTCCAAACCAGCAAGTGTGAAATAAAAGAGTCAGAAGATTCACACCTGCCAATCGGACTCGTGCTTCAATTACCCAACGAATGTCATTGGGAACACCATAGATTGTCAGTAACCTCATCCGTTCCAAGCGAGCTTTGTAGACTTTCATCAGAGATTTTTGAGGGAGAGAAGGAAATTGCTTGTGAAGATTTGAGAGAGCTTCGTCCATCTTGAAATGACTTAATCTGCAAAAACTAACACACAAAATTAAATCACACCAAAGCACAATATATACAAAAATTGCATGGGTTGCCTCCCTGCGAGCGCTAAGTTTAAAGTCGTCAGCTAGACATGACTTCTTGAACGTTTATGCTGGATCTGAAAGTGTGACACTTTCTTTTTGTCGCTCAAATGATTCTCCCCAGTAGTGCTTGACACGCTGACTGTTAACTTTGAATGTGTTGTTGGTTTTGGGATCCAGTAACTCAACAGCTCCATATGGTAAAACCTGAGTGATCACAAATGGTCCTGACCACCTAGATTTCAGCTTTCCAGGGAAAAGTTTTAATCTCGAGTTGTACAACAACACCTGCTGCCTTGGTTCTAACTGTCTGTGCACTATTTTTCGGTCATGCCATTTTTGGTCTTTTCCTTGTATAATTTGGCATTGTCGTAAGCCTGTAGGCGAAATTCCTCCAATTCATTGAGTTGGTGAAGTCTTTTCTCTCCTGCAGCTTGTGAGTCAAGATTCAACTTCTTCAGTGCCCAATACGCCTTGTGTTCAAGCTCAACTGGCAGATGGCATGATTTCCCAAACACAAATTGATATGGAGACATACCAATGGGTGTCTTGTAAGCTGTTCTGTAGGCCCATAATGCATCATCTAGTTTTGTAGACCAGTCCCTCCTTGTTGATCCAACGGTCCTTTCTAGGATTCTTTTGATCTCCTTGTTTGAAACCTCAACCTGTCCATTTGACTGTGGATGGTAAGCAGTGGCAACTTTGTGAGTAACTCCGTATTTGGATAGGAGTGCATCAAAGTATTTGTTGCAGAAATGAGAGCCACCATCGCTGATGATTGCTCGAGGTGTTCCAAATCGAGTGAAAATGTTCTTTTTCAGGAATTTGATCACCACTTTGGAATCATTGGATGGCAGTGCAATTGCCTCAACCCATTTGGAGACGTAGTCTACAGCAACCAGAATGTACATGTTTCCAAATGATGGAACAAAGGGTCCCATGAAATCAATACCCCATACATCGAATATTTCCACTTCCAGAATATTTTGCAACGGTCCTTCGTTTCTCCTTGAAATATTCCCCGTTCTCTGGCACCTGTCACATTGAAAAGCAAAAAGATAAGCATCTTAAAAAGTGTGGGCCAGAACAAACCTGATTGAAGGACTTTGGCTGCATTTTGTTTCCACTGAAGTGTCCGCCTTATGGTGATGATGACAGTGTTGGAAAATACTGTTGACTTCCTCCTGTGGAACACACCGTCTCAGTAATTGATCAGCACAGCGTTTAAACAGGTACGGTTCATCCCAGACATAGTGCTTGACTTCTTTGAAGAACTTCTTCCATTGCCTGAGTTGTCCATTCCAACGGCCATTTTCCTGTACAATATAATTGACATAGTCAGCATACCAAGGGACTTCATGTTGTTTTATGGAAAACAGTTGTTCATCTGGAAAAGTTTCTTTGATTGTCAGTTCTTTGTCAGCTGTTTTTCTCCATTTTCCAGCCTCGATAAGTGATCTGCCACCTGGTTTTCTGTTTCCTTTCCTGTCTCGAATCTCCACGTCGAATTCTTGCAAAAGAAGTATCCAACGGATCAATCTGGGTTTGGCATCTTTCTTTGTGATCAGGTATTTGATGGCTGAATGATCTGTGTAAACCACCACTTTGGGACCTAGCAGATAGGAGCGAATTTGTCAAAAGCGTACACAACTGCTAGCAACTCCTTTTCAGTGGTTGTATAGTTGAGTTGAGCTTCATTCAGAGTTCTGCTGGAGTAGTAAATGGTGTGGAAAATCTTTGCTTTGCGTTGTCCCAAAACCGCCACTACAGCAAAATCACTAGCATCACACATTACCTCAAATGGAAGGGTCCAATCTGGTGCTACAATGATGGGGGCAAAATCAGCTTCTGTTTTAAGATCTCGAAAGCTTCCTGGCATTCTTTGGTGAAGTTTAAAGGCACATCCTTTTCCAGAAGATTGCAAAGAGTTTGGCAATCTTGGAAAGTCTTTGATAAATCTCCTGTAAAAACCTGCATGTCCAAGAAAACTCTGAATCCCTTTTACAGATGTTGGTGGAGGTAGTTTCTCAATTGTCTTTATCTTTGCTTTGTCTACCTCGATTCCCTTTTGTGAAATCCGGTGTCCAAGAACAATACCTTCTTGTACCATGAAATGGCATTTCTCCCAATTGAGTACCAGGTTTGTATCTTCGCACCTTTGTAATACATGTTCCAAATTTTTCAAACAATGGTCAAAAGAATCTCCAAACACAGAAAAATCATCCATAAAAACCTCCATACTCTGCTCCAGCATATCTGAGAGAAGATGGCCATCATGCAACGCTGAAAAAGTGGCAGGGGCATTACATAATCCAAATGGCATCCTGCGGAAAGCAAAAGTACCATAGGGACATAAAAGTAGTTTTCTCCTGGTCTTCTGGTGCGATGGCAATCTGATTGTAACCTGAATATCCATCAAGAAAACAATAGAATTCATGTCCTGTCAGTCTATCTAACATCTGGTCAATGAATGGCAGCGGAAAATGGTCCTTTCTCGTGGCTTTGTTAGCTTCCTGTAATCCATACATACTCTCCATCCAGTCACCGTTCTGTTGGAATCAGCTCGTTCTTTTCATTGGTGACAACAGTAATTCCTCATTTCTTTGGTACACACTGCATAGGACTTACCCAAGTGCTATCTGAGATGGGGTAAATGATGCCAGCATCCAACCATTTGATGATTTCTTTCTTCACGACTTCCTTCATGATTGGATTGAGTCTCCGTTGATGCTCCACTGTTGGTTTGTATTCATCATTCATCAGAATCTTGTGCATGCAGAATGATGGACTAATGCCTCGAATGTCAGCTATAGTCCAGCCAATGGCTCTTTTGTGCTCTCGTAACACTCTTAGTAGCTTTTCTTCCTGCTCCAATGTTAGTGAAGAAGAAATAATAACAGGTAATTCAGAAGAGTTTCCAAGAAACGCATACCTGAGATGGCTCGGCAGTAACTTTAGTTCCAGCTGTGGTGGTTCTTCAATCGAAGGTTTGATTCGATCTTTCTTTGGCAGTTCCAAGCTTTCAACTGGTGGTGTTACTTTGAATCGGAATGGTTTGTCAAGGTAGTTGATACATTGCAAGATTTGAGCATCTAGCTCGCTGTCAGTCATGTTGGTGATGCAAGCTTCAAGTGTATCTGTGGGATTTGACTCAGTATTCTGAACAATTTTATCAACAACATCAATTCTGAAGCATTCTTCTTCTTCCTTTTCATCGCTTGGAAATTTCATATGGCTTGGAAAACATTAAAGGTCACTTCTTGGTCCTGCACTTTCATGGTTAGTTCTCCTTTTTGCACATCAATTACAGTTTTACCTGTAGCCAAAAATGGTCTCCCAAGAATGATAGGTACTTATTTGTCTTCTTCCATGTCAAGGATGATGAAGTCAGCTGGAAGGATGAGTTTGTCAACTTTAACCAGCACATTTTCCACGACTCCTCTCGGAAATGCGAGTGTTCGAACGGTAAACAGAAGGTTCGTGTTCGTGTAGCGTTCGAGAACGCGTTCGAACGAAACCAGACCTGATGCATGATAAGACTGAGAAAGTGCGTGTGCATTCACGTAGCGTTCGAGAACGCGTTCGAATGGTAAACAGAAGGTTCGCGTTCGTATAGCGTTTGAGAATGCGTTCGAACGGAACCAGACCTGATGCATTATGAGACTAAGAAAGTACGTGTGCGTTCGCGTAGCGTTCGAGAACACGTTCGAACGGTAAACAGAAGGTTCGCGTTCGTGTAGCATTCGAGAACGCGTTCGAACAGAACCAGACCTGATGCATGCAACATAAAGAATAAAGACAACAATGTCAAGCTTAGTTAGTCCGATTAAACGTATCTTGCATTCAACCGAACACACATCAACCGGCACGGCGAATCATCGTGGTAAAGGGCTTTAACCCTTCCCCGTGGGGGATCTTCCATTCCACTTACTAAGCCCATACGCTCGATTGAATCATGCATACATAGAATTAAAAGCAATAATATCAAACTAGTATGCCCGATTGAACGTGTCTTGCATTCAACCGAACACACATCAACCGGCGCGGCGAAGCATCGTGGTAAAGGGCTTTAACCTTCCCATATGGGATCTTTCATTCCACTTACTAAGCTCATGCGCTCGATTGAGTCATGCATACATAGAATTAAAAGCAATAATATCAAACTAGTATGCCCGATTGAACGTGTCTTGCATTCAACCGAACACACATCAACCGGCGCGGCGAAGTATCGTGGTAAAGGGCTTTAACCCTTCCCCATAGGGGATCTTTCATTCCACTTACTAAGCCCATGCGCTCGATTGAGTCATACGTAAATAAGCAATATGCAGAATTCGAGTGACGAAAATAAATAAATCAAAGCAACGTGAAACAAAAGGAGGTGCCGTTTATTCAAGTGGTACGTGGAGTTGTATCCCAAGTACAGACTGCACTACCGTCCATTCGGATTCAGCTACGGAATTTACGTCTGGGTTTCCATCTCCTATATACCACAAGACACGACACTTTTCCATTCATCCAATACCCACAACACACACATCATACGCAAACAAGATTCAACAAATAATTAAAATACGATCAAAATAAATAACAAAAATCAAATGAAGATGAGTGTGAAAAGTACCCTCAGGTCTAACATTTTAAGCCGTCTCTCGGACTCGCGTTTCACGAAGATCGGAAGGGGTAAAACTCCGCAACTTTTCTGGTTCACTGGTTTGCCTTTTCCTTCACCGTTTAGCCGCTCAAGCTACTGTTTCGACTCCGTTTTGCTGCTGTTTCCTTGCGGTTTCGCTGCCGTTTCCTCTGTATTTTTGCTCACTGTTTCAGGTCTTGTTTTTGGTGTTTTAGGCTACTGTTTTTGGTGTGATTTTCGGTGATGTGTGGAGGTTTATGAGGCTGGTTTTCGGTGGTGATTATGGGGCGTTTCGGTGGTTGTAGGGGGTGTGAATGGCTATTGTATTTTCAGGGATGTGAGGGTAAGGTTGAAGGGAATGATTTGCTATATTTCTTGTGATTTGCGTGTGATGTCTTAAGGTTTCTTGCTGTGATTTTCGTGTGAGTCGTGTATGAGCTAGAGAGGTGTATGTCTTGGTTAGGGGTTGTTTATATAGAGAAGGGCTAGGGCTTCACCTTGTCTCACAAGGAATGGATTTTGGCATTAAAGAGAGATATGATTTGGTGTTGAGCAAGGAAAGTCAAAGATTGAGGGGGGACAAATTTTGGCTAGATTAGGAATACAAAATATTTAATTTGTTATGATTGATTTTAATTAGGCATGACATCTTTTTAATTTAGTATGTGATTTGCTTAGTTAGGAAGTTAATATATTTGATTTATCTTAATAGGTATGATTATATTTTGTGTTTTATTTAATTGGTAAATGGTTTAAATATTTTATTTAATATTTAATGTTTAATTTAATTAAATTAGGATGTATTTTATGGGCTTTGGGGAGCTAATTGGGCTGGGGTGCGAGGCTAGCAGTGAAACCAGAAACACCGACGCCGTTCGAACGCCAATTCGAACGCGGCACGAACGTCCGCAATCTGCCGGAAGTTCGAACGAAGTAACGAACGCAACACTAACGAAGATAGTGAACTTGTGAAATGAACTTGATGACGTACTTATTCTGAATTTCCCCTTCCGACCTTCGTTTCCCGCAATATCCTTAGCTAAAAAGGTAGTGCCTCCAACTGTGACTCATTATCGGGTTTCACATGCAAAAATGCAATGCCTACACGGCGAAGTTAGGGTTATCGGACCAGCAGCTGCAGATGTGGTTCTGTCATCGGCATTTGAAGGACCGGAAGGCGCCAAGTGTGAAGCAGCAACCGAAATTTTCTCAGCCACTTGTGCCAACTGGCAGAAAAGAATTGGCGGGAAGTGAGTTGGTGGGAGGAGGTGCGACAGTTCAGAGGTACCACGAGGGGTCTATGGCGCCAATGACAATGCTTCCTCCGCCGCTTAATAGTATAGTGGAGGTGAGAGCTATTACTTTTGTGGAGGCTCAATTGAGGGAGCCGTTGAGAGAGGATGGGCCCATTCTCGGCATGAAGTTTGATTCCTTGCCGCCTGATGCTTTTGGTAGACCCATAGATGAAGCAACATTGGGGCAGCCGAAGCATCCTGGACGCTCTTTCGAGGCCAAAGAATATAAAAGACTTGATTTGAAACCAGTCAATGATATGTTCACGGTTCAACCTTAGGGTCCCATGAGGACTCTTCATGAATACAAGTTTCTTCTAGAGCAACCAACTGTTAGGACTAAGATACATGAGAAAGTTACCTCATCTCACCACTATGGTTCACCTGCTGATGGTCAGCTGCCTAACTAAAATCTGGCATCTCATCAAGGCAGGCAGAGCCACCTCTTGCCATCTGTTTCGGGTGATTATGAAAATATTTCACGGAAGAACTCCTTTATGAGTGGTGCAATGGATGCTCATGTTGGTGGCTGCCCAATTACAGAAATGGACAATGCATTTATTTCATCTGATAGGAGAGTCACCCATGATGAGGACATGTCACGGATAAAAAAACGCAAGAATGAGGAGGCGAGAATAGCCCATGAAGTTGAAGCACATGAGAAAAGGATTCGAAAAGAGCTAGAAAAACAAGATATTTTGAGGCGAAAGAGGGAAGAACAAATAAGGAAAGAAATGGAGAGACAAGACCGTGAAAGGTGAAAAGAAGAAGAAAGGTTGTTGCGGGAAAAGCTACGTGAGGAGGAAAAAGCTCGTAAGCGCGAAGAGGCTGAGAGACGAAGAAAGGAAGAAGCTAAACGCAAGGCAAAATTGGATGAGATTGCTGAAAAACAGAGGCAAAGAAAACGAGAGCTGGAAGAAAAAGAACGACTCAGAAGAGAAGCATTATTGGGAAGGTCATCTGATGAGGCTACTAAACCTTACGAGCCTCTTGTTCATGCATTGGAGTCTGGAACAGCTGTTGTTCCCGCTGCGGCAGCAGCTGCACCAGCCCCTGGAAAATACATTACCAGGCACCTGCGCGGGAAAACTGAAGTTTCCAGTGCATGGCAATCGCAACCTTCTCAATTCGAGGATCGATGGGCCAGTGGTGCCAGGCGAAGTGAAATCTTTGGTCAGACGGCCCCACCTGAACCTGATTCTGGTCGATGGAGCAGCAGACAGACTGAGGGTTCTGGTCAGGCTCCTCCAGAAGCCGACCGAC
Source organism: Zanthoxylum bungeanum (assembly GCA_019454045.1). Classification (NCBI taxonomy): domain Eukaryota; kingdom Viridiplantae; phylum Streptophyta; class Magnoliopsida; order Sapindales; family Rutaceae; genus Zanthoxylum; species Zanthoxylum bungeanum. The sequence goes on from SKCR01021653.1 coordinate 205,051, forward strand.
TTGAAAGCCGTATTCAATATTTTGGGGATATACTCGATGCGAAGGAATGATATAAGATCAGGAAAGGCACCAAACCCGTGGCCCGCCAATCACATGTGTTATCATAAAAATCCCGAGCAGAAGTGATCTGACCCGACTCACTTCATTTTTTAGGATCAGGATTACGTCAAGGGATGAAGTGTATGAGGGAGCGTGTGAACCCTTCGTGGTAGGATCAAACTCCCGAAGTCGGAGCGTAACTACCTCATGACTTGCATCTGTCAAGGCTCGGGGCTGGATTTGTTCCACCGAGGCCTCTGTGTGCCACCGGCTCGAGGACGGATTCGTTCTGCCGAGGTTTCGTGGTGTAGGCTCGGGGCTGGGTTTGTCCCGCCGAGGCCTCTTTGTGCCACCGGCTCAGGGCTGGATACGTTCCGTCGAGGTTTCGTGGTGTAGGCTCGGGGCTGAGTTTTTCCCATCGAGGCCTCTGTGTGCCACCGGCTCGGGGCTGGATTCGTTCCGCCGAGGTTTTGTGGTGTAGGCTCGGGGCTGGGTTTTTCCCGTCGAGGCCTCTGTGTGCCACCGGCTCGGGGCTGGATTTGTTCCGCCGAGGTTTCGTGGTGTAGGCTCGGGGCTGGGTTTGTCCCGCCGAGGCCTCTGTGTGCCACCACCTCGGGGCTGGATTCGTTCCGTCGAGGTTTCGTGGTGTAGGCTCGGGGCTGGATTTGTTCCGCCGAGGCTTCTGTGTGCCAATTGGTTATCCGGCTCGGGGCTGGATTCGTTCCACCGAGGCCACTTGGTTATTCGGCTCGGGGCTGGATTTCGCTCCGCCGAGGAGCCATTATGGTTTCTCTCAGCTCGACGTCGGGTTACGTCCCACCGAGTCTGTCTATTTGGACTGGGGACGTAAGATTCCCCAAGAGTCAAGTGTTTCTCTTAGCTCGGGGTCAGGTTACGTCCCACTGAGTCTCTCTCTTTGGACTGTGGACGTAACATTCCCCCAGAGCCAAATGTTTCTCTCAGCTCGGGGTCGGGTTACGTCCTACCGAGTCTGTCTTTTTGGACTGGGGACGTAACATCCCCCCCAGAGCCAAGTGTTTCTCTCAGCTCGGGGTCGGGTTACGTCCCACCGAGTCTATCTTTTTGGACTGGGGACGTAACATTCCCCCAGAGCCAAGTGTTTCTCTCAGCTCGGGGTCGGGTTACGTCTCACCGAGTCTGTCTCTTTGGACTGGGGACGTAACATTCCCTCAGAGCCAAGTGTTTCTCTCAGCTCGGGGTCGGGTTACGTCCCACCGAGTCTGTCTCTTTGGACTGGGGACGTACCATTCCCCCAAAGCCAAGTGTTTCTCTCAGCTCGGGGTCGGGTTACGTCCCACCGAGTCTGTCTCTTTGGACTGGGGACGTAACATTCACCCAGAGCCAAGTGTTTCTCCCAACTCGGGGTCGGGTTACGTCCCACCGCATGATCTAATTTTCGGCTCGGGTTGTCCCCTCATGGCCGGGCCTCGAGAGATCGTTTGCAGGAGATTATTTGGGGCAGATTATGAAAGATAAAAAGTGGAATAGAAACATGTAAAAAAAAGGTCAGCCATCAGTCCTTCAGGAGTACTGTTCTTTTTATATAGTTCCCGACACCAACTTGTATAACTCGTTGGAACCGAGAACTAGGGGACAGATGTTGATGGTATTTTCAGGTCCTATGATATTTAAGCAGTACGACATGGGTAGAAAGGTAATTACCTCATCGGTCAAGAATCTTGACTCAAGATCATTAATGCCAACCCGACCACTGAAATCCAACAGTAAGAGGCCGAGCACTTTACGATCGGTAAACTGACCACTTAAGATCGGATGATCGGGCATAATCAGATCGATAGCAGCATTCTCAGTTCAAAAGACCATCGTGACCGACCTCATGAAGACCGAGAAAATGACGAGATATGCTCCAGAAGATAAGACATCCTATTTTTACGAATAAGAAGATAAATTATCCTACTTTCATGGGGAAAATTGATAAGTCAGTGTCCTAATAGGATAAAGGAAGTGAATGTAGTTTCAACTAGAAATCCTTATGGGAAAATGAAAATTGTTTCTTTGCTATTATATATAGGAGGGGAAAGCGTGCTTGTAAGGCAGGGTTGAGAGTTAAGAGTTGAGAGTTGAGAGTTGAGATATTGAGAGTTGAGATATTGAGAGTTGAGAAGAGAACAAGAGAGAATTAGACTTGTAAACACAAAATAAATCAGAGAAACATATTTCGGTAATAAAACATCGTCCGTTCTGTGCCCGTGGATGTAGGTTGGATCTAATCTGCCGAACCACGTTAAAACTCTCTGTTGATTGGTGAATTTACTTATCTTTTGCCAAATTTGCTTTTGGTTTCCCATAAACAAAGAGTTAGAGGAGGATTGTCTCGGGAGTAAAAAACCTTTATTGCCCCTGAGACAAAAATCAGCCGTCAACAATGCATATTAGATCTATTTTTCTGGTTTGATTTGTTTGGAGGCATGTTGATTTGTTGTTTAATGACACTAATCGGCCAACAATTTTTGTGGATTTTATTATTTAGAACTGTTGATATGTGATTTTCACTAACTAGTAGTGCTAGCAATCCAACGTTTGTGTTGGTTTTTCATGTTTCTTGTTGTTTTCAAGAATAATTTTTCTTTTCTTCGATTGATCTTGCGGGTTAAAGGGGTACATCAAACACTGAGGTGGAGCTTTACGGTGTTTTTCGAGGCGGGACGAAGCGAGAGGATATCTTGAGTGAGGAGAGATTTTGCAATTTTTAAGAGATGAATTTATAAATTCATAGGATTTTTTATTATTATTTACTTAATGCAAGTTGAAAAAAATTGGGGGGGGGGGGGGGGGGTGGGGAGGGGTGTCTGGCATACAAAGAGACTTCTCCCATGTCTATACAATTTATTATAGATTTATAGACTTTTTTTTTCTTTTACTAGATTGTATATAGGATGCTGTAAACATTTTATGTTGGAAATTATGTTGTTTCGGTTCTAATTAAAAATATGTAATTATCGACACTGTGTTGAGATAAGAGGATCAAGCCAATCCCATAATCCATCTTATACTTGATTAGTTTTAGATGCGAATCCACCGATCTCATAATTTCTCTTATATCTTATTTATTTTATGTGTGAATTAATGTATTAGTTACTCATATTATTTTATATTATTAGGTTTTATCCTATATATATTTGGGTATTAGAATATTGTAAGTATTCTATTTGAGGTAAAATGACAGTGTACTTACATGTTGTCAAGTAATTGAATATCTCATTAATCTTCAAACAAAAACAGTTTGTATGATATTTAGAATAACTGAAAAGTATTTAAATTAATATGAAGTTTTGTACAATTATAGGGGTCTCTGTGTAATAAACCATCTTTAAAATTATATAAAAGACGAAAGAGCGACGAAGGCTCGCTCGACTGAGGTAGCTTTTAATTTTCATTTTCAATTTGGATGCTTTTTAATCAAACGGAGAACAGAAAATCTTCGGCGGCGGCGGCGGCAAATTATGTCGACGGAGAAGAATCCAGTTGAGTTCTGTAAGGGCATTAACGGCCTCGACAAGGTCGTTCTCCGCGAGTCACGCGGCAGCTCCGCTGAGGTACGACGTCGTTTCACTTTGCATTCTTAATTTCTTCGGTTTTGATTTGTGTCTTTGCCTGATCCAATTGTGCTGTCCCTGTTTTGATTAAGAATCTTGTTCGATTTATTGCTTAATAGTAGATCGCTTGGTTAGTTAAATCGAATTAGTTGAAAATTACGGAATCGCCAAGTTTCTTTAGCTAGGTTTTAGTAGATCCGGAGAAGTAAATGTGTGTGAGCTTGCCGATCCTTATAATACTTGTTGTACCAGATATGCTTTTAGCTTGAAACGAAAAATTAGAGTTTCAAATCGAGATGGATCCGCTCAAATGAAATATTTTTGTGTATTTGATAAAATTGTAGAGAATGATTGAGAACATCTCACATGTACTGTAACGATTGTGTTTTGGAACTGAAACCACCCAATCTATCGGTGCCAGAACTTTATTTAAACTGAATTGCTGTCTCAAACCACTCAATCTATCGGCCGGCCATTGAGGCGTGAGGCGGACCTCATCGAGGTGGTGAGGCGGGCGCCTCAATCGTAAATCGGAAAAATAATCCAAAATACATTCATTTCATTATAATTCATAGTATGTTCAAAAAACTATTGATAACTAATCCAAAATTCACTAACTTCTTCCGATATTGGGTACGTATAGAAACATCGGGCATTAATACAATATCCAAGTCATCAAGCACGGGAAACAAAACAAAATGGAAAAGTAATTCCAATCAAAAGAAGGAAAAGTAATTCCAATTATCCACAACTTATTCGCTGAAATGCAGAGAGTAAACAAGATACAAATTTGACATGTAACAAATTGACACAATGAATAGAAACATCGAGCATTAATACAATATCCAAGTCATCCAACAGAATAAAAAATAGCACCTCATTGTTCACTTGGACCTTTTCTCAAACGGTAGAGGGGTTCAAGGCAAATAGCACCCAATTATCTAAAACCCAGATATCTATTAAACACAATCACATGTATAAACGAACAGATATTGGGTATGTATAAAAACACTTGACTTTATATATTCAAAACGACGACGTTTTGGCACCCCCAAAACGTCGTCGTTTCGGTGGGAAAACAAAAAAATAAAAAAAAAATGTCTGAACGTGAGACGGCCGCCTCAGACCGCCTCACGCCGAGCGGCCGCCTCACGCGGTGAAAGGCGGGAAAATTGGCTACAGCGCATTAGGCGGCCGCCTCGAGGCGGCGCCTCGAAACGTATTTTTAAACATAACTTATATGATAGTAAGGGAGAAGTTATTTATTGACTTGATATTCACGACATGTCGATAGTGATGCTTATTATTCAGCCATAGCACACAACTGAATTCGCATAAGTCGTAATGCACAGCAGCACGAGGGCAGTTGAGGTGTACTATTGCTATAATCTCACTATAGCCTACAACCTCAAAGGCAAATGCTTCCCTGTGACTGATGTTCACATTGATTTAATTTTCTCCCTCACTTTATAATAAGTTATTGAGTTTCAGGTTGCAAGAGTCTATCTGTTATGCTGTCTGAAATAGTGTTGCTTGTTGCCTTCTATACTAAATTTAATCTCTTCTTTTTGGGTTTTCCAGGTGTATTTGTATGGGGGTCATGTGACATCTTGGAAGAATGACCATGGGGAGGAGTTGCTTTTTGTCAGTAGTAAGGTGATATTTTATATTCTATCGACAACTATCTTTGATTTTCTGCTTCACACCATAAGTAATAGTGCCTTTGTTATTGATAAGAGGCTATACAATACTCTAGTAACCACTACTTGTATACCCAGATCATTTTTTCGATTGCCTCTAGACTTATCCTCATCATTAGATGTTCAATAAGCATAGTCTTTAGTTGCTGTGATTTAATGAAATGTGTGTTAGCTCCACAAGATACCGATTTGCCTCTTTTCAATACTAAAAAGAGTCTAAAATTTATTTATGATTAAAGTGTATCACAAAATAATCAGACTTTTATGCTCTGTGCAGGCCACATTCAAGCCTCCAAAGCCTATTCGTGGAGGAATTCCAATATGCTTTCCTCAGGTATGTGTTTCCACAAGTTTTGTACCTTTTTTTTTTTTTTTTTTTTTTTTTTTTTACAGCATTCATCTAGCCTAAAAACTTACTCCATTTTTGCAGTTTGGAAGTCATGGCCCTCTGGAGTCGCATGGATTTGCTAGAAATAGGATATGGAGTATTGATAATGACCCGCCTCCTTTTCCAACTAATTCCTCGACTAAGACTTACATTGATTTGATACTAAGGCCTTCGGAAGAAGATCTGAAGATCTGGCCTCACAGGTTAATAGTTGGATCTTTCATCACTTTCCTGCATATTTACATGAAGATAGATATAGCTAGAATTTTGGTAAACTTCTGGTTTGAAGTGAAAATCCTTACATTTTTATCTCCACAGTTTTGAGTTCCGTCTAAGGGTAGCTTTGACTCCTGGTGGAGATCTGATGTTGACCTCTCGCGTCAGGAATACCAGTGCAGATGGGAAGCCATTCTCATTCACATTCGCATATCATACATATTTCTCTGTTTCAGACATCAGGTAATTCTCAAACATGCTTGATAATTCACAATCTGTATATAAGACAATTGGTGGAATTTGAAATTGGAAGTATACACCGCTAGTTTCTTCTGAATTTCTCCTCTCTTTAAAAGTAGAAAATGTCAACAGCGCAAGTTGTGAGGTTATGGTGTCAGTGCTATTGAACTACAGTCTATGAATCTCCTGGAACAGTAACTTTCTCTCCTTTGCCCAAAGCTGAATTTGTGTATCTGATGCCAGCTTGTGATTGAAATGTTTGGAAACTTGACTCAGCATACATAAGAATATGAAAATTGTTTCTAGCCAAAATATCACCACAATGTGAGTTACTCAGATCATTCATGGGATGTTTAAGGTTAAACTTGGGTTATAAGACTTTGATCCCATAATGGCGGCATCATCTTGCAGTCGGTTTCTGTGTCTCTTAATTAGTTAATTTAAAATTCAGGTCCTCTTAAAGCATTATGGCAAAGGGCTTGGGACTTGGTTGTCAGATCCTGAGTACGAGTCCAGGGTGTGCATTTCTTGTAAGAGCCTGGGGCAGCCATGAGTTTTACCTGCTCCGCTTAAGCCCGGGTCTGGTGTTTGGCGGTGGGGTTTCCAACATTTCCAAAAAAAAAAAATCACCAACAGTATATCCTCATTGGACTACTTTAGGTGGTACAATCCTCAAATTTATCAAATTTAATCTTGTTAATGGAAAGTTTCTGCCACATTTGTTATAGGTTTTGTGGCTACCTGTATGCAGTTTACTATTCCTAGTTAGAAACTTAGAAATAATATAAAGTTACTTGCTAACCGTTAATTATGGGAAAATGATGGAAAGTAATAGTTAATATTTACAATCATATCTTTGACTCTATATTCTGCAGATTTGATTTGTCTTTAAATTGGTTTAGTTGCTTGTGCACAGTGAAGTTCGCGTTGAAGGATTGGAGACACTGGATTACCTCGACAATTTGCAGAATAAGGAGCGTTTTACTGAACAAGGGGATGCGATAACATTTGAATCAGAAGTGAGTTCAGGCTATCATTTTTCTGTGTGTTCTTATGTTATCGACTTATCATGCTCTTAACGTTTAGCTAATGCTTTTATGGTTTATACAGGTGGACAAAATATACCTCAGCACTCCTACAAAGATTGCAATTTTGGATCATGAAAAGAAAAGAACATTTGTCATTCGTAAAGATGGGCTTCCAGATGCTGGTGAGATTGCTTCTGCCCAAATACTTTCCTAACAATGTTCTTGTTATTAACTGGGTCTAAGTGGCATCTCTATAATTTGAAACTTTTCATGTGCATGGAAGGGATGCATCATGTGACCTTTGCTTGTTTGAGATTGTAAATGTGCATCATTCTATCTTAGTTTAGTATCACCTAGAAGACATTCTATTCATGCAGTGGTGTGGAATCCATGGGATAAGAAGGCAAAGGCTATGGCTGATTTTGGGGACGATGAGTATAAGCATATGCTGTGCGTGGAGGCAGCAGCTGTTGAAAAATCGATTACGTTGAAACCTGGGGAGGAGTGGAAAGGAAGGCTGGAGCTTTCTGCTGTTCCTTCCAGTTACTGTAGTGGACAACTTGATCCGCAGAAAGTTCTCTCAAGCACCTGAAAGATCCATCATTTGGGTCTATATTCTGTACAGGTAAGTTGGCTTAAAGTTAGAAGCAGATGCTATGTCTATTTAGTATATTCATGCCAGTGCTGAGTTACCAATATACACTAATGCATACCTGTTTGAGAAATGCTGATATATAATTTATATAAAACATTATTGTGGAATAAGATGGTTTTCCTAATTTTTGAACTTCTTATGTTTCGCTTTCTGAGGAATAATCACCACACCAGATCCAGTGGCTGCCCAGTTGGTAGTGCAAAAAGATAAATTGTTTTTTTAATTAATGTTTGAACTTTTTAGTCGATCGTTTTGTGGAGGAAAAACTATAATATGGCAGTTGTAAGGATACAACCATGGAAACCACCAAGTTTTCGTTACATTTCTCAAATTTTATGGTAAATTTCCCAAGCTGCTTGTTATGCATTCCAAATTCTTTGAATTATAGAATTGACACAATTTTGGAAATCTAATGGAAAACTGGTTGCTGTACTTCAAATGAACCTTGTTTTGTGGATTTGTTTTGTTTAGAAGTTTCTTTTACTGTTGTTGGTTCTGAGTTGGTTCTTTTATCATTTCGTGATTTAATCTTTCACAAATTGTCGTAACTGATTCTGTAGTTTGCAGGTAATCCCATATTCGTTTGCAGCAGCCTTGTGGATGGATCGTTATATTGAGGTCCGGCCAATGTTTTCTTTTCTTTTCTTTTCTTTTTCCTCGTGAATTTCCATTATCCTGCTGGTCAAAGAGATGGATTCATGACTAACTAGGCATTGTGAAATAATGTAGCTCTTAATGAAAAACTGTTGGAACGATGGATAAGTATCATTTGAGTTGTGTCGAAATGGAACGAAAGAGTATAAATATAATTAGAATGGTGAATGTTACCGAGACTACGGATAAAATGATATTTTACGTGTTCTGTAAAATAGGATTTTTTTTCCTTGGGGGATGAAATTTGGTGCTCCATGTTTTTTGAACATGGATCAATACTTTTTATTTTAGTAGTACAATATGTATGTGTAGGGTAATTCAAGTTTATGGCGTCATAAACAGATTCTAAGATTTGCATAAACAAGGTCACTACCATAATACCCATGGGTATTGCATACCCGTGGGCCGTGGGCAAATCATTTTTTATTTTATTTTTTTTTTTTTCCTAAATTTGTTGGATCACTTTAGAGATGTGCCCCAGAAACAAATGTGCGTTGGCAGTTAATTATCTAAATCATGTTAGTTTTTAATGCCCTATTAATTATTATTAATTAATAGGGCAATCATTTAACTCTACAGCTAATTTGACGGGGTATAATTGAGACGTGTGAACTTTTTAGAACCAAATCATGTTTAGTCCTCTAAAATTATGCACATTTTTTTTTTTATTTTACAATTTGTCTATATAGAATATAGAAAAATGTTGAATGTGTACTTTCAAAATTGAAATCTAAATAATCACAAACACATAACTGCTGTCAAGTTAATTTTAAAATCAAAATATTACTTGAAATTTAGTTGGCTTTCATTACTTAAAATTTACTTGGCTCACAATTTTCGCGGTAAAATCAGAATTATATTTGTATAATCTATATTCTTTATCAATTTCTTTTCAATAGATAACATAAATAGTACATTTAATCTTTATGGTAAATCAAAGGTAAATCGAAAGTAAGACGAGCCAAAAGTCATTTTTTACACTGGATTTCTCTCTTAATAAAAAAAAAAAAAAGAAGAATTTTTCACCAATAATCATGGCTTCATTCTTTATCCTCTTCATTTGCTTCTCTCTCTCATCCTCTCTCTTGTTCTTTTTCATCTGTCTCAATCTTCTTTCTAATCTCTATTTCTGACTTTTTGTATTCACTTCTTTTTTTCTCTCTCACATTTTACTTTAGATTATTGATAGGACAAGTAATGAAAGTTGTCCATGTAGCTTGATGACAAATAGCTTAAGATTTGATTGTTAGGTTATAAATTCGAGTCTACGGGTGTATTTCTTGTAAGAGTCTGGGGCAGTCGAGGGTTTTACCTACTCCGCTTAAGCCATGGTCGAGTGGTTTGATGGCGGAGTTTTCAACGTTTCAAAAAAATAATAATAATAATAATGAAAACTAGCTGAGATGAGCTTAGCTCTCTATTTTTTTTTTTTTAAAGAAAGAAAATAAAAATAAATGGAAAATAATTATATAATTATATTGGCCCCTTTAAATTTTAGCTAGTATTGTGGCCCTAGGTGATGGCCTATGCTGGTTCAGGGACGATCTTGAATTCATTATTCATGTATGAATGGACTCCACAAAACCCTACCCCTTAAGAGAGAATTAAATAAAAGAGAAAATGTTATACGAGTCCCCAATTTTGTCATTATGTCTCTGATTTTTTCATAATCACCTATTTAGTCACTATTGTTATAACAATAAATCATCATTTTTGATTTTAGGCGCCAGTCTCTTATTGATTGAACATAAGCTATTATAAATGAGTAGTTGTTTTGCCCTTGCAATTAGACCGGGCCGGCGGTTCGATTCGGTTCCGAACCGGTTCCACACTATAGTGGAATCGGAACCGGAACCGGTTTGTTCGGTTCCGGTTCCGGTTCCATTCGGTTTTTATTTTATTTATTTTTTTTTTACTTTTTTGAAAATAAAAAATTGAGATGATAAATTAATATAATTTAAATTATGAATTTGAATTTATATAACACACTTACATTACATAATTATATTAAATTACAAATAAAATTCTTATCTAAAAAATTATAAAAAAACCATATTATTGCAAAATTCAAACCGGTTCCAACAGGAACCTTACGGTTCCGGTTGGACCGAACGGTTCCTACCGGTTCGGCTAGGGGAGGAACCCTAACCGAACCGGTTTGGTTCCGGTTCGGTTCCGGAACCGGAACCGGAACCGTCCGGTTCCAACCGGTTCGGTTCCGGTTCCGAACCAGAACCTTGGCCGGGTCTACTTGTAATACTGTTTAAGCCATAAAGTATTGTATTTACTGCACTTGTATTTTTATTAAGAGTCATGCCAACGAGTGCCATAAGGACACTCATTAAGGATTCATTTTAGGAAAATTTTCACGTCACTTTTATGAAAAATGAAAAAAATTATCAAGATATTAATTATTTTTTTTTTCCCATTTTTTTCCTAAAATAGATCCCTAATAAGTACAATTAAGACACTCGTCAACATTTTCATTTTATCAATTCCCGTCTGTTGGATGTTGGCTTGTGTCAAATTTCAACTAATTCGCTGCTCTTATAATATATTATATACCTTTCGAAAATATCTAGGAAAATGATTTGATAAATTATTAGTATTGTGGGCATATATATGTAAATGTCATCATTGTTTATGAATAACATTTTGCTTTTTATTATCATATTGTTAGGTGCCATAAGAGACATTACGTTCTCTACTCACAAGAAACATTTGCACTGATTTATGAAATTTTTCTATAGTTTTTTTTTTTTTTTTTTAGTGAGATTTCAAGCAAGTTTTTATTGACGTCCCTGAGTTTTTGGGGTCTTAGATGAGTTTCTAAAATATGCGGTCCGTTACTAATAAGATAGAGTAACGTCTATTAACGTTTCTTAAATTTAGATTCCATAATTTTTGCCTAAATTTGAAGGATTCAACTGACCGTCTGTGTGGACTGTCTCAATGATCACCCTAGATTATAATGATATCCTTATAAGCCTCCTCAAGTAGTTGGAGTCGGCGTTTGGCCATCTTGGTAACCAATCGGGCTAGCATAATAACTATAACAAAACCGTGAAATACTATGACTTCGGTATTGGCCTAACCTATACCCCAAATGAGACAATATCTGATCAGTTGGGCTTGATCATCACAAAAATGAATGTCAACAAGAAATTGGTATGTACCTCACTTGTCCATTTATTATCTTGAAATTACAACTAAAAATCAGAATTAAACAAATAATTAAAGGCATCCTAATTGTTACCCTTTTGATTTCTTATTGTTCTTGCCTGAGCTGCTGCTGCTGCTGCTAATTCCAATATTTAGTGTCAATTCAACTTCACTATCTTCATCATCATCACCAGATCCATGATCCATGCTCATTTTATTGCTTGGACCAGTTGCATGTACATATTCCATTTTCATTATGGTTTCTCCAGAGCAGCTTGCATCATCAATGATAGCATTTTGGAAATGCAAAATGTAACCTGAATTTGTTTGTGTTTTTGCAAGATGAATCCTTTTGTTCATAAGTTGATGATGAGAATAATTCATTTCTGATGAGTTACAATTTCCAGTGCTTTGTTTTGATTCTTTTTCTTCAGCTCCCCTATCAACCTTTAATAACAATTTATGTATATATAATTCCATCTTTCTTTTTTGTTGTCATAAAACTAATAAAATCAACTTGAAACGGGGTTATCGAACTTAAAATCAATATATATTTCATATTTAATATTAGAAGTTTTAAGTTCAATATCCCGTTTCAAGTTCAATGATTACTGTTTCAACTTTAATATTCTGATATGAATACCCGTTTTCTCTTAAATTTTTTATTGAAAAAAATAATCACCGAAGCTATAGGGTTGTTTGATTCTTACCTGGTGTTTGAAGATATCTGCATGGTCTTTTTTTATGGATTCTATGTTGTGTTTCTCTAGCATTCTGTCCATGGAGTCGCTAAAATTATTGTCAGTCTTCTGAAACTTCTGAAATTTTCTGGCTTGTAAATATTTCCAATCATCCACTCGATATACACTCTCAGCTTTATTTGAATTTTTCGGGCATTCGTCGAAAGGGACGGTGCCGAGTGGAAGGGCCGTCGCTCAACGGATAAAAGTTACTCTTGCTTATTTATATTCTTTTTCTACCGGATGTCGGGAAGTTCTTGTACTCCACTCCTAAATCATAGTATATAAATTGTGAAGTTCCTGAAAAATTAGCTTTTTTATGATTACATCGGAAATAATCATACGAAATGGGCGTAATCGCAACGACCCTGACACAAGGTTAGAATTCTAGCTCTTCCAGAGTGGTAACTCACTGATGGCTCGTGAAGTTGCTATTGTTATTTGTTGAATTTGCTAATGGATCAATTGCTCGTTCAATTTTTGTTCCCATGCCTAAAATAAAATCAATGACAGGATTAGATTGTAATTAGTAAGAAAAAATATATAAGGAAATTAATTTGATCTCTTTCATTTGTTTATGCAATTGGGGTTGGTGACATTTAATCTGAATGAAGGCACATGGTGGAGATAGAGTGTAGTTGACCAAAAAAATCTGATCTATCTATCAATCTGAGTAATATCTTCAACTATATATGCTGAAAATTGAATGCAAATATAGGAAAAGATACTTTCGATAATTTATTATCCGTTTGGTTAGGATTCGAACTTTGAAAACGATTTCTTTATCGAAAAAGATAAAATTACATAAACCTTCCTCAGATTATTACGATTCCCTAATTGGAGAACCAAATGCAAGCGACGTTTAGGAATTAAAACAAGTTAAGGAAAAAAGTTGGTTTCAAGTAGTGGTTAAAATTTAATATTAGAAAGTGGAAACCAAGTGAAATTGTTTCCGAAAAAAAAAAAAAAATGTTTTTGGAAGCTTTGAAATTTGTTACCTAACAGTGCCTGTAAACCATGAATGGATATGAGATGTGGGCAATACAGAGAACAAAAATGGAAAGTGATTTCATCTTCAGAAAAATATATTGTTCATGAAAAGTTTCCACTTCTGTATGTTTCTGATATCATCAAAAATTTAGAAGCAAAATTAATCAAAATTCTATTGTATTTCATATGTTTATATGATTCGGATTTAATATTGAATTAAGTTTTGTACGAATTTTTTTTTATAAGTTATGATTAATAGTTATCGGATAATAATACAAATATAACTGGATATGAAAAGTTTAGCACAGATCTGCTTGGATCCAAATTCATATATGTATATAGTGTAATTTTTATTTTATCTCACATGATTTATTTTATTATATGCTATAGGAAGAAAATAAAACGAAATGGGACCACTATGTTATATAATTTCAATGAAAACAAATGACAATACTTGAAAAATTGTAAGCCAATCCTGTGAACAAGATATTCCAGGCAAGTTTTTGCATCTAGCTAGATATATGCATGGATGATGGAAAGTTGGTGCTTTTTATATATAGCACTGATTTTGTTTTTCTTTCTTTCTTATTTTCCGGGAAAAAATGGAAACAATATTAAGAGATAATTTATAGCTATTTTTTTTACTTAATCATATCAGCTACTTCTGGCTTTTATCTTGAAAGTATAAATATCTATTCCGCTACTTCTCATTAAGATATTTCAGCTATATTAATTTTGTATTAGTAAAAGTCTTTTTTGACATAGAAGATCATATTGGTTTTCCGAATAGTCATTGGGAGTCTTTTAGGTACATTTAATATTGTGACTTTGTAATAAGTGTCGTTTTTCAACGTGTGGTTTTTAATTCATGCTGCTGAATAAAATCAGTAACTGTTAAATATATTTGATTAAAATAGTTTTTCTGAATGGAATCAGTAACTTTCGATTAACAACAAATTTGAAATGCATGCAGATTTAGTGATTCCAGTAGGACGAGTCACACGAAAACTATTGAATGAAATTTTTCTTTGGGGACACATGTGGAGCAAGTGACATATGATGTTATAGGCCTTTCTATATTCTAATATCTTGTATGAATTAATGAATTATTGGTTTGTTATTTAATTTTCTTAGATTAGTGGTTTGTTTGTAGTAATTATGAAATATTACTTTAATATTTATGTATTATTGATTAAAATGATTTATATTGATATTAAATCCTATAAAAATAATTAAATAATATTCCAGCAAAAAAAAATTATCAGATTTTCCACAAAATATATAATTCCAAATTTAAAATTTAAAATTAAAATTAAAATTTCTTTGAATTATGACACTAATATGTGATATATTAGTTTCATATATTTAATTTTTAATGACATTTATGCGTCATAAATTTATGACATTTACGTGACGGTTTAAAACCGTTATAAATTTATAACACACAAAATACTTTTTATGACACGAAGATATATGACAATTTTAACCTCATTTACATTATCAGCAATACTCCTCTTCAGCACAAATGCGCTCTGATTCTTCAACACCAATTTATCCATAACCAGCTTCAATCTATTAGCAAGCACTTTTGCAATTACTCAAACTGATAGGCCTGAAATTGATAATGTGCTGAGAGTGATTGGTTTTTGGGTCTCCAATGGGTGTGGCTTGGTGGTGTAGGGTCCATGATCTCACTTTGAGGTTCCGTGTTCGAATGTAGGGGGTGCACTTCTTGTAAGAGCCTGGGACAGCCGGTGGCTTTACCTGCGCCGCGGTCCAGAATGTGTGGTTTGGTGGCGGAGTTTCCAACGTTTCCAAAGTTGAGAGCGGATAAATCTTTATTATATTATTATTAAGAACTTCAAGCACAACTCTACAACCTGATGTCCCACTATCTCCAATGTTTCTGATAAAAACCTGCTGGAAATGAAATTACCTACAAGTACACAATAAATAAATTCTATGTTTTCAAGTGTGGGTGAATTGGGTTATGATCTAATAATGCGGAAATAAAAATATTTGTCTATTTTACTCTACAAAACTTGCAGCTTTACCAATTAAGCTTAAGTTTATTTTCTCAATTGCAATATATCACATAATAGCAAGTTTCTACATAATAAGCATAGATATAATAAAACTTGCAATAAGTAAAGAGTTTAGGGTTAGAGAAAATGACATCGTGATTTATAGTGGTTCGGCCAACAATGCCTACGTCCACTCCGCCAAGCCGCGCTTGAAGATTTCCACTAACAACGAGTTTTCTGTGGCTCACCCGCAACCAAGATTTTTACACACTATGTTCACTCCAAACATCTTACACTACAAGAAAAAGGCTTTTACTGATACTAAATTAGTGTCAGTAAAGGGTTTTACTGACACTATATAAATGTGTCAGTGTTGCCGCAGCCAGAAATCACTGACACTAGTTTCTAGTGTCAGTGATTCTTAGTGTCAGTAAACGTTAATACTGTAGTATCAGAAAATTATTGACACTATGGTATCAGTAATCTCTCACACTATTTTAGTGTCAGTAAATTATTGACACTATATCATCAGTATTTAGTGATACTATAGTGTCAGTAAATTTTGTTACTGCAGTATCAGTATATCGCATATATTTGATTTTTAGTGTCAGTAATTATTGTTACTATAGTATCAATATCCGTCAATATCTTTTAAAATTTAAAAATCGTATTATTTCACAATTATATTTCTTATTTTTTGTAATTAAATTAATCATAAAATATATATATATTATATATATATATACCAACTCAATGAAATAAAAAACTAAAAAATTACATTTATATAAAATTCGCAATATAATAGATTAATCGTATTAATCAATTCAACAGTATCACATGATGAATACAAAAACTCCATAGACAATCTTTAAATAACATATATATATTTCAAAAACTACTCTTAAAGTCCCATCAAAATGTCATGCCCCCACCAAAATTCATGATACTTGTTGAGAAGCCTGCAACAATCCCCCAACAATATGATATCTGGCACAAAATCTGAAATTATAAACCAAATGTTAAGAATTAGATGGACTTCCAAAAAAAATCGATATCTTCATAAATAAAAACATTAATACATCCAAATAAAAATACAAAATATAACCATAATCTAATTTTTGTCACATAAAGCACTTATTGACAATAACCATACCAACAACCTAAGAGCATGCATATAAAAAACCAAATGGCATCCATAATAACAAGTATCTTTCATACCGCTACATAATCACCAAAACAAACAAATCAATAACACACACACACACACACACACACACACATATATATATATATAGACGGACATAAAACTGAAATAAAAGGATCTCATGAACCAGATGAAGTTTATCAGATGACATGATCTAATACTGTTTCCAAATGCAGGAAGCAAATCAAGATGACAAGATAGTTGTTCATTATGGAATTCCTGGAAACTAAAAGTTCAAAGCTCAAAATGTACTAGAATGTAACATTCCAGGTAATTGCCATAAAAATAGATGAGATAAACATGTTAGATCTCAATATATCAAATACTGCTTCCATAGCATTCATGCTGCACCTCAAAGCACATCAGATGACAGGTGCCATATCCCCCAAAGGTTTCAACAAGTATCAATCAGAACATGGCAAAACTTCATCAGGTAAAAAACTATCTCCAAGTTCATGTCTGACATAGAGAACATCGAGACACTGTTAATAGAATATTTTACATCATGATTGTTTTAACTTTCAAGTCTCAAAGCAATCTTACCCACTAGCAAAACTCACAAATAAAACAAATTAACCCACCAAATTAAACCCATCGAGACATATTGCTTTCACTGAAGTAAAAAATCTGGGGAAAAAATTCTAAGCTAAAAGTAGAAACAAGAATGTATTAATTTACAGAAAAGAGAAATACCATACTACTTCATTAACTCAACGAACAATAGCTATGTTGTCCTTGTCATTTGTATTCTGCAAGAATAGAAGATTTCCCAATATGTCATGAATTAAAGTGAAAAAATAGGAAGTAATAATCACCTCTGTAAAACATGTCCTTGTAATTACCTCTTCATTATACTGTGTGATTATATGTGCAACATATATTGCCCAATCATCACGGAGTTGCGTTATATCTTCCAGAGTGTACTCATTAATCCCCTTGAACTTTAAAATATTTATAAGTTAGAATTTTAAACAGTAAGATATCATAATTGAAAAGATATCTTAATTGACTAGTGATAAAACTTAACTATTGTTAACTTACATTGTCTTTTAGAATGTTCACACTTGTTACAATTTGCTGCATGTATTTCATCACATAATAACCGCATTCAAAACTTCCAGGCTGCATTGGACACTATAAAAAAGAATTATCATATCAATATTAGTTCATTTAGACATATTCTAAATATTCTCATTGTTGCATATCACAAAAATATATATATATATCATAACTTTGTACCTTCACAGATACCCAAGTCACACTACCACCGCTCTTATTATTAGAATGTAAAGATTGATACACTCTAATTCCCCTACAAAAAATTATAATTGGATATCATATAAATAATGCAACAATAAACCCAATGTTAAAATAAAGAGAAAACAACTAACATGTCAGGTTGTAAATCAGTTATGATTCCAGAAAATAATAAATAATAATGTAAAAATAAATACATACATGTCTATATAACATGCCACTGTATCCCGTGCTTCACAAGTGATGATTGTAGGTATTTTTCGCCCTCTTCTCTTTGGCTTGTTGACTTTTTACCTACACAAAGATAAAATATTTTAATAAATACTTAATCATATACACACAATCAACTTTAAACACACCTGAAATTCTGCTGACAAAACTTTATTTACAAACACTTCCAATCGCCATCTTTTATGCTTGGATACTCAATTGGAGGTGACCTAAGTGATTTCATGTCATTCTTGTTAGGTATGATAAATTCATTTGCCAACTCACTCCTGAAGTTCCTTAAAGAAACTCCCATCAACTTTAGCACTTGTCCTTTCATCTTTAAACTCAAAGCAAATTTTTTCTATACACAAATAAGAAATATAGCACTATAAATATTTAACAATATAGTTGTCATTGTAAGAAAATATCAACCTGAAAATTTGCCATAGGAACTCCTTCACCTCTAAGGGCACACGCCTCCAATCATCATATGTAATCGAAATTGTTTCCCGAACGATAACTCCTATGTAATTCTCAGCTCATTTCTTCCTTGTCCAATAGGAACTCCGTATATATTGTACTCAACCACTATTTTATCCCCATCCTTTTGCAAATCTTTCTTCTTGGTTTGTTTTCTTCTTGAAGGCCTACCTTCAAGATCTGGAAGATTCATCTCTTCATGTTCAGCCATAACTCTATAATCCCTACAATACTGAAAACAACAAATAAGTACATCATTTAAATAACATTTAATAACAAACTGCTTTCTCTGATCCATATTATAAAGTACATATATAATCACTTACATAATTAGAGACACAAAATAATGGTTTAAGGTAAAGATAAATAAAAGAGATAGACGAATCTAATAAAAAAGTGTCATTTAATATAAGAAACAAACCACTTACATAATTCAAAAACTGTCATATTCATAGCCTAATGAAATTATAAAATTACAAATCTTTATCTACTGGAATTCTCCCACATCATCATCATCATTCAAATTACAAAGTGGAAGTTTGTTGGATAATGGTGCATATACATCAATGTCATCACAACCATCTCCACTGGAATAATAGCTAACTTTTTCTTTCACTGAACAGACAATTGATTTTCTATTATCAATCTGGTCTTTAACATAAAATACTTGCTTTGCATGACCAGCAAGAATAAAGCAATCAGATTTATAGCCTATCCGATTCAAGTCAACTACAGTAAACCCTAAATCATCAATATTAACCCCTCTATCGTCCACCCATGAACACTTGAAAACTGTTTTCTTAAACATCAAATAATCAAGTTGCCAAATTTCATCAATGACCCCATAAAATTTTATGTTCCCAGAATGAGGATGTTTATCTTTTGAGCTTGAAATTTGCAAAGTATTAGCAACAACCATAACACCACTATTTTGTGTTTCACGGTTGTTGTCCCGATCCTTCGTCGTAAAACTTGAACCATTAATATGGTAGCTGGGATATGTTACCACACTTGGTCGCAGTTTACTTGTCAACGACCATATTGTATCATCAATTGGCACATTATTTGCCTTATCTTCTCCTACCTATTGTTTGAAATCACAAAAGAACAATAATTACTTTAATACGAACAATTTATGAGTAAAATTATATAAACATGTGTTTACCACTACAAACCTTATTTTCAACCCAATCACAAAATGTGCGAGTATGTTCAGCTTGCAACCACAAAGGTTTCTTTGACTGACGGGGGTATTTTAATTGCAAATATCGAATATGCTCCCTATAGTGACACCAAATGTTATACAAATATTAATAAACAAATAACTTATAAATTAAAAAAAATTAGACACAAACATACCCTATTAATGATTGGATTTCAGGGGTATTCATTAGAACACAAAGGTGTGCTTGCCTCAACATATGGGCATCTACTTCCTTTATGTGTGCATATCCTAATGGCCTTTCGATTGTAAAATCAATAAGACAACCAGTTGGTAGTCCAATGGAATCACAATTTGCAAAGTAATCAGCACAAAATTCAAGTGCTTCTTCAGCAACATAACTTTCAGCAATACATCCTTCAGGGTGGTTGCGGTTACGAACATAACCTTTAAGTCTTTTCATATCTCTCTCAAAAGGGTACATCCAAAGAAGAAAAATTGGCCCACATAACCTAACTTGTTCAACTAGATGGACAGTCAAATGGATCATGATGTCAAAGAAATTGGGTAGGAAGTACTGTTCAAGTAAGCACAGGGTGATAACAAGTTCCTTTTGCAATAGGTGAAGACTATCAGGATTTATTACCGTAGAGCACAATGAATTGAAAAAAAAAAACACAACCTGATTATGGCATTTCTAATATTTTTTGGCAAACAATTTCGAATTGCCAAAGGGAGTAGTTGTTGCATCAAAGTATGACAATCATGAGACTTGAGTCCTTGAAGCCGACAATCATCCATTGAAACAAGATTACGAAAGTTGGAAGAGTACCCATTTGGAACTTTGATACCTTGCAAGGTTTCACAAAACATTTTCTTCTCTTTTTTACTCAAAGTGTATGGTGCTGGAGGTAGGACATTGCTATTTGTGTCAGGCACTAGTTTTTCCCTAACCTTGAGGTGATCAAGATCTTTTCTAGCATTAATCCCATCCTTTGTCTTGCCTGCTTGATGAAGTATTGTACCATAGATGTTTTCACACACATTTTTTTCAATGTGCATCACATCTAATAAATGACGAACTAACAAATATTTCCAATACTCTAAATCAAAGAAGATCGATTTCTTTTTATACAATTTCAGAAAAATGTCTTCATCACCTTCACCTTCACCACCACCATCATCACGTTTTCGCTTTTTGATCTTTCTTTTCCCAAACTTGGTTTGAATATGCTCAACCATTTTAAATATTTCCTGACCTTTTAAATATTGAGGAGGAGAATCCCACTCTTTCTTTCCAATGAAAGCTTTTTTTAGTTTTTGAAATGAGTGACCAGGTGGTAGAAACCGTTGGTGGCCCATATAAGACATTTTCCGACTATGCGGCAACCAATGTGCACAAGTGCCTATCCCACAAAGTGGACAAGCATAATATCCCTTAACGGTACACCCAGATAGGTTTCCATATGCTGGGAAGTCACTGATTGTCCACATCAACACAGCTCGTAAATTGAAAATTTCTTTTTTATATGCATCATACACATCAACACCTACATTCCACAAGGTTTTTAAATCCTCGATTAAAGGTTGTAGGTACACATCTATATCATTGCCAGGCTGCTTGGGGCCAAATATCAAAAGAGACAACATCATAAACTTTCTCTTCATACACAACCATGGAGGGAGATTGTATGTTATCAAAGTAACGGGCCAACAGCTATAAGTGGTGCTTTGATTGCTATACGGATTAACCCCATCACTTGAGAGAGCTAAACGAAGATTTCTAGGATCTTGGGAAAATTCAGGCCACTTATTGTCAATTAATTTCCATGCCGGTGAATCTGCAGGGTGGCGAAGATTGCCGTCTTCAATTCTCTTATTTGCATGCCAAATCAAGTTTTCAGCTGTCTGTGGTGAATGAAACATTCTTTTGAACCTAGGAATAATTGGAAAATACCATAACACCTTCCCAGGAACCCCTTTTCTCAATGTTTGGAACCATCATTTTTTCTTTTCCACCTAGATTGTCCACAAATTGGGCATTCAATAAGATTTGCAAACTTATTCCTGTAAAGAATGCAATCATTTGGACATGCATGTATTTTATCATAATCTAAGCCCAACACTTTCATTGTTTTTTTTGCCTCATACATAGACTTGGGTAGATTATTATTTTTTGGTAATATATCAGCAAGAGCTTCTAACAAAGCTGAAAATCCTTTATCAGACCACCCATAATTCCCTTTGACATTATACAGTCTCATTAAACCCGATAACTTTGAATGTTTAGAACCTAGATATAATGGCTTTTCAGCATCTTCAAGCATATCTGTGAAAGAGCTATGATCTTTATCACATTGCTCATACGCATCTTGAACCATATCAAATACATCACTATAGTCATGACATCTGAAACGTTGACTTTGTGGAAGGTCTTGGCAATTTTCAGAAGGAGATACAGATTTAGATTCACCATGCCAAGTCCAAACTAAATACGTTTGGAGAAAGCCTTTCTGAAACAAATGAAGCTTCACCTCTTTAGGAGTATGAAACTCCATATTGCAACAACGGGCGCAAGGACATCTAATTAACATTCGATTTTCAGAATTAAGAATTGCAAACTCCAAGAATTCATCAACTCCAACACGATATTCACTGGAAAGTCTATCACAATATATCCATTTTTTGTCCATTTTACGTACCTAACCTGTTCATAATATGTACCTTGTCGATGTAAGTTTATAAAATTTTCATAATTAGTTTCAAAGGTTTAAAGAAAACATACATTAGAGTAAAATAACGAAGAACATTGGCTTGAATACATTAGGTTAAAACAATGAGCAAACAGTTTATTATATCTTTAGTGCTTAGATTCATAAGTTGTTGGTTTTTTTTTTCAGTTTATAAGTTTGAATGCCATGTGGCCATGCACAATCCCAGTAACGTACTAGATAGAAACAAAAGGGAAACAATCACCCAAAAACCGGCATGCTAAGTCAAAGATAAGCCGAAGCATAACAATACATAACATTAAACTTCAACACATAAACTATCAAAATAGGCATCACACATAGGAAATCACTAAAGAACTGTACAAGCCCTTCAATTACCTCCATAAGATGCACTAACTTAATATAGAAAATCATAAAATTTTGTGTACCTTTCCACTTTGAGGACTGCCCGAGCACTTGGTGGTATTATAACTTTTTGAAGCGTGCTTTAAACAATGATCCTGTGAAACTTCTTTTGTTAGAATCTACTTTTTACATTTTGATAATATTACCAACAGCTCTATATATATGTCAGTTCGAAATCTACATAAATTCTAGTAAAACCAGACATGAAACTCTGACCATCAAAATTTGGCCATGATGAGAAGCTCGCAAACCGTTATGCTGGATTTGGAATAACAGAATACTTTGTAAATCGGTAAGGTTGTAAAATATTAAACATTAAACATTAAACAATCACCTTATCACAGCAAGTGAGCAGCTGAATTAGATTATAAACCCCACACAAAATTCTTGTCCAGAAAGCTCTGCAGATGGGTTATGCAATTAAGTAATATCACCTTACGTGATGGGCTGCATGTATGTGTGGCTTAAGGTTGAGTGTTTGGCTCAGTGAGATCTTTTTTTATTCAGTTAGTATGTGTGTGTTGTTGATTTTTGGTCAGGCCATGAGTGGGTTGAGAGAGCGCAACAGAGAATCCAAGATCCAAGAGAGATTTAGGGTTCTTTGATATGTGTTACCTTCAATATGGTGAATCGCCGTGTGTGGATCTTGTGAGCAGTGTGCGCTGGAGGCGTGATTAGGGTTCTTTCATTGTTTGCCGAGAGGGAGAGTGTCTCCTAGGGTTTGTGTCTGCGTTTGTTTGAGTGTTCCTCTGCCGTGCAGGAGCTTCGAAAGTGTTGATCAACACTTGTACTGCCCCAAGAGTCTTTGAGTCGCCTAGCTCTGGATCTTGTCTTGGTCACGGTGGCTCTGTTCTTGTTTTTCGAGTATTGATTGGTTGTTGTTGATCTTGCTTTCTCGTCTGTGTTCTTCAATTTTCCAGAAGTCGTTGATGTCCAATCTTGGCCAAGAAAACCAATTAGGGATTCTTGTTGCTGTCTTTGACCGAGACCTCTTCAAACTTTTACGATGAAAAAAAATGTGGGAATGAGAGGAACCCTAAATTACTAAGATTGATTTGGTAACTACGGTTCAGGTTTTGACCCGACAAATATATATATATTTTTATAAACCGCGGTTTAAGGAACAAAAGTCACGATTTGGCCCAGTGGTAAAGCCTTACAATAAAAAAAAATTTATATCAATGGTTACAATTTCGAGTCCCAGCAGACTTAAGGAAATAATTTTTTTTTTAATTTTTTTACTGATACTAAGGTATCATTAATTACTGACACTAAATTTACTGATACTCTAGTGTCAGTAATATATGCGAAAAACGTCACTTCCGCGAGGTGTTGGTTCGACTCCAGACGACTACACATTTTTTTTATTTTTTTTATTTCTTACTGATACTATTGTAATAGTAATTACTGACACTAAAATCGCTGATACCATAGTGTCAGTAATTATTGATATTTAAGTGAAAAACACGGAAATAGGCCCATTTACACGTCGTTTCTGACACTTTTAGCCTAGTGTCACTAACCTTAGTGTCAGTAAAGGCCTTTTTTCTTGTAGTGTTACAATGAGTTTTATACGTAGACTCGCTCAAAAACTCTTACAATGAGTTTTTTCAATATGTTCACTCACAAACCTCTTACAAGTGTTTTGAATATGAAGATTTATAAATACACTTGGGCACTCACAAAGATAATGAAAATTCAAGGTGTAAGTTGCTTA
The DNA here is from genome assembly GCA_019454045.1 of Zanthoxylum bungeanum. Classification (NCBI taxonomy): domain Eukaryota; kingdom Viridiplantae; phylum Streptophyta; class Magnoliopsida; order Sapindales; family Rutaceae; genus Zanthoxylum; species Zanthoxylum bungeanum. The sequence continues at coordinate 229,632 of SKCR01021653.1, forward strand.
CCCAAGTGTTCTAAGCTCACTACTAATGAATATGAAGGTGTAGTGTGTGAGGTTGATGAATGATAGTGTATGATTATAAAGGTTTTGTAAACTCTCTAATTTTGCCTTAGAATAAATTGTATGAAGATTATCAACGTTGCAAAAAATGAAATTGGGGCCTATTTATAGAGAAAATTAAAACTTCCTCAACTGCTCTGTTTGAGACCGGTATACCAGTCTGACAAAGACAACATTTATATTACCATTTGAATATATCTGTTACACCAATATCGACACCGGTATGAGGACCGATATGGTCCTTTCCGGTTCCAATAAGCATGCAAAAACATAAGGCTCACCGGTATAGACACTGGTATGATGACAGGTATGGTCCTTGCCAGTTCTAGTAAGCATTCAACTGTTAAGCTCACAGGTATGGGTGACCGGTATGGTACATGCTGTTAGAGTTGGTGCTCGGAGTGCCAATCCGAATCGTATTTATGTCCGATTCATAAATACGAACAATTCTTTTTTCCGTAATATTACTTATTTAATGGTAGCACCTCTTGTCTTTTATACACATATTCGATCTAATTATGATTAGATATCTAATTATGATTAGATTGAAACTAAATCTGATTTAGTGATACATGTATATTAGACAAAGACCCTATGATTTGCAACGTAGTGCGCAGTTACAACGTAATTTGTAATTGATATTGGGAAGCGTCACTATAAGTTGTATATCCTTAAATAAAGTTCATGGTCAAGATTTACTAACACGAGTCGGTTAATAAAATCCGCTGAGACCAGTAAATTCTATAGTATAGCCTAGAGAATCTAGCCCAAATAAGGCAAAAATTTTACATGATTAGGAGATTTTTACTTTCATGCTAAAAGAATAATTATATCCACTTCTTCTTGTTAAGGACTTGAAGGAAGAGGGGGTAGAAACATCAATGTACTAGCAAAATCAATAACTAGGGCGTTGTATTGAGTGTTTTTGGCATTTATTATAAGTTTTTGTAGTATTTTATTATAATGAACCTTTCCATTTGTATATGTGTTGTAGATCTTGTCTTTGTTGGGACAGAATTTCCAGTTATGTTCCATAGATTATGTATAGCCTACTCATATTTATATTTTTTTCATTGCGGTCCTTCTTGTTGGTTCTACAAGTTTCTAATGATTTTATGTTATAGCTTTTTAAGTTTATGATTTTTGCATTATTGCCTCCGATTCCGTCATTAATTGTGTAGATTTAGACTTCCGGTAGTCCTTGATTATAATGTCGATAAATTGTGATATGAGTTTATGTTAGTAGATTGCAATATATATATATATATATACTAGATGTTTTCCATGCCTACGGTACGGTGTTATAAAATTTATCACATGATCTACCATTTCCATTTTCAAAGAGATTTCATAATAAAAATGATTTTGTTTTTTGATTTGTTTGATAATTTATAGTTTTCATTTTCAGAAAGATTTTATAATGAAATGATTTTGCTCTTTAAGTTGTTTGATAACCTATAATTGCCATTTTCAAAGAGATTTTATAATGAAAAGATTTTATATCCGCCATTAGATTATAATGAAAGGATTTGAGCCGCCAATTAAACCACATAAACATAAGTCTTTGTATACATTATATCTCTTAATCCTAATCATTCGTTACATTCTCTTTCACACACTAAATGTGATACACTATTATGCTTTTATAATATACATATAAACATATATATACATATCCAAAAAAAGAGAGTTGGAGATTGGTTGATTGTCCTATATTTTTTCCCGATTGCGTCATGTATTTTCGAGTCGTGTATCTTGCAATCATACATCTCGCAGAAGACTATGATATCTAAAACGGGAGTAATTCTTTAGTACAATGAAAGTATGGGTGACGTTGTACCACTGGTATCACCAACGAATTAGAAAATGACATATATAATTTAATACCTATTTCTTAATTGTTTTTTAATTTTCCAACACACGTGGAAATGGATGATTGGCTTATTGCATGGATGACGTGATACCGCTGTTGCATTTTAGATTTTCTCCTACAACGGACAAAAGATCCTCCGTGTGCAGAAATGTGCACCTTCAACATTCAAGTTCTTTTTATACGGTTCTTTACTCTAATTTCATGGGGTTAATTACATGATGGTGGCAGTACAAGAATAGCTAGTTTAAAATGTTTCATCTTAAACTAGTAATCATCTTCTTCATCTCTTGATCCAAAGAATTTCCTCACAACAGCTGCAGCAGCACCAAGAAACAAAACCAGAGCCAAAAGATCGAATCCGCCTCCAATTCCAACAGCAACACTAGGACCAGGTGCAAAGAAGGAAAACGGTGACCAACCCCAGCCACCATAGTACGGCACACCATAACCATACCCATAGCCACCAACCAAAGGAGGAGCAACTGGTGGATTGATATAGATGTTCGTCCTGTCCAAAAATAAACACAATCATATTAATACATTAAAAAAAAAAAAAAAATCGAATGTAATCTCGTGATTACTGAACTACAGAATATATATAGAACTGCATGCCTTTTTATATGCAGTACTTTCATATTCTTGGATGTCTGTGAATTTTCATTCACTGCTCAAAGATTTTTTCTGAACCAAAAACGGGGTTCCTCGAAATATCTAGCCAGTGGCGGAGATCTTAGAGATTTACTAAAGCAATAAGAGTTCAAGCATTATAAACTACCTTAACATGGAGTGCGAAAGAGGTTCTAACTTTCTACTTTGAAACAGTATGTAGATCTGGTGATGTGAATCAACGGTTGGTTTCAAGAATACAAAAGCCTAAATGGTTGCCTTTTTGATTTTCTATGACCACCAACACTAAGCTGTCCTAATGTTGGTGTTTGACATGCTTACATTATTACAACACCAGGTAACGAACAGGAGATTACATCTTAAGGTTTCCTAATTACGGCCTAAAATTGTTAATGCCTTCTAGATGGACATAAATGTAATATCACAGCATAAGAAGAAGACAGCCTGCATATTACATGTAACACCCTTTCTTACAATTAGCAGCAAGTACTACTTGATCCATTGCCAGAGATGAAGTGCCTTCATAGGCAGGGATATTTTGCTTCAGCCATTGACCATAGATGATCCAAGTCCTCTATAATCTTTATTTCTTTGATCACATGATGATTCAATCTTTGTCAATAACTCTTTTACTAAGGCAGCATTGACAACAGAAGTTGAATGTTCGTTCAAGAGCAATCCTTTCTAAAAAGTGAGAGTGACGCAACGGAAAAATAACAAAAGTTCTGAATAATATGTTTACTGATTAAAAACGTCAAAAATAAACTAGGGTTTTGACACTATTTATATTAAAACCCAAGCTAATACAGAATTACCAAGAGGGATCATTTTAATTATTATGACATGATAAAAATATCCTAATCAAAACAAAACAAATAAGCAAAACGAAACATAAATATGATGTCTAAAAAAAAGAAGAATTTGGGGATGTTTGGCCTAGCAAGTCAGTACCCCATGCATCGTTAACTTTGAATTGGTATATTATGGGCCGGAATCAGACATTTATAATATGACTATTTAAAGATAGGAAAGTCATGTGTCCTACATCAAATAGCCACACAATGTGGCTCAAGGATCACACTTGGACCTCAAAATATAACTCAGAGATTCACTGTCTTTGTGTTCAAAGACAAAATAAAACCCAAATTGAGAATTCCAACTATTGCAATAAAATCCACCAATTTTCTCATAAAAAGGCTCACTCGGAGAATTATATCATAACGAATTATAAAATTTTCCTATCTAACCCCAAGGGGTTGCCTCAGTGGTAAAGACTTTGGGTTTGAGTGGTTTGCTCCCTCTCAGGTTCAAGGTTCGAACCCACTAAATGCATTTCCTTAGAGTCATGCCCCTGGTGTGAAAAACCAGCGACTTACCTTGATCTGTGTTGGGAAACTTCTGAGAGCATAGGGCACAGATCTCGGAGATTAGTCGAGGTGCACATAAGCGGGCCCGGACACCCCGTTATTCAAAAAAAAATAAAAAAATTTCCTATCTAACATGCTATGCTTATGAACACCCATCAGCTACATCAAAAAAAAATCTTCATTCCCAAACAATTATCTAGTAAAGATTTTAGTACCAGAACAAATGGCAGCCTATTTTAAAGTTACCTTGAGTTAGACTTGCTATAAGCTCTGGGGGCTGATCGAGGAGCCGATGACTTGAAAGCCTGACCACCAACTCTGCCACCACTCTTGGCAGCTACTGCATCACCAACTGACCCAAGTGTCAATACCCCAGCTGCTAATGTCACTATTGCTAGCTTTGCCAATTGGTTATCACTTTTCCTACAAAAAAAAAAATTAAAAATAAATGAAAATCAATCTTCCTATAGAGAAACATGTGAAAGCAACTGAAATAACTACCTGGAACAATCTTGCTGGACATCTGGTCGGTTACTGCATGAAACAAGTTTAACAGAAGTTGGAAACTTTGTTCTGGTTTTGTGGGTTGGTATGATGAGAGCGTTGGTTAAGAAGCTTTGTTGAGAAAATGCCATGGACATGTTTTTTTGGATGATTTTTGGTCAGAATTTGGTAACTGGATTGACAATCAGTTGTTTATGTGGAGACTTCTTTGGTTTGAACTTAGAACTGGCAAATATAAGAGAGAATTTGGTTTTGGATATTTTGTACTTCCAAGATGGGAAAAAAAATATGCTCATCCATTTCATGATTTGGAGTTTGCCACGTGGTTAGATTTTGATGGCTGATTCAGGAGATCTAGATTTGCTTTGCATCTCTTGTTAATTGTTATCCACTTTTCCAATCACTTTATTTATTATTTATTTTTTAATTACATTATGTTTAGAGTACTTGAAAAAATATGAAATAAAAATGTGAAAAAATATAATCACAGAGTATTAGTTATTCTTTGCAGTAAAGTATTAATATTATGTGATTAATTATCACTATTTTGTTTCCTTTTTTGTAGGAATATCATTTTCCTCATATTTATGTATTATTGAATGTGAGTCGTATTCTTATTTTTGGGTGAACGGTTGATATCGGTGAAGATATTCCAACATTCAAATTAAATCGTGTTTGTTTAAGACTAAAGATGAAAGAATTACTGAGAATTTTTTAAGACTAGATCGGAAATTGATATGTTTCAAATTATTACGCGTTGATATATTATACTCAGAGGTGAAGTCAAGAGATTCTCCATAGGTGAGATTTTATGACTTTTAAGGATTTAATTTATAAATTCAGAATGATATCTCTATTATTTACTCAATGCTAACCATTGGGAACAAAATTGAGGAGATCGTCTCCGACTATCTCAGGCTTTTATAAGAAACACATTCTTTGGATTCGAACTCAGGATTTGAAGGTGAGATTCTGAACCCTACACCACCAAGCCACGTTTCTGGTGTAATGTCTACTGAATTGTTCAATTTTCACTGGTAGATCATCTTTGATTGAATATGCTATTTTTCTAAGTAAAATTTGCAATTAGACATTACCATTTGAAGGCAACTTGTGTGCCCTGGAAAAATTTTGACAGAACAGACCCGAACAATTCGAGAAAGCAAAACCCAGAAAAATTTATTAACAAGTGACATTGCAGATGCATAAGGTTTAACAAACACAGTACTTTGCAACTTATGCTCGTCTCTTGTCCTGCTCAGCAAATCTCGGACAACTCTCTTCACCTGCTCTTTTCAGGGAAGCCAGCCAAGTCTTTCCCGATCCGGACTTAAACGCAACAGTTAAAACTCTCGACGGTCTCAAATTCTTATAAGAAATGCACTCCTGAATTCGAACCTATAACCTGAATGACAGATCTTGAACCTATACCACAAAGTAACGTTTATTGAGGACAAGCAAGCCTTACTTCAAGTGGGACATAGAAAATAATACTATAGAGCCAAATAACGCCAGCCCATCCCCGGCCAATACCCTTAATTCTTGCAAAACCCCAGTTGGCATATACAACTATCAAAGTTGCCACCTATAAAGTGAAAACAACTTTAAAGTCCCCGCCATTTTTGACAAACTTTGTATATTTTACGAAAATTCAATTGGAAAAATTCTTACAAGCTGTGCAGTTACGAATGCAGTGACTAATAGAAGTCCTGATCGTTCCAAGAATGACCAGCTGCGTGCCTGGCTCACAAAGATCAGAGCCTGACTCACAATACTCACTTGTATATATAAAGTGGCCATCAGTTTTATGCATTGCCCAGAAGAATATGACAGTCATCAATGCCATCCATGTAGCCTCCAAGCAACAATCTAGGTTAAAAAATGTCTTGCAGCATCTGTAGCATTAAGGGCGGCAGAAAAGCCCGGTCCCGCCCGGCCCATTGCCACCCTTATGTAGCATCAGCAACAGCAATACCAATATCGGCCTTCTTCAAGAGGTGATATATCATATGCCGGGTGTATATGCCATCTCTCTCACAGCAGGCGGACCCACACAATTGTGGAGCCCTCCTACTGTGAGAGAGATGACATATACACCCGGCACGCTTTTTCAGAGCAGGGAATCGTTGACGCCATCTTCAACAATACCAATTTTATAAAGACTATTGCGAGGCCCTTACCTATCAAGACTGGTGCAGTTTAAGCGGCTAGTCGATCGTCATTGGACCAATCCGATTTTTTTTAAAAAAAAAAAAAATAAATATATATATATATATATATATATATTGATTTAATTGGCCACCGAAAAATTGACTATCCATTAATCAACGATTAATCATAGATTTTTTATTTGCCAAAATAGCTCAAATTGTAGAAAGATCAATCTTCTTCTTATTTTCTTTCTCTTCATCCTCCTTCCTTAAAAACTTTAGTTATCTCTATCAATTTTATAATTGTTTATATTTTTATCATTAATGAACTATAATTAGTGAGTTTTGAAGGATATTGAGAGACAAGTTTAAATTTTTTTTTATTCTCAACTATACAAAATAAAATATCAATTTTACTATTCCCGATCAATCTCTGATTATTTCTGATTAATTATTAAATCGTTTTTACAGTAATTTAGTATTGATTTCCGATTAAACTGTCTAACTATCAACTTAAGTTTTGAGGTAAGTGTTTTCTCTAATGATACTATAGCTAAAGCCTTAAGTTTGATTCCCTCACATGAAAATCGAATTTTAATAATATCCGTTTTAATTTATTTATTTTTTGGGATTATTTTCCGGCTCTTTTGTCTCTCATCTCACTTATGAGCTCTTTTATCCTCCAATTTTTTTTAAAGGTAAATAGAGTTTATTGTTGGATTTATTCTAATATAAATTAAGTGTTTGATAATCGAGTGTAAAAAGTCAAGTGTAAATAATCCCACATAAGAAAAGACGAAGGTAATTTATTATTTTAACATAAATTCTTATAAAAATTCTATAATTCTTTTTTGAATTTTTCATTGTTTGGTTAGTGCAGATTCGTCTAGACTTTTTTTTTTTTTGGATAATCGGGGTGTCCGGATCAGCTTACGCGCACCTCGATTAATCCCCGGGACCTGTGCCCCGTGCCCTCAGAAGTTTCCCAACACAGATCAGGGTAAGTCGTTGGCTTTTCATACCAGGGGACATGGCCCCAAGGAAATGCATCTAGTGAGATTCGAACCTTGAACCTGAGAGAGAGCAAACCACTCAAATCCAAAGCCTTTACCACTGAGTCAACTCCTTGGAGATCTAGACTTGTCATAACCTGAAAGCAATTTGCCAATGAATCCCAGAAGTAAATCTCAATCGAGAGTGGACAAATAACGCATTAAGAAAAGTGTATTTGATGAGTATTTCAAGTCTCTAATCCCAAAGATTAAATATTTATAGGACTCAACTTAAATATATATTATTGTTGAACTCTTATCTATTAACTTAAACTTTTGGATTAAATAATTTTTCAAACAAGATAAATGTGTAATTAACATGATATATAATATCGTTTCAATTCATATTCATTCATTTTTTAACTATTTACATAAATTAGGTTTTCATTGCCTTTCTATGAGGCTTTAAGAGTCAATAAAAAAAAAAAAAATTGAAGTGATATATCAAAATATAATGAGCTAACTATAAAAACCTTTTTTCAAACATCAATAAATTATTGACAACATTAAAAGGCTTAGTATCAGTGATTTATGTGATTATGATATTAATAATCAATTTATTATTAAAAATTAAAATAAAATCGGCATGTTGACTATGACTTATTTGAACAAAATATTGACAACATTTAAAAAGGCTTAGTATTAGTGATTTATGTGATTATGATATCAATATTTAATTTATTATTTTAAAAAAATAAAATAAAATCGGCTTGTCGCCTATGGTTTATTTGCATTTGTAATGCAATAATAAATAAGCAAAATGTAAACTCAAATTTATATTTCAAATCATTTCATTACATATCAAAATTCATTAATACACAAAAAAAAATGATGTTCTTTCTTAAGGAAGATCAAGATAATGTTACTATGGCACGGATCATTTTTTTTTTTTGAATCGTTGGAAATCTCACTTCCAAATCACATATTTCAGGCTTAAATGAACCAGATAAAACCATCGATTGTCCCATACTCTTATAAGAAACGGACTCCCTAGATTCGAATCCATGACCAGAAGGTCAGATCCTGAACCCTATACCACCAAGCCACGCCTCTTGGGGACCATGGATCATATTAAATTAATAATCTGATTATCGACTCTAGTTTATTCTATTAATAACATTTATTAGATTAAAGTTCTAACCTTGAGTTTCATGGTCATGTATCAATACAAAATTTGATAGCTTCTCACATGTTCTCTTTGGGGATGAAACTGAGCATTTTAACTGATAAATAGGTAATATAACTGGGATTCTATCTCTGAGTTCTGTTCCTCAGACTCATCTCACAAAAGGTATGAGCATATACTCTGCGTAAAACAGCTGCAACAAGAAAAACAAGTCATCTTAGACAGCTGAAGTCGTAATGATTATGCGCTATTCAGCATACGCACAGCGTTGGTCATTCTTGTGTCGAAATTCGATGGCTAAGATGGATGATTACTGTTTCGTCAGGCTAAAATAGATGGTTACCTTCCAGATGAACATATAACAGGAGGTTATCGCAGCTTTGCTCTCTAGATCAACGGTGTTGGCACGGTTCCATAGTATTAAAGCCAGAATGCTATGACCCATAACCTGAAAGGCCACAGAGACAGTAAGTTATATTATAGGCTCCCAGTTCAGCCAGAATGCGGACTACCTACTCCCAACGTTACAGACGCGTGTTTTTCAAGCCAAATCATAGGGTCCTTGAAATTTACCTTCTAGCAAGCTAGTTGTATAACATTATCTAACTTGGAGGAAAATATTGTAAGCTAAAATCATATACTAATTTGACGCGAGTGACATCCTAATATTGAATTCGAAATAAGTGAGTGAAATCTCCCTGCAATGAAGTAACTAAATAAAATACATAGCGTCTAAATTGTATAGGAACAAGAAGCTTAATCATTCAATGGATTATAAAATTTAATGGATAGCCACTAATGTAATCCAGAGCGTAAAAAACTAAACATACAGTGATAACTTTGCTCCAGGCATAGGAAGATGTTGCTCCAACTAAAATTGCAACAGCATAAGCCACTTCCAGTAGAGAAATACAAGTCCAGAACACCTGCCATGTCAATATTAGGCCAAAAAGAATAATCGGATAAAAGAAATAGAAACCTGAGGGACACTTGCATTAAGAAGTTTACTGGAACTTACCCGCTTTTGACCTAAACGTACAGTAAAAGTTCGGATCCCAAATGTTTTGTCTCCTTCAAGGTCAGGTACATCCTGTATAAAATCCAGTTTAAGCTTAAAACATAATATATCACTGAATTTATTAAAAAAAATTGCGGGTCCAAAAGAAGATTGCAAGAATTATGTCTTTGAAGTTTGAACAATTTCAAGGAGAAAAAATTCCACTATATCTAAAATTAATGAGATATAATTTTTACCACATTAAAACACCGTATACCTTGAATAATGCTATAACAACTGAGAAGAAGCTCATGAATGCTGTTGCAAATATTAGAGGCCTTGAAAAGACAGCTGGTCTTCCATACACATGAGTCTGGAAAATGCCACCACATCAGTATCCAGGAAGTAAAAGTGCATCAGAAAATCCAAAAGAAATAAGTCCAAGTTTGACATTTTTGAAGATTGACAGACACGCTAGTCAGACAATATTTTGTTCCAGCCATCCATATCACGTTAATTAAATTTGGAAGTCCCTGTTTGAGTTCTCAAACCGATCATGTTTCTGCATATTCTAATATGTGTGAGCCAGCCAGTATCATGTTGCAATATACTTTTTATGTTGCTGTCTGACATCGTCAACTATATCAGTGTTGATACCTTATTTGTCTAAAAAACAAGGTCTATGAGCCATGTTCTCATATGCACAGAGAGATGTCGAGAGACGAGAGAGAGAGAGAGAGAGAGAGAACAGGTTAAGAATGACCTGCATGTGAAGATAAAAGGCGATTTGAACAACCACTGCTCGAACTGCTAGGATGCACATTGCCGCAGCCATTGCAAACCTTTTCCATCTCAACATTGGCAACTGAAATAGCAGAGTTTCAAAGACCATTAACTCATACCCAACTCTGTAAGTCATCATTATATAAAACATGACACTAATTTTCAAGATGATTAATTGCTGACTAATTATTGAATATTACAAAGATCGTCAAGTTATGAAGCCATATATATCTGTAGATGTAACCACCATATCTAGTTTTCTATGCTTCTATCAAGCAGAACTTTAGGTAAGAACAAAACCCTTTGCCTCGGCCTCAGAGAGATCTGATGGGGGAGAATGATTGAGATACCAATACAGCATTTGATATTTGCTTGAGAGTTCCAACATAGTAGTTCATGATCAGTAAATAATATTATTCCTAACCCACAAGTCCAGTTTCCATCAGTGACTAAGCAGAATATTGTTAACATTTGCAACTGGATTTTGTATATATGTTTTTACTAATATATGATCCTTAATATCAACCCATGAAATTCAAAGAAGAAAAGAAATAACAGGAATAAAAATGTTTTTTCTTTCTAAACAGCTCTTTTCCTTTTCCAGTTTATAAGGTGCTCACCTCCAAAATTAGGTGCATCTGAAAAAATGAGGCATCTGCCAAGTCTCATGAGCTTAACACTTTACTGAGAGAGCTCAAGAGATCTCAAAAATGATGCCTCAACACCTTGCAAATGAATAGAATCCTATTATACTTCCACTTTATTATATAGTATTGTTACTTCTAAATTACACATAAGCCGAAATAATATTTAGCATATTCCAGATCAAGCACCAGAAACAGGTATGGAGTGGACATTTTTATTGGAGATGCCTCGTAGACTATTTTGGAGGCATGAAGCAAACCACAATGCAACATTAAGTTCCAGCAAGATATACAATATACAAATAGAGAATTGCGTGTAACAACCTGACCCAACTAATCAGATACTGTCTGCTTTTGCAGCCCAAGGTGGCCCAACTCTGAAGCCGTGGCCCCTCACGGTTTTGTTCTTGGCATGGGCCCAAAACCATCCAAAATGCCTCCTCCTAGTATGAGAGCAGAGAGTACACAGAGAAGTTATTGCCTGCTTTGGCGGCTCAGGATGGCCCAAATCTGAAGCTCTGGCCCCTCACGATTTTGTTCATGGAATGGGCCCAACCCCACCTAAGAGGCCTCTGACTGGTTAATAAGACCAACTATTTATAAGAGCATAATCAGGATCCCTCCCAAGCGACATGAGATTCTACAGTCCACCTCCTTGGGGCTCGACGTCCTCGTTGGCACACTTCCGATTGAGATCTGGCTCTGATAACATTTTATGACGACCTTACCCAATGGTCCCAACTAGTTAGATATCATCCGCTTTGGCGGCCCAACTCCAAAATTTTGGCCCTTCACAGTTTTGTTCTTGGCATGGGCGTAAACCCACCCAAAAGGCCGCCTTCTGGTATCATATTACGCAACAAAGATATTTGTCCATTTTGACAGCATAGGGTGGCCTAACTCTAAAACCCAGGCCCCCTCACGCATTTGGTCTAGGCATGGGCCCAAACCCCACCCAAGAAGCCTCCAACTAGTTGGGGCCTTGGGGGAACTAACCACTTGTAAGGACATAACCAGGATCCTTCCCAAGCGATGCGGGATTCTACATTACAAGTAAAACACATCTTCATTTTAGGAGTTCGAGAAAGATCTGTATGCTCATTAAGTGATAAAACCAACTAAAATAGTTCTCTTTTAACATTTATTGTAATAGATATTGGAGGCATGACAAAAAATATAAGAGCAAGATCAAGCATAGACCAAATCTATATAAACTGCACTGTAACACATAATGAGTTGTGTTCTACACAACTACTGGAGGAATGTAAAAACCCAAATGTGCATAAAGCAATACCAACTCACATTGATTGAATATGCAGTTCCAAGCACAAAACTAATAAAAAGAGCCCAGAATAATGGCCATGAACCGACAATCCATCCAAGCCAAAAGCTCTGCAAATGAAAAGAGGAACTTATTAGTAATTTTGCAATTAAGAATCTAGCTGCAATGCTCAAACACGCTAACCAGGGCAAGACATATTCTTTCTTTAACAGTAAGCTTAGAAAACAAGTGTACTGCAGGCAAATTTCCTTCTGCTGTTTGCATACTAGAATTGTCTATCTACATAAAGATGCTGCATTATACACTCGTGTTTAAATTCAAGCAGACAATAAAAACAACTCTCCACTCATACCATGAGGGAAAACAATGCAACAATTAGCACACCAGTCTTGAAGGAATATTCCCCTGATGCTAACGGAAGATATGGCTTGTTAACCTGCAATGAAAAATGGTAAACACCTAAACTTAGATTGTCCAGATACATTTATCTTGAACTGTTTATTCTAATTCTATCCTAATTTACGAAGTAAAGAAAGTCAAGGAACTTAAAAAAACAAGTAAACAACTCGACACAAACAACAAAATTTCTGATGTCCCAACTACAAACTAAAAGCGGACACTAGGAAGAATAGAGAAGAGTTGGGACACCAAGATTATTTAGTTGCTTCAGTATAAGGTCAGAAACAAGATATCCAGTGAAATATTCCAAACAACAGATCCTCCCAGCAGTTACACTGTTTGCACTGTCAGCTGCTAGTCCAATGACCTTGAGGTCTTAAAGGATGCAATCAATAATTAGATTTTCCGTTAAAAAGATTCTTAGGACACTATGGCAAGATTCATCTTTAAAAGTACCTTGTCTATCTCAATGTCAGACAACTGATTTAGACCAACAATATAAATATTCATCATGAGTGCAGCAGCAATGGCCTGAAAAGAATGCAATAAATTTTCACAAAATTGTATTTATCAAGTGCAACACTGAGCTCTTCAATTGATCAAGATATTTGCTGTATCACCTCCAAAACTCCAGCGAAAAAAAGTGGAGAAATATCTGACACCTTTTCAACGGCAAGGAGAGCAACTGATACAATACTCAATGCCTGTTGAGAAAAAAAAAAGGTTAGGTTAGCTTTTGCAGTTTGGTCCTTTCCCGTAGAGACTAAAACACAAAAGCCAGAAAAACCCACATAATTCAGATTTTCCAACTAAATACAAGTGGAATCTGGCGGAGATCAACCAATCAACATTAAACTAGAACAAATCATTAAGTGTAAACTTAACTGTGCCTATAACTGTGTGGGGCCTTGAAAACCTGTAAAAGGCATCTACTGCATTTCTAACAGAGTTCAAAGGACTCTTGGGTTTGTAATCATCAGGCTGATTAGACTCAAGTGGGTGACCAGAGGCTGCACTTGCCAGACACTTGGCATTTCTTCTCTGATGGTATATGGATCTTTGTTTTACACCTCTAGCGAGATGCTTCAAATGATGCTGATCTAACTTCACAACAGAAGACCTATCTACGGTGTTCCATGATTTGCACCTTGAAACTTGGATTCCCTTATAAGAACCTGTTATTCCAGGGGAATTGTATTAAATACTGAGGATAAAAGACCTAAAGAAGGCCATCATTTTATCCAAATAAAGGTTGATATAACAAGAATTGACTTGCACATTTAAGCATCTAACAAATGGATACTCAACTATTATAGCAAGGAACTAGGATAAGCATGCTACAGATTTTGTTAAATAATTAATATAAAAAAAATTCCGGAGCAAGTTCTTGAAAATGTCAAAAATAACTTACCCACAAAATCAAACTAAAGACTATTGAAATAATGAATGAGCATGTTCGTTTAGCAACTTCAATCTTTTGAGTCATTGGTCTTATTATACCTATCACATGACTAAATGGCTTTGTAAGAATAGGATTTGGCTGGCTAAGATCAATATAATAACATATCCACAAATTTGGCATAGATAAAATGGGGCCCCTAAGATTGATTCCCATCAGTCTATAAAATGAGAGCCATTAGCCGTAGAGATAAATGCATTCAAGATGAAATAATTTTGGATTCACTTCAAGATAAAATATAAGAATGTAAGTTGACGGCACTCAAGAGAACAAGTTACACTAGAAAAGTCACAGTTAAGGCATGAGAAGACAAAATCTGTAACAAGCAGATGATATGAGCGCCAACAAAATAGCATGGCCAGCTACTGAGCTGCTGCTCAGCTTTAGTTGGATTGGTTTTCTCCAATGTTTAATTCATGCTAAACTATACTCATTTATTGATGATAGTTGGAATACTTGGTAGTTGGATCCTAAAGTAGAATCTGAAGGGCTTAAGTCTACGCACCATAAGTTATGTTAGGGTATTTATTCCCTAGTTATTGCGATTCCTTGTGAAAGTCGCCTTATGACTTTTTAAGCAAGCTTACAATGTGGTAGTAGGATTTATCTTAAATAAGATATATCTTCCTATTTGATAGAATATTTTTTATTTAGACTTTTAGATTTAAGAGTATCTTTCTAAGTTAGTAGAAATATCTTTGTAACAATATAAGATACTCTTTAGCCTAGATATTATCATTTATTAAGGATTGTCTTTCTATTTTAGGCTGAATATAATAGAAATAGATTAACCTCATTTGAAAAGATTTAGAATTCAATTTAATCCTATGGGAAAGGGTCAACTTAGTTGGAACCCTGTAAATAGAAGAGGTATTTCACACAATGAAGTATTCACAAACATATAGAGAAGCAGATTTGCGTGAAGAGCAGAAAAGCCAGGGATGCCTAGTGCTAAGAGCAGCCGTGCCGTTGTTGATTTTTTGTTGATCAATGTCCTCTTCATCTAGTCTTTGAATAAGACATTCTTTGATTTTGCTACAGCAACGTAAATAGTGATTCTGCTACAGTATCATGAATAGTAATAATACCGTTCTACAGTACCCGTGAACAGTGAAATCACAAATTGAAGATCAGCGAATTCGACCAAGTCTTCTTCATCTAGTCATTGAATAAGACATTCTTTGATTTTGCTACAGAAACATGAATAGTGATTCTGCTACAGTGTAGTGAATAGTAGCAATACCGTGCTACAGTACCCATGAACAGTTAAAATTGCAAATTGAAGATCAATGAATTCGACTAAGTATGATTCTACGTGGAGACGGAGAATTGTAAGTATATCTTGAGTTGTCTGTCTTAAGCTGTGGTCTCGCATCTTAGTTGTGACTAAGTAAACATTACTATGCGGATTAGATACTGCAAGCTGTGGTCTTGGATCTTAATTGTAGCTAAGTGGACCCTACTAAGCAGATTTGATAATGCAAGATTACTTAAGTTGTTTTTTAGGTTGTGATCTCTAATTCTTAGTGAATTGCTTATCTTTGGACGTGTATGTAGGAAAAGTTTTATGAACCACGTAAAAATCCTCTGTTCATTTACTTTCCGCAATTTATATTCTGCAATTATTTGGACTAATTAATTAATTAGGGATAATTAATTATTTGGCCAACCATACAAAAATAAATCAAAGAAAGACCTAACAAGTTAGACAAAGGTAAATTATCGAATATGCATACAACCACACTCTTAGCTTCATGAATGAATACGATAACGGCAATTTTGGGGAATGACATTTCATTCACACTTCAATTCGGGCAAATTTTGCTTATAGGAAAAGCACCTCCATCATTTTCACAAAATGTTTATCTTTAATCTGCATGCAACTAATCTTAGATGGCCAGAAGTTAAAAACTTACTTGGAAAATGAAATGCCTTAAAATCCTTACTCCAACAACTACTACCTACATAAGATTTGCAATGCATCAGACAAAACATAGAAAATATACATTACAATAAATTTAACTTTTTTCCCAAAATAAACAATACCCTAAATACAGAAAGAAGAAAACTTGAATTGTGAATTAAGCCAAATGCCTCAAAACATATAGAGAAATAAAAATAGAAATACAGATAAAGGGTATATTTAGGACTGCTACATTGTATACAAAATTATACTTTGACAGCTAGTGATTCTTTTTTCTTTTCTTTTCTTTTGAAAACACCACCGCGAAACCACCCTCAAGTTTGAACAGTAAAACCTGTCGGCTCTGGTAAGAAACACACCTCCTGGATTCAAACCCAGAACATGAGATCGTGAGCCATACACTACCAAACCACGTCCATTCAAACCCAGAACATGAGATCGTGAGTCATACACTACCAAGCCACGTCCATTGGGACGACAGCTAGTGATTCATTTCCCAAACATTCCATAAATTACTCTTATGAGGTTCTTTTATTTTTAACGACTCCTATAGATTTATACAACAAATAAAAAATAAAATAATCTCAGATTTCTTGCGCTGACTTGACTTAAAATTGAGAATAAACAAACCCAGATGGTCAGTAAGCAGAATCATATCAAGAAAAAAAATACCCAGATAACAAGAAGTCAAAATGAAGTGATAAAATACTCGTACCAGAGGAAGCTAAAGAGGAAATAGGAGAGAACCCAACAAGCAGAGACTCCATTAACACTCTCTCTTTACTTCACCAAAATAAAAACGTTACTTTAAGAAAAGACAAAAAAATAATGCTGCATTTTTACATTAATTAATTAAACTGTCAGCTTTGGAGTTATGTTTAAAATGGGGCCCTGGTGAGAGGTTGGCAGGCGGCAGCTGCCATTGTAGTACCATTAGAGTTACGTGTAAGCTACAGATTCATTCTTTTAACTTTTGTTGCTGTTCCGGTCACCAGTACTCACTTGGATTCATGTCGAGCCTCCACGTCATTTCAAATTTTTTATTTATTTATTTTTTAATTTATCAAATTTCACATTTATTTTGCTAAAATTATATGGAACAAATAATAATTCTCTAACCTCAATAAAAAAAAAAAAAATAAATAAATAAATAAATACGCGAGCAAATCACGTGTATGGCTATTATTTATGAAACAACGTTGTCAAGTAGTATAATAACGAGTGTTCTAAAACGTGTGGAATGGACTAGCGAAATTTTGACCTGAAATTTTAATCATAATTTGATCAGATTTCATATCCTAAACTTAACTATAATCTCAATTTTACAAAATCAATTTTAAAACCCTCAATTTTACATAAATCCTAATTTCTAAAAACTCTTAATTTGCTTCATTGACCATATAAAAATATTTTTTATTTTTAGTTTTATTTTTTTATAATCGTTAGAAACCCCGCTACCAAATCATACCTTCCGGGCTTAAGCGGAGTAGATAAAACTCCTGACTGTCTTAGGCTTATATAAGAAACACATTCTCTGTATTCGAACCCATTACCTCAAAATGAAATCTTGAGCCCTACACCATCAAACCACGCCGCATTCCTCTCCGACGTTGACATCCGCATGAGCAACATTTCTTATTACTCAAACAACATTTTCCTATGATCAATTTATCTAAATTTTTAAATCCCCAAATTAACTTAAAATCCTAATTTTAAATCGTCTTACAAGCTAAGTAATTATCTAAGCACCTTAGGCGTTAGGCATTGAACTGTCACCCGATTAACGAGTTTTTTAGAACATTGGTAATAACATGTATTTGCATCCAAAGATAAAGTCGAATTATTTGTAATACCTCGATCATTTTTAGCATGTCTATCATGGTCATACAATTCATGCATGCAATGTTTTATGCACATGCGAGGTTATTTTATGGACCGACACCGAGCAAGTCAGGTTCAGTCATGATGTAGATAAAATTTTTAGAATCACATTTATGTCGTGTTTGTTCTAGTGTTTGAACACAATTATGTTCGTGTTTGTGGCACGTTCTTCACTCATGAAACCTTCCAGAGGGTTTTTATTTGTGTGGCATTCGAACACGACTTGCCATAATTATGAGAGTTCATGTGGCGTGTGTGTCACGTTCGCATAGACCTACAATTTTTAAAAGGATAACTCTAGAATTTTGGGACCCTATAAATAAGCTATCTTCTTCATCTTTCTCATCTCTTTTTCTCTCTTACTACCCTCGTTCAACACCTCTATTTTTCTTCAAATCAATATAATATTAGAATGAGATGCATTTCCAAGAGTTAATGAAGCAAGTAAGTTCATTAACCTCAATTTCAGTTTTTTTTTTTTTTTTTTTTTTTTTTTTTTTTTTTTTTTTTTTGCATCTTGGCATGGATTTCTTAAGCTTAGGTCGAAACTCATGTTGGAGTTGGTGCTTGGAGCGCCAATTCGAATAATATATGTAAGAAACCACTTTCCTTAGCGCGACTGAAGTTACTTGTGGTGGCACCGGTCCGGTATGGATCTTTAAAATTTTCTTTGCCTTCTCATTTTGTTGTAGTAGCCAAGATCAATCCTTCGGTGTGCAACACTTGGATCAACCACTCGATCTTCCGAACTATGACTCGAAACCAACAAACCGAAGTGTGGGCTTCACTCACAAAGATGAATCCTCTAAACTAGTTAGAGATTTATGATGTCACAATGATGTTTGACTCTTTGGAATTTCAAATACTCTCACAACACTTGTGAATATTTGAAGTTCTTCTCTCTTTTCTCTCAAATCTTTCTCACAACAATTGCGTGAATGAATGCAAAGTGTTAACCTTTGATAAATGTGGTTTATACCCATTTATTACGGCATTTTCAGCTTACTGTTTTATTACAATTCGAGATATTTAAATGTCACTTATAGTTTATTTTGCATTTTATCTGTAGGAGCATTATTACATGGATCTGGGAACAATTGCACGTGTTTTGGGGACAATACGGGAGCATAAGAAACAACGCAGGAACAAATTTCATCATTCGCACCCCAACGTCAACAATCAGACGAGTTACAGCTAAATTCCCGGGAGAGTGGCGCCATGACGCCACCAAATCCACTACTATTGGCGTCATGGCGCCAATTAAAAGCATAAAAAATGGCGCCAAGGCGCCTGTTGCTTATATAATAGGCGGCAAGGCGCCACAAGCTCAAAGTATATAAGGCGCCATGGCGCCTGTTCCCAGCACATTCCCATACAAGTTCCCGAGAGTTCAGCGCCCAGGCGCCAATTAGTTGAACTGAGCGCTGCGATACACGCGCATTCCAGGAATTATTATTAGGGTTTGTAAGATCTTATGCTACCTAAAGACTCCCAGCCTCTTATATAAATATACACGTTCATCCAATACGCAAAGGGAGGCTAATACACTGCGAAAACATGAAATACATATTTTTAGAGATCCAAGGAGAGGATTGAAGAGCGACAAGAGGAGACAAAGGCTGTTAATATCCGGAGAGGAAGAGATTCAATTCGGGTTTTATCTTCTTATTCTTTCTTAAAACTATAATGATTTCCATTAGATTCGTGGCTTGATTATTTATTGTTTTATCTTTTGTCATGAATTTACTCCTTAATTTTGGAGAACGATTGTAATCTATGCTCAAACCCTGTATTTTATTTATAAATTTTGTTATGAAGTTTTATTGATTATTTATATTCTTTTGAGTTTAATGCTTCTTGATTGTTGGCCACAATTTGAGATGATGAATGTTTAGGATCTCACTCGAGAGAGGGGATTTTGAATAGATCTAGAGAATATGACCTAGGATTTTATAGAGTTCGAGAGAATCTGTAGTCCTTTGAAGTCGTTAAAAGAGAATCACAAATCGTAATGAGTTGTTAACTATTGGATTTTTATAGAGATATCGAAGTCTGTAGTTAATGATATTTTCACTCGGCACTCGAGAGAGGGAGTGGATAATTTCGGAGTCTTGACTTATAAATAATATAACCGAACAATGAATTAATTGGCATGACAAATACATAGGTGACAGCTAGGTGAAATCAGGATCCAGAGTCTCTATCGTATTAGTTCCTCCTATCCTATTTTATTATTTTTATATTTTATTTATTTAATTAAAATCTTCATTATTTATCGTCTAAATAAAGTTATGATTATCAATTGTAGTACTTAGTGCTAGTTAACGCAATCCCTGTGGGTTCGACACTCTAAACTCATTTATACTAAAACTTGACACCGTACACTTGCGGTACGATATAAAAATATCACACCAAGTTTTTGGCGCCGTTGCCGGGGATTGTTTGTTTAATTCACATTAATACTACTACCAAGTAATCTTAGCTTTAATTTAGATTTTTATTTTTATTTTTTTGTTTTACTTTATTTTCTTTATTTTTGTCTTCAAATTTTATGTTATTTTTGTTTTGTATTTATTATTTTTTGTTGTTTTGTTTTGTTTATTGAATTTTTTTTTTTCCTTTTGGTGCTTCAGTGAATGCAAAAAGCCACAAGTCTCAACTCGCTCCTGTTTGATCCTGAAATAGAAAAAACTGCGAGGAGACTGAGAAAAGAAAGAAGAATTGAAAAAGAAGCAATGGCAGCTGAAAACATAGAGAACAACCCACGCCAGGTGGCATCAAGGATCACTTCAACCGGTCATTAATGATATTTATTCTGGGATTGCCCATCAGCCAATCAACGCCAACAATTTTGAGTTAAAACCTGCATTGATCAGCATGGTACAAAAGAATCAGTTTGGGGGTTCAGCTGTAGAAGATCCCAACTTGCACTTAATGATGTTCCTAGAGATCGCAGATACTATAAAGATAAATGGCGTGAATAAAGAGGCCATCCGGCTACGCTTATTCTCATTCTCTTTAAGGGATAAAGCGTGGGATTGGCTGCAATCAATACAGACAGGCAGTATCATGACATGGCAGGATATGGCCATAAAATTTCTGGAGAGGTTCTTTCCGCCAGCTAAATCAGCTCAACTGAGGGCAGAAATCAGCATATTTAAGCAGCTGGAAACTGAAACTTTGTATGAAGCATGGGAGCGCTTTAAGGATCTACTAAGAAGATTCCCACAACATGACTATGCAGATTGGGTCCAGATTCAGTTGTTCTATAATGGGCTGAATGGTCGAATAGAACTGTAGTTGATGCAGCAGTTGGGGGAGCTCTATTTAATAAATCAGCTGAGGAATCGCACAATTTATTAGAAGAAATGGCCATTAACCATTATCAATGGCCAAGTGAACGCGCTACGGTGACCAAAGTGGCTGGAATTTATGAAGTTGACCCCCTTGTGGCACTTACAGCTCAGATTTCCACCTTGGCCACTCAAGTAGCAGCCTTGACAAAATCACAAGTAGCATCTATTGAATCAGCTGCAGCTACAAACATGCAGTTATCAGAAGGAAACCCGAACTTTGAGCAAGTCCAATATGTGAACAATCGGAACTTCAACAGCTATAGAGGAAATCTTGTGCCTAACCGTTATCATCCAAACCTGTCATATGCTAACACAGAGAATACCTTGCAACCTTCTTCTGGTTTTGACTATCAAAGAGCTGAGCAGAAATCTTCCTTAGAAGACTTCATGAGCACGTTCGTCACTAGTACTTCAGCGAGATTCGAGAAGAATGAGTCAAGGCTAAATAATATTGAGATACACATGGAAAATATGGAGGCCACAATGAAGTCCTTAGAAACACAGGTTGGGCAAATTGCATCCTCCATAACTAAGCAGCAGTAGGGGTATTTGGACAAAACTGCCACAGCTACCAAGCTATCTTGTTCATGTCAAAGCAGCCAGTGGATACAAAAGAAGAAGCTACCATTACCACCATTTGGGTGGTTGCGTCTGGCTGAAGACGTTAAACTTAGCGCTAGCGGGGAGGCAACCCTTGCATTTCTTTTATTATTATTTTCTTTACTTTTAATTTCAATTTTTATTTTCTTGTGTGCTATTTATTAATTTGCATGTTATTTATGCAGGTAGCACGAGACACACAACGCCCATGCAACCAAATTCTAACCAGCAAGAGTCTGATAAACTCCATGCACGGTAGTGTTGTTCCTCACTTTTGCTCTTGATATTTATCTTACATTGAGGACAATGAAAATTTTAAGTTTGGGGGTGTGCATGTTGTTTACTTGCTATGTAGTTGTTTAAATTTATTTTTAAAAAAAAAAAAAAAATTGTTTTAGTCTTTGATAGTAAAGCATAAATCATGTGATAATATTGTTTGTTTATGGGTGAAATTTTAGAAATGATAAGTACCTGATTTACTTTTATCCGATGCCTTGAATAACCGATCTATGTTAGACTCGTAAGCACTTAAAAATAGGTTTTTAGCAGTGCAAACTTAAGTTGTTGACAATGTGACTAGTTGAAGAAATTGCATGTCGATGAATAACCGTTTGCTTAGATATCTATCTTGATTTGCTAGTGTTATGAAGTGTGGTATAGCTAAAAAGAAAAATGTCTCTAAAAAAAATAATATAATAAACCACCTATAACCGATAAGCGTGAAGCTACCCATGGGCGAGTATTAGGACCACCATGAGGAGAAATGCTACCTTAAAGGGTAGGTGAGTTGAAAAAATGTGCAAAACGAGAAGAAGAAAGAGACAAGAAAAAAAAGAAAAATCCCCATACTGAGCAAAAAAATAAGCAATTACAGAGCTTAATTGAGATATCTAGGTTGGTTTGACACATCGATTCTAATTTCTAAACGAAATCATTGAGTTGGCCTACTTAGGAGTCGAGCTGTGAATTAACCTTTACACACACACACTGTGAGTCTAGCTTAGATAATTTATTCAAGAATTTGGATTCGAGTTGCAATTGCGTACTTTGAAGGTTCTCTAGTTTCATTTATAAGCTTTCTTTGAGGATAAATTGTATGCGTAACTATCAAGACTATCTTTTGTTATTTGTTTATATTTTTTGTATGATTGTGTGTGAATGACGTTTGTGGGTGTCGTCACTGTAAGCCCTCACGAGACTATAACTCGTCCACTAGGGCCGCCTAGGGGTTTAAAGGCTTGTTGCATATGCTAAATGCAATCGTGATCCCTACGAAAGTGGCTTAGTTTAATTAGTTATTTTTCTAATTATATTTGAATTTAGTTTTTATTTTATCTTTAATCGGGACTAGCAAAACCTTAAGTTTGGGGGTGTTTGATAAATGTGGTTTATACCCATTTATTACGGCATTTTCAGCTTACTGTTTTATTACAATTCGAGATATTTAAATGTCACTTATAGTTTATTTTGCATTTTATCTGTAGGAGCATTATTACATGGATCTGGGAACAATTGCACGTGTTTTGGGGACAATACGGGAGCATAAGAAACAACGCAGGAACAAATTTCATCATTCGCACCCCAACGTCAACAATCAGACGAGTTACAGCTAAATTCCCGGGAGAGTGGCGCCATGACGCCACCAAATCCACTACTATTGGCGTCATGGCGCCAATTAAAAGCATAAAAAATGGCGCCAAGGCGCCTGTTGCTTATATAATAGGCGGCAAGGCGCCACAAGCTCAAAGTATATAAGGCGTCATGGCGCCTGTTCCCAGCACATTCCCATACAAGTTCCCGAGAGTTCAGCGCCCAGGCGCCAATTAGTTGAACTGAGGCGCTGCGATACACGCGCATTCCAGGAATTAATTATTAGGGTTTGTAAGATCTCTAATGCTACCTAAAGACTCCCAGCCTCTTATATAAATATAACGGTTCATCCAATACGCAAAGGGAGGCTAATACACTGCGCAAAACATGAAATACATATTTTTAGAGATCCAAGGAGAGGATTGAAGAGCGACAAGAGGAGACAAAGGCTGTAATATCCGGAGAGGAAGAGATTCAATTCGGGTTTTATCTTCTTATTTCTTTCTTAAAACTATAATGATTTCCATTAGATTCATGGCTTGATTATTTATTGTTTTATCTTTTGTCATGAATTTACTCCTTAATTTTGGAGAACGATTGTAATCTATGCTCAAACCTTGTATTTTATTTATAAATTTTGTTATGAAGTTTTATTGATTTATTTATATTCTTTTGAGTTTAATGCTTCTTGATTGTTGGCCACAATTTGAGATGATGAATGTTTAGGATCTATCACTCGAGAGAGGGGATTTTGAATAGATCTAGAGAATATGACCTAGGATTTTATAGAGTTCGAGAAAATCTGTAGTCCTTTGAAGTCGTTAAAAGAGAATCACAAATCGTAATGAGTTGTTAACTATTGGATTTTTATAGAGATATCGAAGTCTGTAGTTAATGATATTTTCACTCGGCACTCGAGGAGGGAGATGGATAATTTCGGAGTCTTGACTTATAAATAATATAACCGAACAATGAATTAATTGGCATGACAAATACATAGGTGACAGCTAGGTGAAATCAGGATCCAGAGTCTCTATCGTATTAGTTCCTCCTATCCTATTTTATTATTTTTATATTTTATTTATTTAATTAAAATCTTCATTATTTATCGTCTAAATAAAGTTATGATTATCAATTGTAGTACTTAGTGCTAGTTAACGCAATCCCTGTGGGTTCGACACTCTAAACTCATTTATACTAAAACTTGACACCGTACACTTGCGGTACGATATAAAAATATCACACCAACCTTAGAAGTGAGAGAAATGGTAGAGATTATATTCTCTTACACAAGTCAACTAACCTTGTCATTAAGCATATAATGCTTTCTTGCAATGGCCAACACAAAAATGTGAATGTCATACCAAAGCATAAGAAATGTTAAGCTAAAGACAATGGCTTTGTCATTAAGCATCAAATGCTTTCTTTCAATGGCAAACACATAAATGTGGAGGCTATACCAAAGCATAAAAATGGATTAACTAGTGACAAAACTATTAGGTGTATCCAAGCCACCTAATAGACATAATTGCTTAGATGACATGGTAAGCAATATGGCTTTGTCACCACTGGTAAATAAAAATCAATATATTAATAATGATTTATTTACCTTCAATTATGTTGTAGTAATTATCTCATAATTATTACTAACTTGATTATACCATAATCAAGACTTGATTATCCCATAATCAAGACTTGATTATCTCATAATCAAATAATTCTAGAAAATATTAAGTTAAACTAATTTAACATAGTTTTTATTTGTGGCAATAAATATTATTAATCTCATTATTATTATATAAATATAAAGTGAGCATATAATTAGACAATCTAATTATATTAGGTTTGCTACCAGTTAATCAAGCTAGCACGAGGACTAAATGGACCTACGGTTCTGAGCTCCAATAATTCTGAAAAATTATTTAAACTATTTAATCAAATATTACGAATTATTATTCCGCGTTATTCCACTAAAAACTCGAAGTTGAAATCTCGTTATCGTAGATGGATTAAATAAACTGAACATCTTCGGTGTCCGTCGATATAGTCATTACATATGGATATAACCCTTCATGAATATCTCATAAACAGAGCTTGGTCAAAAGTCCGTTAAACCCCTCTAAATATCTTGTCTCTTAAGCATCATTGATTCTATAATGAACAATTAATTCATAACAATTATGAATATAAAATTATCTATTCGCAATAGAAAAGTTGAGCGCTCAAATTGTTTAAGTCTTGAATCAACTCTGAAAAGAGATATGCATATGCTTCTCGTAAGAAGAAGTGAATTCTATATCTATGTAAAATGTTCCCAGCTATACACCAAATCATATCCCCAAAATACATAATTATTGGTCAGGAATGCAACACCAACCTCACCATAGTAAATCAAATGACATAGCCTGTCATGCAGGAGTTCGTAATATACTCATGATTAAGATCAAATTCATATATGACCATCTATTAAAGACTTTGGCTAAACCGATCATCAATGATGGATCACATTAGTTGTAAAAAATCATGGACATTCTAACATAAGATGTGCACCTCGAAAACTTGACGGTGCATTCTATGTTTCCTAAGCACAATTCAGATAGCCTACGACGAAGGATTGTTAAACATATGTGATGATCTCGACCTCGACTTTTATAGTTCAAAAAGGTCGTTCGTCGTGTTCTTCGCGAATTCGGAGGTGGCCGAATTGCGTACATATTAGCTAGACTTATATGAAAAACGTGTCTGGACTTAGAGAGTCGTACAATATGAAGTATACTCGTTGAACACTTGGGTAGCCGATTATAAATTCGATATTATAATTATCAATCAAAATAATTAAGTATTATTGGATCACATTGATTATTTACTTTGACTTAATTGGATTAATTCAAAATTACACAAGGAACTTAATTATAAATTCATAAATATCTCTACCAATATATGATATTTTGGAAATTGCAAATATGTAATTATAATGGTTTTTGGATTGATTTAATTGGATTAAATCAAAGTGGTAAACATGTAACTAATCCATTAATTAAATATTGTATTGATTTAATTTGATTAAATTAAAAATGATGGATAAATTGATTAGTCACACTTAATTATACATATTTGGACAAATTAGATTAAGCTCACATAAAAGTTAATTATAAGTTTTATTAATTAAAAATTATATAAGTTTTTCTATAAATAGTAAGCTTGAGCAAATATTTTAATTAAGCTTGTGAAAGTTAAATACAAGTAATTCTTGGAGAAATTAGCTTAAGTCAGAGAAGTGTTTAGAGAAGTTTTAGAAGATCTCTACAATATTTCATCTAGGAGTAATCAATATTGGAACTTGTAGTGAAATTTGCTAACATTAGAATCAAGATTGGATATTGGAGTCAAGCTTGAAAACCTTAGAAGTTCTCCAACCATTTCAATAAGAAAGAGATTAGATCTTTATATCAACCTTACTAGGTAAGTTTGATATTCTTTTAAACAATGTTCTTTATTAGTGAGTTTTCCATTATTAAGACATACATTGATGAATTATGTATTGGATGCATAATTACATAGCTTAAATTGAAATTAAGCTAATGAATTGTGTTAAGATATTTTGTAAGTATAAATACAATATGTTTGTAATTGGGTCAAAGATGTTCATGTTGGACATGAAATAATTAATAAGAGTTTGAAACTCTATATTAAAGCTTAGAGTTATGACTGTTCTTTTATAATCATTTAACCACCTTTGAGTGACCTAGAATTGTTCATGAATCATTTCATTGTGGGATCCTATTTTAGTTTGTAATTTGATTCAAATAAATATATACATGTATTTAAAATACATATATGTTAGTTGTATAACATTTGTTGTGGTTGGTTTTGATGTTAAAATTGGTTTAAAGGTGTATTGAAATGATAAAAGAAAATTGGAAGTGTTTAAGATTGATTTGAAGGTTAAAATATTCTCTGCAATATTTTAAACTGGTCAGCGTCACGACATGAGCATCAGACATCTGGGCGTTGCAACCCTCACCCTTGCGCGTCGCGACTCTGGGACATTGAGCTCTCGCAGATTTGGGCGTCGCGACGCGGAGACTCGTACGTCGTGACTCCGAGAGCTGATAAATATTAAAACTTCATTTTCTCTGTTCCGGAGTTTCCAAACTCTTATTTGGAATGTTTTTTCCTACGAACTCGTATCGAAATGCAGTTTCCATTAAGATATTTTAAAATACATCTATCTCTGATATCTTTGGGTTATACCCACTTTCGTTGCACGGGACATCAATCAGACCCTATGGGTTCCATTATCGCCCCAATAGAATGGTATCATATGCAAGGCTTAACCATATAACACATGTTGCATGTTTGACATGTATTTGAATCCGTCTTTGTATTTTAATTTAATTATGCATAAGTCATAATAGATATGCATTGCATGTTTTAAATTAAAATTTTATTTTTGACCCAATTATATTAATGACTAGATTGTCATAAAACTCTCATGATTATGTGATTACTTTATTTAAGTAATAATATTAGTAATGTTAGAGTATTATTAGATGGTCAGTATTGTCAATATATAAATGAATGAGTTTTTACTACTTGTGCTCAAAATCGTCATTAGTGTGAAGGTATAAGTGTTCGGAACTTAGGTCGCTCCGGTAAAATATTAGATGTATCTTGATGAGTTAACGCAATCACCCAGTACTGTCATTATTGTGTGAGTGTACATACGAAACTCATTAGTGCACATTGACAAGTATATACCTGGAACACGTCTTAATCCAAGATTGTCATTAGTGTGAGGATAATAAACGGTCCAGGTTCAAACTATGAGTCATATGAATATGATTGACCTTAGAGATCTACCTAATGAGGTTGGAGTAAATATCATGAGATCCACTTCTCACTATGAAGTTTTGATAGTCAAATTTATATTCTTATGTTAAGTGAGATTATAGAATTATGTAAAATAGTGAGAGGGCACTAATATATTTAAAATTCCAAAATCAATTAATGTTATTATTTTGAAATGAAAAATGTTCGCTAGTGTTTAAATGTTGTCTTGTAGATGGTTGTCGCAAATCCATTGATGCGACTTTTGGATTCTAATAAATTGAAAGGAGTCGGGAATGAGTGGGAAATGAACATTCGCCTTGTCTTGGATTTCGAAAAGTTAAGTTATGTAACTATCAATTCATTACCTGTTGAAATCGATAATGACTCCACTCCTAAAGAGCGAGAAGCTTTTGAAAAATAGAAGGTGTTAGGTCATATGTGGAACCCCTATGGTCGGATTGGTGCCTCGCCTAGCGGAAGTGAGTCTAAACCATGAATATCTAGTATGGGTATATTTTAAAATATATTTACGATATTCTGTTTCGAGTACGTAGGAAAAAACGAGGATCAAAACGAAGTCTGGAAACTCTGGAACGGAAAAAATGAAGTTTCAATAAGTATCATCTCAGCGCGTCGCGACGTAGAAGCTTGGGCGTCGAGACACTCCAAAGTACGAGAGTAATGTGGAAGGTTTGCATCACAACACCCATAGGTCCAATGCTCGGTGTCGCGACACCGAAGGTTCGAAATCACGTTTTTCCCTAGGCAGTGAGCATTTTTCTACTTCAAACCATAACTAAACACTTCCAATTTTCTCCTAATACTTCAAATAAACCTAAAATCCAATTTTAACTTCATAAACAACATCAACACATGCTATACAACTAGCATACATATATTCTAAATACTTATATGTATTTGTTTGAATCAAAACAAAAACCAATTTAGAATACCACTATGAAATGTCTCATGAACAATTCTAGTTCACCCAAAGGTGGTCAAGTGATTCTAGAATGGTAGCCATAACTCTAAGCTTTAATCTAGAGTTCCAAACTCTAATTAATTATTTCATGTTCAACACAGATATTTTTAACTTAATTAACAATCATATTGTGTTCATACTTCCAAAGAATCCTAACGTAATTTATTAGCCTTATTTCAACTTTAAGATATGTAATCATGCATCCAATACATAATTCATCATTATATGTCTCACTAATGAAGAACATAGCTTAAGAGAAGTTCAAACTTATCTAGTAAGCTTGATGCAAAGCTCCAATCTTCTTCTCTTTGTTGAAATGGTTGGAGAACTTTCAAGGTTTGCAAACTTGACTCCAAGATCCAATCTTGATTCCAATGCTAGCAAGCTTGACTCTAAGATTTTAATCTTGATTTCTCCTATATTAAATATTGTAGAGACCTCAAAAAGTTTCTCTAAACACTTCATTAACTTAGGCTAATTTCTCCATGAATTTCTTGTATTTAACTTTCTAAATCTTAATTAAAACCTTCCTAAAGTTGTTATTTATAGCAAAACTTAGACAATTTTTAATTAATAAAAGTTCTAATCAATTATGTGGGCTTAATCCAATTTGGCCAAATATGTATAATTAGATATGACTAATCACATTTGTCTATCACTTTGATTTAATCCAATTAAATGAAGACAAAGATTAGGAAATGAATTAGTTTAATGTTTACCACTTTGATTTAATCCAGTTAATAAAGCCAAAAATACCTATAATTACATACTTGTAATTACCATATTATTCTCAAATAGTAAAGATAATTATGAAATTACGACAAATATCTTGTGTAAATATTGAATTAATCCAATTAAGTCAAAGTAAATAATCAATGTTATCCAATAACACTTGATTATCTTAGTTGATAATTATAATATTTAATATTATCTTTTATGAAAATTAATCGGCTACCCAAATGATCAACGAGTACACTTCATATTGAGACTCTCTAAGTTCAGACACTTTTTTCATATAAGCCTAGCTAATATATACGCAATTCGGCCACCTCTGAATTCACGAAGAGCACGAATGACCTTTCTGAACTATACAAGTCAAGGTCATCACATATGTTTAACAATCCCTCCATCGTAGGCTATCCGAGTTGTGCTTGGGAAACATATAATACACCGTCAAGTTTTCAATGTGTACATCATATGTCGACATGTCCACGATTCTTTATAACTGATGTGATCCACCTTAGGCGATCGACTTTGGTCAAAGTTTTAAGAATCATGACTTACTTATATGGATACCTAAACCCCTTATGGTACACATACGAGGCCGACGAATTATATCTTGATTTGTACTTGATTAACGAGTGCATCGGTCCACACCCTACAAAACCTAGAGGCCATACCATGAAAGATTTTTGATATACATGACATCAAAGTGTAGATGATCTTACATAAAATCAATGTTATCCTATAGTCAAAGGATCACATATGCTACTCGACTCGAAAAGACCAATTGACGGTGGTGTGTACTTCTAACTATTAGAAATCACCTTTGAGTCATTCAGAATTTGGACCAACCAAACCTTGAGTTTAAACCATGGGAACTCCAAATCCAATATACAACATGTGCAAGCCTTATAGGTTATAAAAATTCGACCGTATTCTTAAACCAATGAATAAGAATATTCACTTTAAGAATAGTTTCAATAGTGATACTTATTCCAATGTCGGACCACCTAGTGTCCAATATTATTACAAGACTAGTATAAGATCGATGTCATTCTTAGCATATTTATACATCAATCTAATATGCGTAATGACAATACCATTAATAATGTATGAAATGAAAATGTAGTTATTTTATTAATAAATAATAAAATATACAATATATCATTTGGATTGACACTCCAAGCACCAACTCCAACAGAAAGATGATAACCTTAGGGTAAATCGTACATTTTAGGATCGATGGTTCCAAATTTACTCAGACAGTACATAGAGGTATCAAATGCTTGGAGCATTATGAGAACACTCAAGGAGTTGTTCAAGGTAAATCAAGAAATCGAGATATATCAGAGGTTTAAGGAATTATTTTATGCTACACTAAATGATAGAGAAGCTATCAGCATTCATGTTTTGAACATGATTGACCTGATCTGATATTTGGAACAATGGATCATTGTGATTGATAAATGGCTAGGTCGTAATTTGATTTTGAATTCTTTACTTGGACTTATGATAGCTTTATGTTAAACTTCCATATGTATTGGATGCAATCTAGATATGAAGAACATCATAATATGTTGCACACGACGGAGCATGATTTAAAGAAATGCAATCTCACTTTGTACCTCAAATGTGGAGCTAGCTCTTCAAAAACTTCTATGAATTCTAAGAAAATCAAAATAGGAAAGACAAAGATTTCAAAGAAAAACTCCAAGAAGTGTAAAACAGCAAGACATCTTGTAGCTTGTGATGAATGGCTACACTGTAAGAAATTTGGACATTGGAACAAAGCTTATCCAGAGCTAAAAGGAGAAGCAGGACCATCATGTACGCTTTGTATTTTTTCTATTATTGATATCTCATTAGCCTTAGTTGCAAATAGTGGATGACAGTGTTATCAAAGGCGCGCCTAGGTAGAGGCGCTAGCCATTGCGCCTAGAGGGTATCCAGGCGAGGCGACGTGCATCAGGCGCGTGCCTAGGCGATGAGGCGTGCGCCTGATGCCAATGAATGAGCCGTGCCTTAGGCGCATAATGCCAAAAATCTTAATTTTTGACCCAATTTCGTTGATTAAAGCTCTTTTTTTGTACTTTTTTTTGTTTTTTTCCAGCATAGAGAGTTAAAAAAAAAAAACAACAATAAGTCTTATAATTTAACTTAATTTATTTACTTTTGACATCACTCTTAGATAATTTGTTGGGATTGTTTAAAATTATAAGAAAATTTTATATTTTGTAAAATATAAATGTTTGCCATAATAATTAATAATAGATCATATATTTATAATTATTGGGAATATAATTTTAACCAAAAAGATTAAACTAGTCAATAATAAAATTGTACATAAGACAATATAAGTAAATATTAATATCTTATTTATAATAGCAACTTAGTTATGAAAATAGTGGTGTATATAAATTTAATTGAGTGCAACAATTTATAAATATTTTGTCATAATTTGGTCAAAATATTAAAAAATACTCAAAACAAAATTATTAGAAGAATATAAATGTTCCTCTTTCTAATTGAAAATTTATATATACAAATATGCGCCTCACATTCCTCAGGCGCGCCTTGCGCCTTGAGTCGCGCGCCTAGGCTCCAGGACCTTTTGCGCCTCGGTGCGCCTTGCGCCTTTAATAACACTGGTGGATGTGTGTTAGACATCAGCAATCATACTCATATTTGCAACTTCATGCATGTCATGAGGGTTGAAAGAAAGTTAAACAAATAGGAGATCCAGCTTAGAGTTGGATATGACGAGACATTGAATGTCAAAGCTATAAGAACAGTTATTCTAAATCTCCCTAATGGATATAAATTAGATTTACATGACTGCTATTATGTACCCTCACTTATAAGACAAATAATTTCACTGCCGATATTATATAAATAGAGATATAAAATAAACATTAAATATGATACTTTATGTTTAAATGATAAATATAACTTTTGATACGTGAATGTTCTTTTATCTAACGGTCACTTTGTGTTGGAAACATATAGATATGTCTTTAATGTAAAAGAATTTTTTTTCCTGTTTTGATTGATGAATTTATATGGAAAATAAAATAATTTCGTAAGAAATGATAAAAAATAGTGAAAATATGCTTCGATTTAAAAAAATTATTATTGGGATCATCAATATTTACTTAAATAAGAATAAAATTTTCTATTTATATTAAAATGATATCATTCATATAGACTTAACTAAATATTTTTAAATTGTTTAACTTTTTCTGATCATAAATGATTTTAATAACTTTTGGAAAATATTAAGATATGATTTTTGAATTTATTTTTTAATATCAAACATGCAAAATATTAATTTTAATCTCCAGTCAAGATTGATTAAACTCCCAAACTAAGAGTGGAAATGGGCCGGGCCCGTGCCCGGGAAAAGCCCGACCTAACTCGGGCCCAGGCTTGAGCCGGGTTTTATCCGATCGGTTTTTATTAATAAAAATTAAATATATTTTTAATTTATTATATAAATATAAATATTAAAAATAAATTTGACCCCGGGCTGGACCAGGTCCGAGTTTTTTTGCCATCTTTCCATTTTTATAAAGGGTTTCTTTATTATTTAATTTGTTAGGACATCAAATCAGACCGTTTGGACAAAGAAATATTTTTTTAAGAATTTTTTTGAAAATGAAAAATTAGAAAAAACCTTTCCTACAAAATTTAAAAATATCGAGAAAATTCTATGACATCCATATTGAGATACTATTCAAAGTTTGAATTTAGAATCTTAAAAATAAAATCGCAAACTCAAACCGATGGGCTGCGCCTTTCCGGACCTTGGCGGCAAATTCTCCCTAAAAGTGCTCTACCCTTGTTTTGGTTGTACTTCATTTCCTCCTTGCTCATGCCCACTTTGTTCATTCCTTTTTTGTTCCCAATCTTCCTATTTTACCCTTAGGTTTAGGGTTTGCTTTTTTTATTTTCATTTCTCAAATGGGTTGAATTTCTCAATTTTTTCATTAATTCATGGAGTGGGATAGCAATTCTGATCTTAGCGAAGAAGACGGTGAGGAATTGACGACGATTAACGACGTTGCTGCTGGTGCTTGCCAGTTTCCTTTCCCCGTCGGGAACTTACTCCAAACGGCACCGTGTGGGTTCGTTGTTACTGATGCACTTGAACCCGACCACCCCATTATTTATGTCAACACAGTCTTTGAATCCGTCACTGGGTATCGTGCTGAAGATGTTCTCGGTCGTAATTGGTCAGTATTCCAAAATGTTTATTTTAATTCTTTCAATTGTTAATTTATATCATTAGCTTGTAGTATGTTAAAAGAAAGCTAACCAAATTAGGGATTTTCGCTTTAGTTGCTTGTTTGCATAAACTAATTTAACCCTAACTATATGATAGTCCGGTGAAATAATTTATTTTTGTTGGTGATATTGAGAGCTGTGTTTGAGCTTGGCATCGGGATGGTTCTGTTTCTTTTTTCTTTTTGAAAAAAATTCTATAGGGAGTGGTAAATTTATAGGAATTGTAAAATTAGTTTAAAAATTCCATCCAGAGAGGCTTGCAGTGAAGGTTTAAAGCTCTTTGTTGTTTGTTTTTATCTAAGCCTGAGTTGGATGAAATAGACCAAGTATAATTGCTTTTGAGTTTTGTCTCCCTTGTCTAATTGTATTATTATGTGGAGTGATTTTCTATATAAATATGGGTAATTTTTTTGCGTTTCCTCTACCATAATTATTGGTGGTTTGGAATTTGTTTGATGACCACTTGCGCTACTGTATGTTGAAAGTTATTTTTAGACAAAGTTTAGCATTCAGTTTAGGTACTTTGCTGGATATCATTTTCAGATTTTGTTTTGGTCCATTCTTTTGGGATCAGTTTATCCGAGTACATTTGCTTTTCTCTCTCTCTTGCAAAATTCAATTGGTGATTATTTATTGATCTTTCTTATTCTTTGTTCACCATTTGATTAGATACTGATTGGTAGAGTTGTTTCTTTGTTCTGATATTGTGGAATCACAGCCGTTTCCTGCAATGTAGAGGGCCATTTGCAAAGAGAAGACACCCATTAGTGGATTCCTCGGTAGTTTCAGAAATTAGGAGATGTCTTGAGGAGGGTATCGAATTCCAAGGTGAGTTGTTGAACTTCCGTAAAGATGGATCCCCTCTAATGAACAGATTGAGACTGTCTCCTATATATGGAGATGACGAAACAATAACTCATATCATTGGAATCCAGTTCTTCACAGAAGCAAATGTTGATCTGGGTCCTGTGCTTGGATATCCTGTTAAGGAGTCTGTAAAATCATCAGATTGGTTGCGATCCTTTTTTCCCTGTAATCCTAATGTTCCAATAGGAGACCGAAATGTTTGTCGGGAGGTTTGTGGGATATTTCAACTAAGTGATGAGGTGCTGTCCCTTAAGATACTTTCGCTGCTGTCACCAAGAGATATTGCATCAGTTAGTTCTGTCAGCAGGCGATTTTATGAGCTGACAAAGAATGAGGATCTTTGGAGAATGGTTTGCCAGAATACCTGGGGTAGTGAAACAACTCGCGTTTTAGAGACTGTGCCTGGTGCAAAGAGACTTGGCTGGGGTCGGCTGGCGAGGGAGTTGACTACTCTTGAAGCTGCAGCATGGAGGAAGCTAACAGTTGGGGGTGCCGTTGAACCGTCAAGGTGCAACTTTAGTGCTTGTGCTGTTGGGAATAGGGTGGTTCTTTTTGGTGGAGAAGGGGTAAATATGCAACCTATGAATGACACCTTTGTACTAGACCTGAATTCTAGCAATCCAGAGTGGCAACATGTCCAAGTCAGCTCTCCTCCACCGGGTCGTTGGGGTCATACGCTTTCTTGTGTTAATGGGTCTAATTTGGTGGTATTTGGAGGCTGTGGAACAGAAGGCTTACTCAATGATGTTTTTATTTTGGATTTGGATGCCAATCCTCCATCCTGGCGGGAAATTTCTGGATTGGCCCCTCCGCTTCCAAGATCATGGCACAGCTCCTGCACTCTTGATGGGACAAAATTGATAGTTTCTGGTGGTTGTGCAGATTCTGGAGTTCTTTTAAGTGACACGTTTCTGCTTGATATCTCAATGGAGAAACCTGTTTGGAGAGAGATACCTGTAGCATGGACCCCACCTTCTCGTTTGGGCCATACGCTTTCAGTTTACGGTGGTAGGAAAATACTGATGTTTGGGGGTCTGGCTAATAGTGGGCCTCTTCGGTTTCGTTCTAGCGATGTGTTTACAATGGATCTGAGTGAGGAGGAACCTTGTTGGAGGTGTGTAACTGGGAGTGGAATGCCTGGTGCCGGAAACCCAGGGGGCATAGCTCCTCCTCCTAGGCTTGATCATGTTGCTGTGAGCCTCCCAGGTGGAAGAATTCTTATTTTTGGTGGGTCTGTTGCTGGTCTTCACTCGGCGACCCAGCTTTATCTCCTTGACCCTACTGATGAGAATCCTACATGGCGAATACTGAATGTACCCGGACGACCTCCAAGATTTGCCTGGGGACACAGTACTTGTGTTGTTGGGGGAACAAAGACTATGGTCCTTGGAGGTCAAAGTGGAGAGGAGTGGATGCTAAGTGAGCTTCATGAGCTATCATTGGTCAGTAATATGATCTGAACGTAAATATGGAGGGACAAGTTGCTGTCAAAGGAATCAGAAAGAGCCTGCAACTGCAAAATATGATAATACTGAGGCAATTCAATCCATGGAGAACGGTGGTCAGTTGCTGTAAATCTCTCGACAGCATAAGGGATTTCCTTGTACGAGATTGTTCTGGCACGGGACCAACTTTTCAATGAGCGACTTGAATCCATGTTTAATTTTTTGAAAGGTTTGTGTGATCCTGCACATCTCTAGCTCACAAAGGGCTCTGTGTTGGGGTTTTTCGGGCGGAAGCGCGATTATCGGGCAAAATCGACTTTCAGAACTTTTATCAGTCCCGATGAATAATTAGTATTGTATATCAATTATAAATATGTATTTTGTCCTAAAGGCTCATGACATCATAAGAATCATAATTTCACCAAATTATGATTTTTACCCCTATTCCTAAAACACTTCCGAAATAATTCCGAAAATTCTAAAAATTTTTCCTACGCATTTTAGTACATCCAATTACATCCACAATAACTCCATTTCACAAATTAAGCCAAATTGAATTAATTCAATTAATATCCAGAACCAAATCTAATTAGGTCATCCAAAGAGTCCCGTCATAAAGTTACTCTAAAATAATTATAGGTCACTTATGAGTGGTTAATATAACTCTAAAATGACAATAGGAGCATCCAATACCCTAATTGGGTCAATTACATTAATTATCCTAATCTATTTACACATGCTAGATAAAACCAATCAATTAGTTTTTCTCACAAGCAAAACTCAACAAACAAACATAAGCCTTAACTACATCATATGTAAATCAATTGGAACAAATTGAAATAATTTTCAATACAATAAGTTAAGCAATTACCTTGACTCCTCCACTATTCATAGTTTAAGAACCAATTGATATTATATGCTTCCAATTTGTGGACTTGCCCATCCAAAAGAAAAACCCCAAATTGATTTTACTTGAAACAATTTCAAAGGAACAAAAAGCAAGCCAAACCGACATAACCTCTTACGGCCGAATGGCCCTCATTCTTCTCATTTTTTTTTTTTTTTTTGTTTTTGTTTTTGTCGAAAGAGAGAGACTAAAAACAAAGAGCAAATTGGTTTTTTTTATTTCTAATAACACTTGGCCATAATCATGCAAAACATGCACCAAATGTGTGGTTTTAATTTTGCCACATGCTTATCAATATAAGCTAAATATTCTTTAATTAATTAAATTGTGACAAAAATTAAAATTAACTAAATAACATTACACTTGTCCAACACATGTAAAATTTAATTAGTCAATTGTTATAATTAATTAATCTACATGTACAAGTATTATTCTCCAAGT
Source organism: Zanthoxylum bungeanum (assembly GCA_019454045.1). Classification (NCBI taxonomy): domain Eukaryota; kingdom Viridiplantae; phylum Streptophyta; class Magnoliopsida; order Sapindales; family Rutaceae; genus Zanthoxylum; species Zanthoxylum bungeanum. The sequence goes on from SKCR01021653.1 coordinate 267,785, forward strand.
AATACTAATGTGTATCTAATCAAATTATGTATCATATACACGTACACAGCATGTGTAACATTACAAATAATCATATTATTTATAATTAATTGCCCTAATGCTCTATGAGTACACGTGTCCATAATTCACCCACTCATGAATTATGAAGATCACGGATAATCTCGCTAAACTATGCAAGTCAAGATCATTGCATACGTATAATCTATTTGTTATAGGCTATCCATATTATACTGAGATATAGATAAAAACGCTAATCCTTTCGGTATAATATAGTCGACTTTCAATTTAAGATCTCTAAATAACACTAGGAATAGGCTTCCGAAGTTATACCACGGCCATGAATTTACTAGATCGTAAACACGTGAGAATACCTATGCCCTGTACACAAGACTGACGGATCATATTTTGATACGCACTGGATATCATGAGCATCTGTCCACACCCAATTAACTTGAATAGATCGGTGACGTGACTGCCATCAAAGTGTGGAGGATGACTCATATATCTACTGTGGTATCTCAAGTCGAATGACCACTATGCTCACTCAACTCGAGAAGATTCTTATTGACATTGTTATACCATATATTAGGAAATATTCAGTGAATCGTTCAGTGTTTATCAAATAAACACCTAAATTTCTATACGAGTCTCCCGAGACTCATGGTTCATTAGGATAAACCATCGGACCAAGTCACGATATACGACATGTACTGGTCTCATCAAATTTTACTAACCGACCGATTTTAGTAAATCTTAACCAGAAAATTTATTTAAAGATATACAACTTATAATAACGCTTCCCAATGTCAATTACAAACTACATTTTAACTGCACACTACGTTGTAAATCCTAAGGTCTCTGTCTAATATACACGTATCACTAAATCAGATTTAGTTTCAATCTAATCTTAATCAGATATCTAATTGTAATTAAATCGAATATGTATATAAAAAATAAGAGGTGTTACCGTTAAATAAGTAATATTATGGAAAAATTAATTATTCATATTTATGAATCAAATATAAATACGATGGGGATCGGTATTCTGAGTATCAACCCTAACAGATTAGTTGCCATGCTCACCTGCTTCATTCATTCAGCGTCTGTAATTTAAACCCTTTAAAAAGGCAAAAAAAATGCATTTTATACTATGTATTGTTGCTATTGGTGCTCAAGGGCATGATTGGTAGTGTATGGTTTAGGATGTGACATTCTGATTCTGGTTTAAATTCATGAAGTATGTTTCTCATAGGAGGACAATTAAGGATTTTAATTACTTCGATTAAATCAGGAATTAGTGATTTTACTTTTGGATTTTCAATAATTAAAAAAAAAGTATTGTTGCTATTGTGTGAATCTCTTTTTAATGGCCGCTCGAGAGTCGTGAGTGTCGCTGCTTCTGGGCTCCTCTGCTGCACCAGTTTGAGAAATCTGTTGCTGCTGATATTCAGTCTCCAAATGGGTCCTTTCTGGATTCTTCAGAAATGCTGTCACCAAAGTGCAAATCGGTATTTTCGTTTTGATGGGTATCTTTTCTGCTATCTGGGTTGTTTTGGTTTGTGGCAAATTGTTAAAAATGGAATTTTTTTTATGGTGCTTTACTTGGTTGGGGGTTTAGTTTTGATTTTGCTGTTTGGTAGCTGAGTTTGTGGAGGAAAATTTTGGATATGAAAATGGGAAAAAAGAGAAATATAGCGATGGATCTTTGATGCAAATCAGGAAAAAGACGAAGTTATGGTGTCTTATGATATTTTACATACTTTTTCTCTGCTGCTAGAGGAGCTTAGTTAAGAATTTGATTGCTAGAAAAATGAATTATAGCAAACTTTGTTTCGTTTCTTTAACTAATCAAATATGATCGGGAAAATTTGCAGCCCATTCAAGTTTGGATGATCATTTGGATTGAATCAGTCAAAGACTCAAAGTATCAGTGGGCATGGATGATTATTATGAAAGCCGAGGATTGGTAAGCTTGATTCAATTAATTGTCTTAAATGCTCTGTTATTAATTTTCAACTTTCTAAATTGTTGATTATGATTGAAGTATTCTTCTTATCTTTTAGTTCCCTTTTTGTTTTTGTTTTTAGTCTTGAGGATTTTTGTTTAGGTTAGTGTTCGCACAATTTTTTGCTATTACACGTGTAAGGTTCCAAACCTCCTGAGACGAAGTCCCAGAAAGGGGGATTGATTCCAAGAAAATGCCTCCAAGGGGCGCAAACACACAGATTACAGCCCTAAAGATTACAAAGCTAAGAAATATGGTAAATTTAAACTACTTGCTCATTTTGAGTCTCTTTTGTCTCATTTTGTTTTTTCGCTACACCTGACCCTTTTATAGTGCACGGTCCCGCTAATCGCTCAAGCGGTTTCGTTGTCTTCAGCCCATTAAACCCCCACGTTTCTTGCTCGCATGTAACTGCTAGATCATGCGCGCAAACGTTGGATCGTGCGTGCAACTGCTTGGTAACTTGCTAAATCGTGGGGTTCACTGCCAGTCTGTGCAATAACCGTTAAGTGCGCCTACTTATAACTGGCCAACCGCATGGTACCTTCGCATATTCGTTCTTCTTTCATCGTCTTTACTTGTTGGAAGGTTCTTTCTTCGTTCTTGATGATTCTTTACCCATTGCTCAATCGTCCTGAGTTGAGTCTTTCTGAGTCAATTCCTTCTTCATTCTTCATCCTCAAATCGTCCTGAGTTGAGTCTTTCTGGGTCAATTCCTTCTTTATTCTTCGTCCAGATTCAGAATGACGTCATGCCTTTTCGCCCTTTGATACGTCATGCCTTTTCATCATTTGATATTTATTTTCCTGTTAACAGTTAGTAATCAGGAAATTGAATATTGTCTGATTTTTTTTTTTAAAGCTTCTTTAAATGTCATTATTTGGTTTGGTGGGAAAAGTATGTATCAGTGGACATCTGGTGAAGAACTTGTGAAGTAGCTTTAAAGCATTTGTCTTAGTAATTATATGTATTACTACATCTTTTGCTTCATTGTTGGCATGTGAAATTCATTTCTTTTGCACAGGTCCATGAAATTTTGCTTTGAATTTAGTTTTTTTTTTCTACAGCACGCACTAAGACATTAAATCTTGCAATTTGGTTGCTAGTCTCTCCATTTAGAACTATGTTGTTAAAGACACCGCCTAAGCAGCGGTTGGGCGGGTTTTCAAACAATCGCTTGCGACACCTGGGCAGGTTTTTCAAGCAGCCGCTTACGGCACTGTGGGCGGGTTTTCAAACAATCGCTTGCGACACCTGGGCAGGTTTTTCAAGCAGCCGCTTGCGACACTTGGGCAGTGCCTTAGGTATTGTAAGTTATGAATCCTTTTATATTAGACAGAATTCTACATGTTAACCTTTTGACTGGTCTAAGATGGCGCTTGGGAGGCACTTAGACAGCACTTGAGTGTGTTAAACTACCAAACTCCTTGCCCCGCCCATCGCCTTTGACAACATAGATTTAGAAAGCCTGTTAAACTACGTAGATCTTTTCATTACCCATTTAAGAATTTGTGCGTTTTTGCATTTATGGTCACATTACACTCTTTGATAAATATCATGAGGACCTTAATGATTTGGGAATCCAAGTGCAACATTGCATGTTTTCTGCTGAAAGAATATAGGATAGAATGATTTGCTTGGGAGGGAGTATGGACCTTTGACAATGAGCTGCCACATCTAATTTAAAGGGTGGGTTGTGTTTTGTTGTGATCTGGCTCTTTTGATGAAAGTTCTCTAGTTATTACTTACTAACGAATACACCCTGTTATTGTTATGGATATCCTCAAATTGTGTGACATGCGCAAAAGTTCATCAATAGTACAGGGAAAATCGGCATGTCAGGAGCTGATGGCATTTAGTCACTTCATTTTTGCAAATCATATGTCACCCTGGTGACAGACTCTATCCAACTGTAACATGTGAACTTTTTCCCCTTTTCTCATAGGTGATGCATTACAGCACTCCTAGTCTTTTAGAGAAGGGTCACCCGCTTGTTCTTTGATGTGGAAGCTCTGCTCTTGTGACCTTCTAGGTTTTGTAATGGTGGCCAAAGAACTGCATTTAGGGTGGTCTTGGGTAATTGGGTTAGACATGGAAGGCTGGTTTTGGTGGACAAGTGAGGATATGTACCTAGCAAATATGGAGCCAGATCATTTGCAAGGGATTCAAAATCAGAATCGGTTGTATATATAGGTTAAATCTATATAAAATATTTATGTGTTGATTAGACAAAATTTCCTGTTCACTCTTTTCTGTCATGTGAGGACCGGGTTTTGCTGCAGTTATACGAGCCTAAAACCAGCAGCCACCACGCACAGATCACTCCTCCTTCACAAATCTCACCATTTTCTCTCAACCCAGCAGCCAAATCCAACCTTCGCCGAGCCTTTGCCAAAGCCAACCACAACCGCACCATCATCACCAAAATCCAACCGAGACCAGACCATCACCGCGAGCCACCACCTACCACGCACGATCCAGCCAGCCGAAACCCACCAAACCGAGAACCTTCACCAAGATCCATTACCGAGCCTATCACCAAGATTCACCCTTGCCGAGCCGAGAACCAGCCACAACCGAGACCCATGGCCAAGCTTCCAATCGCCAAATCATTACCGTGAATCTCACCACCAAAATCCACACTTGCCGAGAAGCCATCACCTGAGACCAAACCGAGAAGCCGTGAACCACCAAACCGAGCCACCAACGACCCTAGCCAAACCCCCATCGCACCAAGCCATTGCCGAACCATCAACTATTCGCCGCACCTGTACCAGCCAAGAGCCACCTTTGCCGAACCCACAACCAAAACCGAGAAGCAGCAAATCAACCCAAGTCCAAACCGATCCGTATCCTCCACTGCCAAAATCAAAACTGAAATTACGGTAATGATTTGATAAAAATTTGATTTGGTAATTGGGATTGAATTCGGTGATTTTGTTGATTGTGATTTGGTATTGGAATTGCGAAGTGTTGATATTTGACAAATTGATTCGCAGTAATTAGGGGCGAAGTGTGGAGACAGATTGATATTTGGAGTTTTTGGTAATTGAGTGTTTTGTGTTGTTGAGGATTTGAGGATTTGAGGAAAAACAGAGGAGGTTCTGCCAAAATTTCGAAAGAAAAATGCCGAAGAGATCGAGGGGTTCAACGTCTGCAGAACCTGATTTTGATAGGTTCAAGTTTGTCTCAGCGGCTGCCGAGCAGCGCTATGAGCAGGGATTGACTAAGAAGGTCGGAATTATTGAGAGAGGATTTCAGATAACCTCTGGGATGTTTCCTGAGATTGATAGAGTGATATCCGACCGACACTGAGAGAAGTTATGTACCCAACCCAAACCGGCGTGCATCACAGTTGTTAGAGAGTTTTACGCGAATGCTGCTCAGCATGTCGCTTATCAGGTTATGGTGAGAGGGAAGCAAATTGCTTTTGATTCGGTGACAATCAACAAATCCTATGGGATCCCTGAGATGGAGGTAGATGAGTATACAGAGCTGAGGAATGAGATTGAGATCTCGCAGCTGACTGATGAGTTATGTATCCCCAATGCTACTTGGGAGATGAGCAGCAGTGGGGAGTACATGAAGATGAGTTCTAGATTTCTTAAACCAAATGCGAGAGTTTGGTTTCATTTCATTACGAGATCTCTTATACCAGGGACCCATATTACTTTTGTCACCCGGGAAAGGATGACTTTATTGTACTGTTTGATGAAGGGATTGTCGATTGATGTGGGAGTTCTGATTTCTACACATATTGCTTGGGCTGTTACCCAATCGCAAGCTGGACTGTATTACCCTTACCTGATCATTTCCTTATGCACTTTGGGTATGGTTCCAGTTGACCCGCAAGAAGAACCTATGCAGCCCATGACAGCTCTGACTCCCCGGCAACGGCGCCAAAAACTTGACCGGCGTAAACACACGTATAACGCAAGCGCACGTATCGTTCAAGTAGTATAAAAATATCGATCCCACGAGGACTTATTTCCTACTGTTGTTGAATCTATTTAATTACAAATATCTAATTGAGGGTGAAGAGAATGATTGTTTGATTAATTGAAAGTGGTTTTACAAAATAAATAAATAAAAAAACAAAAGAAAATACTAAGGAAAATACAAAAGACGGTACCGCGAGTTACACTCGCTTCCCCTCAATTGCCAGTTACACTCGCTTCCCCTCCATTGCTAGTTACACTGGCAATTCTGGAGGCTCCAGTGCTTCGGAAGCCCTGGACTGCGGGATTCTTATGAAGAACCCTTGCCGCCTGCGAAGTGCGTCGGAGATATGGGACAGAGCGAACTCTCCGTTACGTTCCTTCCGCTCGCTTCGCTTAACCTTTAACATCCAAAACCAAAATATTCCCCTTCCCTTTCGGAAGTGGAATAGCGGCCTTGGAAGTTGGAAGAAGGAGCAAGGAGCTACGAGCTACAGTTTGGTAAAGGCCTTATTCTATTCCTTACGGAATAGCGGCCTTGGAGGAAGCCCCCTTGCTAATATATATATGCTCCTGGCAGGAGCATATATATATTAGACCATTTCCGCACCTGCGCGTGCGCGTATACACGCGCGTATGGCTTCCCTCATTCTATCTAATTAATACTGAATGCCCCCTCTTTCTTATAGGAAAGACTTTCTTCAATAAACAGAACCGCCTTTCTTTGTATTTCGTATACCAACCTCCGGGGATTGATTGGTGGAGCATTACCGCGAGTTACACTCGCTTCCCCTCCATTGCCAGTTACACTGGCAATTCCGGAGGCTCCAGTGCTTCGGAAGCCCTGGACTGCGTCTTTTGTATTTTCCTTAGTATTTTCTTTTTTGTCTTTTTTGTTATTTATTTTGAAAACCACTTTCAATTAATCAAACAATCATTCTCTTCACCCTCAATTAGATATTTGTAATTAAATAGATTCAATAATTATAACAACAGTAGGAAATAAGTCCTCGTGGGATCGATATTTTTATACTACTTGAACGATACGTGCGCTTGCGTTATACGTGTGTGTTTTATGCCGGTCAAGTTTTTGGCGCCGTTGCCGGGGAGTCAGAGCTGTCATGGGCTGCATAGGTTCTTCTTGCGGGTCAACTGGAACCATACCCAAAGTGCATAAGGAAGTGATCAGGTAAGGGTAATACAGTCCAGCTTGCGATTGGGTAACAGCCCAAGCAATATGTGTAGAAATCAGAACTCCCACATCAATCGACAATCCCTTCATCAAACAGTACAATAAAGTCATCCTTTCCCGGGTGACAAAAGTAATATGGGTCCCTGGTATAAGAGATCTCGTAATGAAATTGTTGGAATTAGTTGAAAGCTAATTAGTATTTATTGTTAGATTATATTCAACCAAGCATTTAATATGGTGTTAGATTCAACCAAGCATTAATTGTGTAGTTGGTAGTTGTGTTGTTGTGTATTTAATATGGTAGTTGTATAATGCCTATATAAAGGCCTCTCATTGTAAGTTTTATATCAAGCAAATTTTAATACACAATTTTTCCTTCACAAATTCTCACATGGTATCAGAGCCAATCTTTCTCTGGGTTCTAGTATCTCTCTTTTAGAGTCGTCGTTCAAGTCGGCGCGTGGGGAACACACACCGCTATATATGTGTGAGCCTCACGCGCCGCATCTTCTTTGGCAATCTTGACAATATCAGTGACGACGAAATGCTAATTCTTATCCCTTATTTGCACCAAGTTCCACATCTGACTTTTTTCGGGGTTTTGTTATGGGGTGATTTGGCAAGTTTTCTTTAGATGTTTTGAGCTGTTCTGGAATAGTTTAAACTTTTCAGCTGTGCATTTTCCAGCGATGTTAAACCATCCAAACCTCCACATCTGTTCTCGTTGTGCATTCTCCAACGACGTTAAACACACCAAGTCACCATATATATTCCTGCTGTGCATTCTCCAGCAGCGCTTTAAACACCCTAGTCTCTCTATGGTTCTTGTGCTGATTTCATCTGTAACAAGCTTGGTGCATACAACATGTATGCTCCAGCTTGAGGGGGAGTGTTGGAATTAGTTGAGAAGCTAATTAGTATTTATTGTTAGATTATATTCAACCAAGCATTTAATATGGTGTTAGATTCAACCAAGCATTAATTGTGTAGTTGGTAGTTGTGTTGTTGTGTATTTAATATGGTAGTTGTATAATGCCTATATAAAGGCCTCTCATTGTAAGTTTTATATCAAGCAAATTTTAATACACAATTTTTCCTTCACAAATTCTCACAGAAATGAAACCAAACTCTCGCATCTGGTTTAAGAAATCTAGAACTCATCTTCATGTACTCCCCACTGCTGCTCATCTCCCAAGTAGCATTGGGGATACATAACTCATCAGTCAGCTGCGAGATCTCAATCTCATTCCTCAGCTCTGTATACTCATCTACCTCCATCTCAGGGATCCCATAGAACTTGTTGATTGTCACCGAATCAAAAGCAATCTGCCTCCCTCTCACCATAACCTGATAAGCGACATGCTGAGCAGCATTCGCGTAAAACTCTCTAACAACTGTGATGCACGCCGGTTTGGGTTGGGTACATAACTTCTCCCAGTGTCGGTCGGATATCACTCTATCAATCTCAGGAAACATCCCAGAGGTTATCTGAAATCCTCTCTCAATAATCCCGACCTTCTTAGTCAATCCCTGCTCATAGCGCTACTCGGCAGCCGCTGAGACAAACTTGAACCTTCAAAATCAGGTTCTGCAGACGTTGAACCCCTCGATCTCTTCGGCATTTCTTTCGAAATTTTGGCAGAACCTCCCTGTTTTTCCCCAAATCCTCAACAACACAAAACACTCAATCACACCAAAAACTCCAAATATCAATCTGTCTCCACACTTCGCCCCTAATTACTACGAATCAATTTGTCAAATATCAACACTTCGCAATTCCAATACCAAATCACAATCAACAAAATCACCGAATTCAATCCCAATTACCAAATCAAATTTTTATCAAATCATTACCGTAATTTCAGTTTTGATTTTGGCAGGTGAGGATACGGATCGGTTTGGACTTGGGTTGATTTGCTGCTTCTCGGTTTTGGGTTTGGGTTCGGCAAAGGTGGCTCCCGACTGATACAGCAGCTCCGAGCAGAGAGGCAGATACCTGCCGAACCATCTTCCTCAGCACCGGCAGCTCCTCAACAGCAGCCACCCTCACAGTCACGCAGAGCAGCACAGTCTCGTACCTTGCCTGAGAGAGTCGCCAGAGTGGAAACGAAGCTGAGATATTTGGTTTCAACTGCAGTAAGGAATGGCACGACATATGGGAATGCAGGAGGATCAGATGCCCACCATATCCACTTTCAGATAGCGACGAGGACGAGGCTGACACGTAAACTTGGTACCATTGTTCCTACCTTTTGTTTATGTTTTAAACGAGTAAGGAGTTTCTACTCTTGAGACGTATTTCAAACCATTTATTTCAAAACAAGTTAATTTTTGTTTATTTCCTTTTAAATTTTAATTTGTGAATTCTCCATAATACTGACTAAAATGGATCTTCATATGCTCATTTGACAGGTATTATCAACATACATAGAAACATACGGGCATAAGCTAAAATTGAAAAGTTTGTAATATTCCGTGTTCTAGTTTAATTGGAGGAAACATCTCAAAAAGCAGTGGAGTAAAAAAAAAAATATATTCTGATTTACAAAAATAAAGTATCTAAGATCCGGGTTATTAAGTCTGTAAGGGTGTTTTAACACCTAGTGCCCTAAAACCAACTGGTTTGGGAGTCATTGGCCCAAAGCTCGCTACATGGATCGAAGATGCTTCAAAATACTATATATATATATCTGAAGTCTGAGTAATTAAGTCCGTAGGGTGTCTTAACACCCGGTGCCCTAAAGCCAACTGGTTGGGAGCCACCGACCCCCCACTCGTTACATAGATGGAAGATATTGTATATAAATAAAAAATAGAGAAAAAATCAAAGAAAAAATCAGATTCTTCCTTGCTACAAAAAAGGTGTGAAATCTGATAGAACTTTAGGACCAAAATATTACTCTCTTATCATCTGCACTTGTGACTATTGTGGGAAAAAATGAGTTGTTTAATATTATGTTGGCTGTGTATACGGAGAATGGTAAAAATGATCGGAGAATTTACTTATTCGGTAATTTAGAATGAACAAAACAACTCGTAACTTGTAGTAGAAGTTTCACCTGATTAGTCACTAACTTCTTTATTCTCTTTTCTCTTGTCTTTTTGCTTTTGTGTGCATTAGTTTCACTACCTTTTTACTATTGTAAAAATGTTTGTGGGTATCATTGCTGTAAACTCTCACGAGACTACACACTCGTCCACTAGGACACCTAGGGGTTTAAACGGCTTGTTTCATACGCTAATGCAACCGTGATCCCTACGAAAGTGGCTTAGTTAATTTTATTTTCATGTTATTTTTATTTTATGTTTTGCTCGAGGACTAGCAAAATGTTAGGTTGGGGGTTGTGATGAGTGGTATTTATATCACTTTTCACACTCATTCGACCTAATATTTTGTATAGTTTCTTGAGTCTTGTGAATCTTTTGATGTGTTTTGTGTTCTTTTTGTAGATAAATAAATTTCAGGACATTCTGGAGGTGATTTGGGGCAAAACAGTTAAAATTGGACGAAAAGGGCATTCTTGGTAATTTCCCGCGTCGCGACGCCCAACATGCACCGAATCCAGATAATTTGGTTGACATAGACATATGGTTCAATTGGGTTAAACTGGGTATTTGTGTCTGACCATCGACAGAGGCTTACACATAATTTAGTGTTCCAGGTTAGTAAACTGATTAATTACAAACAACTATAAAATAATCACTTCATCTTTTAAAAGATATTAGAAGGATTCACAACCCTAGATCTCTGTCTTTTGTATTTTCCTTAGTATTTTCTTTTGTCTTTTTATTTATTTATTTTGTAAAACCACTTTCAACCAAATTAATCAAACAATCATTCTCTTCACCCTCAATTAGATATTTGTAATTAAATAGATTCAATAATTAATAACAACAGTAGGAAATAAGTCATCGTGGGATCGATATTTTTATACTACTTGAACGATATGTGCGCTTGCGTTATACGTGTGTGTTTACGCTAAAAACTTGACCGGCGTAAACACACACGTATAACGCAAGCGCACGTATCGTTCAAGTAGTATAAAAAATACCGATCCAACGAGGACTTATTTCCTACTGTTGTTATTAATTATTGAATCTATTTAATTACAAATATCTAATTAAATGGAGAAGAGAATGATTGTTTGATTGGTTTGAATGTGGTTTTACAAAATAAATAAATAAAAAGACAAAATACAAATACTAAGGAAAATAACAAAAGACACAAAGATCTAGGGTCGTGAATCATTCTAATATCATTTAAAAGATGAAGTGGTTATTTTATGTTTGTGTAATAAATCAGTTTACTAACCTGGAACACTAAATTATGTGTAAGCCTCTGTCGATCGTCAGACACAAAAATACCCCGTAGTTTTAACCCAATTGAACCATATGTCTATGTCAACCAAATTATCTGGATTCATTATGTTAAGTTCCATTATAGCTACCCCCGCCCGACAGGTATATTCCTATCCTGTAAGGAAATCTATTAAAGGGTTATCTATCCTCAAGGAAGATCGTGGGCTATTAAGTCTATAGGCTGAAAAACCTAAAATCCCTATGTCTAGTTCATTTTAGATTTACCACATCAATCTTATTGGTGATCAGACAACAAGAAGCATTAAGCTTAAGACTTAATAAGTAAACCTTTAAATTACTCAAACTATAAAATACCCCCTTATAAACCGGTGATATTAAAAGTCATCACAACCCCTAGATAACTAACACATAACTAGGACTAGTAAAAACATAAAAGTAAAAGACATAAAGTAAAAGCTGAAAAGTAAAATTATAATAAAATGCTAAGGTAAAAGGAATTACTTCTACTACTACTTATTTAGATATCTCCCAGTAAAATAATATATAAACTTGTGATTATTACCCACCAGCCATATAGGCGGTAACCTGATTAAGTCAATTTAAGTTCAACCAGCCATAAAGGCGGAACCAAAATAACCAGCCATAAAGGCGGAAAAGGAATTTTATTACCAACCGACCAATCTGGCGGTATCCTTTATTAGTCAGGTTTAAACCAGATTAAAATGAATTACCAATCTGGCGGTATCCTTTTTAAGTCAATATTTTAAATAGTGAATATATTATTTTTAAGGGAGATTAATCTAAATAGTAACAGTAAAAGAATTACCTTTCACCATAGCATAGGGAAATTACCTTCTCATGGTAAATAGTAAAAACTGTAAAAAGTAAAAATTAAATTACTATTATTACAAAAAAGTAATTAAAATTATTTACAAAAGTAAAAACTAAAAATAAAAAAAACTAAAAATTAAAGATTCTAGAGAGAGAAACTCTCTCTTTAGAAAGATTTGAAGAGAGAGGAAGGTGTGTTGAATTCTGAAATCTCGAGCTCAATTTATAGGCGCGGATAAGGGTCCAGCGTCGCGACGCCAAGGGATTCAGCGTCGCGACACCAGATACAGTGAAACGTGGCACAATGACGGCTTGACACGTGGCGAGGCGGCTAAGAGATCAGATCTTATCCGATGACGTGGCACTGTTCATGACGTCATTGCTTACGTCACACTGACGTGTGGAGGGCGACGTGGCGACACGTGGCAAGGCGGCTGTCGGCACCATAAGATTGCGACACGTGTCACGCTGTGATTGGCTGATGATGACGTGGCGTGTTGACTCGGTTGACCTGCTGCGTGGATGATGATGTGGCATGACACCTGGCATAGTTGACTCGTTGACCGGATGACGTGGCACACGTGCGATGATGACTGTCGGCACCGTAGGATGATGACACGTGGCACGGCGCATTTTAGCATATCGGCTGTGATTGATGTGACACGTGGCACGGCGCATGTTAGCAAAGTCAAACTTCTCAAATTATGACCGTTGATCCGGCGCACGTTAGCAGATTCGGTGCATGTTGGGCGTCGCGACGTGGAAATTCTGGGCGTCGCGACGCGGGAATTACTAGAATGCCCTTTTCGTCCAATTTTCACTGTTTTGTCCCCATCACCTCCAGAATGTCCTGAAACTTTATTTATCTACAAAAGAACACAAAACACATCAAAATATTCACAAGACTCAAGACTATACAAAATATTAGGTCGAATGAGTGGGAAATAGTGATATAAATACCACTCATCAGTTGGTCACTCCTAATCCAAAGATAATGATGCGTTCTGCTAGAACATTTTCAAGGCTTAAATTTCAATCTTTGTTTGTGACAGTTCTCTCTCTATATATTTCATTTGATGAAAATTGTAATGTTGTCTGGCCGTGGTTTCCTAACTTGAATTGTTAATACATTTGTTTGTTCTTGATGCCTGTGATTTTCTTAACTATACATTTTGAAAATCCTCTTATGACAGGAAAAGTAAGTTGCAAAAGCAAAAGAAATGTCAAACAAAGTACAGAGTGTTTAAATGCTTATTGGGCTAGTAATGCGATGTTAGTACTTCGTATATCTTATTCTACCAGAAATTATTATCGAACATTGGAATGACTATAATTTTTTGTCATGCAGAAATTATGATAAGTGCTGATGTGAGTTGAGTCTCTTTTGAATACAATATCTATAATATGGGATAGCAGTAACTCATATAGATACTTGAAGGAGCCTTGTCCAGAGTCCAGCAACTGGGGATCGGATTGTTTGCAATTTCTACCAACTGCAGCAGTTAACCAAATTTGGTTGTGTACTAAGCCATGAGCTATTTGATATGTAATTTCATTACATTTTAAATTTAAATGCCATGATTTTGTTTATGTACTCGATTAATTGCAATCTAATTCAGGGTACTGTCGGGTTGTGGGAATGCGTGTCTTTGTAATTTTTGTATTTTCTTTATTGTTTTTCCTCAGTAAAAGCAATAGATTTGTTTTCTCTGTTGCTTTTATCTCAGATGACAAATATTTTATTAGTATTGAAATTTTGTTCATCAGAAAATTATTTGCCTTGTACGCAGCACATTATATTTTGATTGGTAAAGTCAGGCCATCTCTGGCCAGTTTCAACTCTCATATAAGCGCGTTTTATTCTGTTGATTTTAATATTCTCTGTTTTGTTTTCTCTATTAAACTTCTGGTGTTTGATGAAATAGACAAGCAAAAGAAACAGAGTCGGATACCTAGCCTGATTATGATTTTTTTAATTATTATTATAGTTACTTAAATTTGGATTCTATTTACTGGAGAATATATATCCTAATCCTTCGACTGGGATCATATTCTTCATCATTGTCTCTGGTGTTTCTCCATAACCAAGCTTCTCTTGTATTTCTAAACATTGAATTCGAATTCGCATCTGCAGATTAAATGTTGGGTGCTGAATCATCTACAGTCATCATCTTTTTCTGTAAGCTATTCCTTTTAATTGCTTCTGCATTTTGGTTAAGCCCCCTTCATCAATATGAATTTCTATGCATGTGAGATTCCAATATTCTTAATCTGCAGTGGTCTTGATCTCTCTGAGATTATCCCTGAGCATTCACAGATGTTCCGAACGAGCAAGAGCAAGACGTAGTTCAAATCCTCAGGGATCCATTTGCATGACAGCTTCAATTGACAAGGTCCTGAATGAGATTGAGAAGCCTGTTCAATTTTCTTCTCAGCAACTGAGCATTGCAACAGACAATTTCTCTTATTTGCTTGGGTCCGGTGGTTTTGGTGCAGTTTACAGAGGTAATCTCTCTGGCTCATTGGTGGCTGTAAAAGTTTTAAATGGGAGCTCTGATAAGAAAATTCAGGATCTTTTTTTGGCAGAAGTGAGAACTATAGGAAGAACCAACCATATTAATCTTGTTAAGCTTTATGGCTATTGCTTTGACAGAGATTTGCGAGCTCTTGTTTATGAGTTTGTAGAAAATTGTTCCCTGGATCGCCTTTTATTTCAAAAAGACAGTAAAAGTATAGAGTGGGATACATTGTACAGCATTGCAATTGGCACAGCTAAAGGGATTGAATATCTGCATGAAGATTGCCAGCAGATGATTATCCATTACGACATCAAGCCCGAAAACATTCTCCTGGATGTCAAGTTCTGTCCAAAGATTGCTGATTTTGGACTTGCTAAGCTTTGCAACAGGGAAAAGACGCATGTTTCATTGACAGGCGGCAGGGGAACTCCAGGCTATGCGGCACCAGAAATGTGGATGCCGTTTCCTATAACCACAAATGTGACATTTACAGCTTTGGAATGCTGTTGTTTGAGATATTGGGAAGGAGAAGAAACATGGATGTGAATCTTCCGGAAAGCCAGGAGTGGTTCCCAAGTGGGTTTGGAAGAAACTTGAGAAGGGTGAGTTTCAGGATTTGATAATTGTTTGTGGAATTGAGGAGAAGGATAAGGAGAAAACAGAAAGGATGGCATTGGTTGCTTTGTGGTGTGTTCAGTACAAACCTGAAGCAAGGCCTGACATGAGTGTTGTGGTAAAAATGTTGGAAGGAGGAGTGGAAATACCAACTCCAAATAATCCTTTTTCTCACTTGATGATGGAATCTTCTCCCACAGTGACTCTCACTCTCCAAAAATTTGAGATTGAAATAGCTATTTCATGAGGAAAACTTGATTGTTTCAAATTCAGGAATTGTAATATATGTTGAATCTTCATCAACTTTGTCAATGCTATTGTTTTAACCCTTGTGAAATTAGGTATAGATTTTATATTGCATTTTGTAAATTCATTTTATATATTAAACTATTTCCTATTCTCCTTCTTATTTTCAAATTCCTACATGGGGTATTTCCCAAAATGTTATTTGTCTTGGAACTCTTGTTCTATAAGATGAAGACAGAAAGAAGCAATTAGCTTTCTTTGTATGTCTTTGGAATCATCGCACTTGAAACTATAGCTAAATATTGTCTCAAAATGTAATTTTAATAGATGAAGAATGTACCAAGAACTTTCTGTGTAACTGATGACAAAACTTGTACCATTTAGAAAGCAAAGGCTCTTGGTAGACCCGGCCACAGTTCTGGTTCGGAATCGAAATCGAATTCCATCCGGTTTCGCGAAACCAAACCGAACCCCCAAACGGTTCGGTTATGGTTCCACAAAATTTGGAACCGTAACCTTAAGGTTCGGTTCGACCGGAACCAAATCAAATTTTTTTATTTTTCCTCTTAAAAAATAAAGAACCGAAGGTTTTGCGGTTCCAAAAAACTGGAACAGTAACCGAATAGGTTCCAGCAACCTGGAACCGTAGAACCGAACCATGGCCATCTCTAGCTCCTGGTATATATAGTGTGAAGATTAATCCAGATTATTATGCTAGTAGGATAATTCAGCGCACGAGACTTCTCATACCGTGGTTTTTGATGAGGATTCATTATGTACACAGCCTTATCTTAGTTTTTTTACAAAAAGACTGTTTTCGCGATTCGAATTTGCAACCTTCAAGTCACAGTAGACTAACTTTACCGTTATCCTAAGGTCCCTATAAAGTTTGTACATTTTCAGCCGGCCTTGTTATTTAATTATTGCCTAGCAAATTCCACCCTGAGTGAAAATTACAATAGAGTGAAAATTACAACGGAGATGATTACAATAGAGTGAAAATTAGATAGCTAAGGTTTTATAAAAAAAAAAAAAAAAATTAGATTCAAAGTTATATCTTTGTTGTTCTCTTGTTCATGACATTTCTCCAAATTTGCAGGCCGCTATAAAGTTTATGTTTCATATATTGCTTGATCAGTTGATCTCTTGTCTTCTATCTCCTGCTAAATGTTTCATCAGCAATGTCGAGTAATGAAGCAGGAAGCTATCCAACCGCACAAGCAATTATTTTGCCCCTTACTGGAGGTAAGATATTTCTATTCGTTAAATTTTGAGTTATATGATTCGATTGAAGCTTGAAATGTATAAATTTTACATCTAATCAAGTCTACAAATGATTTGCGAGCTTATTATATTTAGAATTTTATCATATCATATCCTATGAACAGGTAATATTACGATGTCATCCCGGTTTCGGATATAAGTATTTTTATTACTCAGGTCCGGGTCCGGATTTGGAAGTATTATTATTACTCCGGATCCGGATATCCATTTTTTTATTTTTAATTGTATTATTTTATATTTATATTTGTATTTTGTCAATTTTATTAGTTTTATTTCAATTCTTTTATATTTTTTAATTATATTCTATTATATTTTCTTATATATGCAGATTATTTTGTATTTTTCATTATATTTTAATTTATTATATTTAATTATTATTATTTTTTCGGACCAGGGTCTATCCGGGCCGGACCCGTGCGATCCCGAATCCGGATCCAAATTCGCCCGGGTCCTAATTTTTAAGACCGGGTCCGGATATTTTAATCACGGACCCGGGTCTACCCGGACCCGAATCGTCCTGGTCCATGCGGATTCGCGCCGGGTTCGGGTCTGCTTGCCATCTCTTTAGTACTTTGGTTTAGTTATGGATACTTAATATTGAAATATGAACATGTTATTGTGATTGTGTTCTTGCAATTTTGCAGTAATCATCCTTGTAAAGATTGTGATTTTGGTGGCAATATGCCAGAAAAGAGCACGGGATAAAAGCCGTGCTGTTAATCCAGACACAAGATTTATCACACTAATTATTGATAAATTCCTCGATGCCATGGAAATGGAGAAGCCTATCAGGTTTACTACTCAGCAACTCATGATTGCAACTGATAATTTCAGCAATGTGCTCGGTTCAGGAGGCTTTGGAACCGTTTATAAAGGGATTTTCAGCAATGGAACCAAAATGGCAGTGAAGGTTTTAGATGGAAACTCGGTTCAGAGAATCGAAGAGCAGTTCATGGCAGAAGTTAGTACAATAGGAAGAATCCATCATTTTAATCTGGTTAGACTCTATGGATTCTGCTTTGAAAGCAACCTGAGAGCTCTGGTTTACGAGTTCATGGAAAATGGCTCACTTGACAATTACTTGTTTCACAAGAAAAAGGTCTTGGGATTTGAAAAACTTCATGAAATAGCAGTTGGGACAGCCAAAGGGATTGCTTACTTGCATGAAGAGTGTCAACAGAAGATTGTGCATTATGACATAAAACCTGAAAATATTCTTTTGGACGAAAAATTCTTTCCGAAAGTGGCCGATTTCGGTTTGGCCAAGCTATCCAACCGGGAAAATACTCATATAACAATGACAGGACGAAGGGGGACACCAGGTTATACTGCTCCTGAACTTTGGATGCCGTATCCTGTGACTCAAAAATGTGATGTTTATAGCTATGGAATGTTGCTTTTCGAAGTTGTGGGCCGGAGAAAAAACATGGAGAAAGATGCTGAAGAAATCCAAGAATGGCTTCCGAAATGGGTTTGGAAAAAATTTGAAAAAGGAGAATTGAAAGAGATGATGATTTTACTTGGGATTGAAGAAAATGACAGAGAAAAAGCTGAAAGAATGATCAAGGTAGCTCTTTGGTGTGTTCAGGATAGGCCAGAAATGAGGCCTCTGATGAGTGTTGTGGTAAAAATGCTTGAAGGTGGAGAAGAAATTCCTGCACCTCTTTACCCATTCAAGTATCTTTTGATGGGATCTCCTAACACTCAGGATTTAGAAATTGTTTCCGCGACTCGGACTGGAAGCACTTTTGATTCAAGTGCTTCATCAATTACAAGATCTTCCTTCATATTTGCAACTCCTATAATGGGGAAATATGATATTCAAATGGCCTCCAAATAAATGAATAGGCTACAAGCCCTTTTCAGTATTTGAAGGTTATATAAATGCAAAGGAAAAGCATCCCCCAAAGTATGCAAGATATAAAACAGTAAATTTCAAAGATGCTGTGGCTTATGAGGTACATGATCTCTTCTTCTTCTTTGGCGTATTTAACCAAATAATGATTTCGAATAAAATATAATGGCTTCTAAAGATTCACTGCTAGTGACAAGTGCCTTCCGATGATACCATCAACTAGAATTATCTTCGAGGCCTTGTTTGGTTAATGAAGACAGATATTGTATCAATTGCTCAGTATTTGATTAAAATCAATGCACTTGTACCATTACACAAATTAATGTTGTTAAATGAATTGGGAAATTTCTTTCAAGTACTTGGGACAAATTGCAGCTTTGGTTCTTAGTATTTGTTCATTCTTGGCCGGCCTTGTCACTTAAATCACTAGTGTAATGTAAGAAATTTCAATTGAATTGTAATCATTTGAAAGAAAATCACTGTTCATTCTTGCAAAGCTGGTTTCGTGCGAGGTGGTATATCATGTGTCAGGTGTATATGTCATCTCTCTCACAGCAGGCGGGCCGGTATATCATGTTCCGGGTGTATATGTCATCTCTCTCACAGCAGGCGGGCCCCACAACTGTGTGGGGCCCGCCTGCTGTGAGAGAGATGGCATATACACCCGGCACATAATATAATCTTCGGTTTCGTGCATAGGTGGTATCTCTGATGAATATTCTCCACTCCACTATTAGAGTCAGCATGTGCAATTGAAGTGGCCAAAAATCACTATTGGACTGATCTGGTTTTGTTAAAAAAAATAACACACAGATTTAATTGGCGTTCAAAAATCATTAATTTTAGGTCAATTAATCACATATTTTTAATTTTTTTTCAAAATCACTCAATTTATAGAAAGACTCATCTTATCATTTCTTTCTAATTCTTATTCTTCTTATTCTTTAGAGAACTTAGTCATCTCTCTCAACTTAATGCTTGTTTAGTATTTTTTCCATAATAAACGAATGATTTTTAGAAGATTTTGAGAGTTTTGAATTTTTTTTATTTATTCTCAATCATGCGAAATATCAAATTTATCATTCTCGTTTAATTTCGGATTAATTCATGATCATTTTTAATTAATCACTCAAATCGCTCTTGAAACGATTTACAACTGGTGAGGAGGAAGCTGAATGTGCCTTAAGTGAGCTGCATTGCACAGTAATCAAGTCTCAACTACAAGAGGGTGTTGAATCAGATCAGCCTTGTTCTTGAACCAAGAACTGACCTTCTTCAACCTTGAACACTTCAGTAAGAATACACCTGCAGATTCAGCACATGTAACAGAGAATTAACCCAGAAACAACAAGCAAGTCACCACAAGTTTTTTTTTTCTTTTCGAGAACAAAGCTTCCTTATTTGATTTCAGATTACAAGAACAAGGAACAAGCTTTTGAATGAATCATCACTCTCTAACAAACTCTCAGTATTTATTATAGACAAGAGCCAATTGGAACCCTCGTTTTTTCAGACTTTGCCAAGCCAAATTCAGTTATAACTGAATCTCCCTCCTTTGGAAAAGTTCATAATCACCCCTGAGAGATACATTTATTACACTTTAACTACATAAGATTTCAACTTGATCTTTCACACCCTTATTCCAGAATTATTGAATCACTCCTATAGAGGGCATCAAAGCGCACCCCAGTACTATCCTAAGTGCACCAACCCTTAGGTACTAGGCCTAGCTAGTACTCGAAAATTAAGTTTATTTATATCTCATGCTGCTCATTTGAGCACAAGAGTTTGTATCACCAGCTACCTAATACAATGAAACAAAACCTTATATTATGCTAATATATTTAATTAATTATAATTAACTTACCAGAACCCTAATTTTTTAACACGTAGTATATTAGTTTTATTTATCACTACGATTATCTATTCTTCTCGAAATGACACGCCTTTGTTATTATATTTGTTGTTGCATTACCACTCCCCCATAAGTCTATTAAGTTTCTTTTTCTATACTTATTTTTTATGGATGTTTTAGTTCCAATAGTAAATAAGGAAATTCACTCCTCGAATAAACCTTCCTCGAATAATGAATTTATTTGATTAGTTAGAAACCACATAAATTTGACAAGCAGAAAAGGTAAACACAATAGTTTACGTGATTCGGTAGAGAATGACTCATACCTATATCCACTGGTGAAAGATGGATATTTTATTATACCTCGGGGTCAATACCGACCCGAACTTACAAATAGGGGGAGCAAAAATATAATAATATAACACATCGGGTCTTAACGAGCTCGATTTAATTCTCTCAAGTGGTCGGGCAACTAACCAACTTTCTCCCTCTATCTCAAGCTCTTCAATTCTTGATTTTACAAGTCGTATCATGCAAAAATTACTAACCCTAGAAATTGTGACTTCAGCCCCTTTATATTGGCTCTAAAATCCACCATTCCACCAACTTTGACGTCAACCCATGTCACTTAACCCATGTCAATTAATCATGATTGCAATCACTCACATCCTCAATCACCCACAATCTAGCCAATCAGATCTGTTTATTCCTCTGCTACTGCACCGGCCTATGTCGCCTCCACTATGCCACTGCACATGCCTATAGCAGCTGACAAGACCTACGACCATTGTGAACCGCCGCTTTCCTTCCACCATCATTAGCCTTCTGGAAGCACATTCTCACATTTAGGGCATACGTCACGACCCCAATACTGGTTGATCTATGATCTCATCTTCGTTCCTCGGGTCGGCATATCGAGACAGATGATACTTATCAAAGTTTTGCCCAACTTTTCAATTAGGTCGGATTTTACTGATTCTCAAACAACGCCAAATTTCTCTCTTCATGTGATCGGGTCGGTACCACTAGCTTCATCTCTAGCATGTTCGCCTTCGGGAGATTTCTCGGTACCATGAGGTCGGGTTTTTCAATCAAACCTCATCTCTCTCTAGGCCCTTGAGCATTTGTTATCCACTTTTGTTCAGGTACAATTTCTATCATATCCCTCCTCGAAATCTGAACATTTCTCTGGGTAATAGTCTTCAAAAAAAACCACCAACAACACTTAAGATTTTTTTTTGAAAAAAAAACCATTAATTAACTAAAGAGAACTTTTGGAAATAATTATTAAAAATTTAAAATAAATAGGATTAAAAATCTCTCATTGTTCAACTAACTCATATTATGTGATACCCAATTATTTTAACGCATAGTTGTTACAAAGGCACGTCTACATTTTCATAAACTGCCATTTGTTATCTTGCTCTATGTAATGCATATAAAATAACTAGTTTTTGTCGTGCTTACGGCACGGTGTTACAGTATTTTGCCGTGCCTACAGCACGGTGTTACAGTATTTGTCCGTGCCTACGGCACGGTGTTACAGAATTAAATGATTTTATTTTTTAATTAAATGATTTTATTTTAACTTTCTATTTTTTAATTTGAAAATTTGAATTTTTTTGCCCATTTCATCAATCAATTCACTCTATTTCCTCCAATTACCAATGAAATGATCTGGGCCGTCAATTAAGCCACATAAAAAGAGCCGTTGGATACATTCTCTTTCCTCCAACACCATTATCCTTTATTATATAGATGTTTGTTGCGTATAAATTTATATTGTTGATTGATATATATATATAATACGCACATTTATAGATTCATTGATGAAGAACTTTATCATGCCTTCGTCAATATTTGTCATTGTTAGTGGAATCTCCTATTTGGTGATCTCTTAATTTGAACTTCTTGTTGAGTCGATATTCTTGTGAAAACTCAAGACATTTAAACGAAGTCAATGTAAATAAATATTGAGTGAAATGAGAAAATACCGCAAAACAAATTTATGTTACAAAATAGTATCAGTGATCTAAAAGATTTAATAAAATTAGTTTGATCGGTTGAACTGTTCCAGTTGAATCAATAAAATCGGATGATATAATAAATAATTTTAATTAATAAATAAATTTTAATTTTTGGGTTTTCAAAAAATATTTAAGAATTAATCTAATCCGATTCATCTATTTTGACAATTTTTTAAATTTTAAATTTTAATATTTAACTAAATCAGTCTCACGGCTCAATTAACCGATCCAATCCGACTTTCAAAACACTCGTAGGTACCCCCAAATATTGGAAGCTTCGTCCTGGACGCATCTCACAACTTTACAGCCAAAGCTATCCTGTTTAATTTGTTACTGACAGCTGACACCTGTCATTGGACAGCCTA
Source organism: Zanthoxylum bungeanum (assembly GCA_019454045.1). Lineage (NCBI taxonomy): Eukaryota > Viridiplantae > Streptophyta > Magnoliopsida > Sapindales > Rutaceae > Zanthoxylum > Zanthoxylum bungeanum. Next base: position 290,837 of record SKCR01021653.1, read on the forward strand.
GCTAGTATCAATGTTGCATTGCCATGCACAAGAATATCGATTTTTTTTTTTATTGATACTATAGTTATATAAATTACTAATATGAATATCGTATCGCATTTTACGAATATCATGGTGTCACTATTATGATGATAATACAATGTAGATATTGCCATTAATAACTATTATCGATATATTTATGAAGTGTCACTGAAATCTTTTACTGAGGTTTAAATGGTATCAACTAATGGAGTTATAGAGTCTAATCAACAAATTTTTTTTTTTTAAAAATCGTTAGAAATTTTATCGTCAAACTAGACATTTCGAGATTAAGCAGAATAAGTAAAATTCTCCGTTATTCCGAACTTTTATAAAAAAATACACTCTCTAAATTCGAACATGGAATCTCAATGTCCAGCCATGCCCATTAAGACCTAATCAACAATCATATTCACATCTTCATGAGCAAGACTTTGATTTAATTACATGCATTTAATTATAATATTGTGACGATTATATTCTATATTTACAAAGTAGACAAAAGTGGAGATTAATTATGATTATTATGTGCTTAATCACCTAACATAATATGGCTCTAATTAAGAACGGTCAGTGGAAATTGAATCTTGAGGAGAAACTGAGAAAGAACAATCACATTCGTATTCGAGTTCATCGATATCGAATCCCCAGAACTTTTCTTGATCTTCTTCTTCTTCTTCCTGTGGCATTTTCCATTTCTCTTTATCCATTTGATCACCTTCAAGCATTACCTCTAATACCTGTCAAATTACATGAAAAAAAATAATTAAACACACACCTATCAAAAGTTGTATCCGTATGCAACCAATCATAATATACGCAGGTTTATCATTATTTTTTTCACCTAGCGCGATTGTCAAGCCTCATCCCTTTTTTCGCAGAGAAGCCGTTGTCAAAGTTTGAAATATTATATTTTATTATTAAATTTATGATAAATAATATTTTATTATTTTTCCGTCAAAATCTTATTTGACCGTTAGTTGACTGTTATATTTTAACACTAAGATCAATTAAATCAACTGACGGTCAACTAATGATCAACTGATGTTAAAATAATAAAAAGTTAGATTTTGTATAATTTTAATAGTAAAAATTTAGTAATAAAATATAAATAATCCTAATTTTTTCGCAGTTGCTTCAACATGGTTCAAACTTTCCAACCAAATATGATCAAGATAACATCTTGAGGATAATCTTATTATTAGAATAGTGGGTCAAATAAGGACCCCATGCCACAATTATTTTGATAATCATATTCTAATCTTCTAATCACATGTCACCATATTTTACTGTCAATTTTTTTTAGCTTAAAGATTTAGGTTAGGTAGGCTTGAAAACCATCTGAATATTTACTGGAATTGAACCACCACCAACCCCCCCAAAAAAAAAAAAAAAAAAAAAAAAAAAAAAAAAAAAAAAAAAAAAAAAAAAAAAAGACAAAGACAAAGACTAAATCTAAGTTTACATGTTGCAGTGCCGTATGCATGTATGCTTGTTAGTCACTCTAATCAATCGGGATGATAATTCGGACGTTCCGTTCTTTCAGATTCCGAATCTAGATATTTTTTATGTTAAAATTTGGGATAGAAAACGAAAAAAATCACATCAAATCTTAATCAAAATATTTATTCAGGATGATGATTTTTCATACCAAATTTTAATCAAAATTCAAGATTTTCTATTTAACCCTACAATTGAGAGGCATCAATTGTATTCTTGAGCACTGACATGTTTCACTATTTCAGAAGGAAAGCTATGCATTTAAAGCATCCTAAATAAAGGGAAAAAAAAAAGGACCACTTGTACATTATGAATGAATCTGTCATAAAATTATTTTCTTCTTCAAATGGTAGGTAATGAAGTGAAGAGAAATTAAGTAAATACAAAAAAAAATCACAATAAATTACATGTCCTACGACTGTAAAATCTTTCCATAAATATGAGATAATAAGTTTGTTACTTGTCTACCTCTGCTGCCAATAAATTATTTTGAGTTCTTTTTTTTGGGGTCAAAGTATCATTTCTCCCTTAATAATATTTTAATAAAAAAAATATCTTAAAATTTTAATTTTTTAAGTTATGTATTGTAGTATAGGAAAGCTCCAATTGTATTAAGAATTGAAAAACATATAAATTAGAAAATATGTATATGAATATAACGAGGTTTCATAAAAAAAATTTGCCTACAATTTCCAATGTTCTTGACTCACCCTGAATGACGCAATTACTCACTTCTAACTTAGTCATCAACAAAATGGACATAAAGAAGCTAATTCAATGAACCATATCAATTAGAAAATATGTATATGAATATAACGAAGTTTCATAAAAAAAATTCGCCTACAATTTTAAATGTTCTTGAGTCGCCGTGAATGACGCAATTACTCACTTATAACTTAGTCATTAACAAAATGGACATAAAGAAGCTAATTCGACCATATGAAAATGAATTGTTGGTGAATGAGATGCAGACAATTGAATAGGAGCAGCTTAGCTGTAATGTCCTACCTCAGTTATGGTAGGGCGCCACCTAGGAGATGCCCTGATGCATAGAGATGCTGCAAATGCAAGTCTATTAAACTGGGTAACATCATAGTCCCCTTGAAGCTTTGGATCTACCAGCTTTTCTATTTCTCCTTTGTTCAATATTGGTTTAGCCTGCTTCATTCACAAGTTTAACAAATTAATTATTGAAATCTTAATCAACTCATACAAAGTCTTACTTGTTTTGCTTAACTCTAGAAGCAACTGTCGATTAAATGTATTAGTGTAAAAGCAAGTTAGTTCGTGTGGATGTCGAGATTGTAGAGCGTGTTGTCTAAGTATGGGATTGACTGGTGTTTTATTAACTCATGGACTCCTCTCTTATCGGTTGGTTTTTTAAAAAAGAGATGTGTTTATGGGTTTGTAACATCAACTAATGTTGAGGAAAATATCACAAATCGGCTGAGATAAATAATTAAACTCAAAATATAAACATTTGGCAACCCTCAACTCTTAAGCTGGCATTTGGGTTGAGTTAGATCCATGAATTTCAACATGGTATCAGAGTCACACTCATGCACGGGGTGAGCCCACACTAAATGTCCATGTGACATGAACCAGGCAGAAGACCGGTTTGCACGTGAGGGGGAGTGTTGAGGAAAAATATCACACATCGGCTGAGATAAACAATTAAACTCAAAATATAAACATTGAGCAACTCTAATCTCTCAAGCTGGTTTTTGGTTGAGTTAGGCTCATGAATTTCAACAACTAAGGACGGCCTTAAGTTGTATTGAATTTTATAAGATCGTAAATAAGTTCTTAAAATAGGACTCCTACCATTAAAAGGAAAAATTAAAATTTTCTAAATTTAAAGTCTCTAATTTTGGATCGAATTTGGGGAGAGTCGACACTCAACCCAACGTGAAATTGCCTAATCAACCAAGTGATTTGATGGGCGACATTTTTACAAAATAAAAAATAAAAAACAAGTTGCATGGAAAAATTTATTAAGAATTTGCAATTACCAAGCTGTGTAAGCTTTGATGAGACCCATCAACCGGTTTCCTGCCTGAAATGATTTCGAGTAAAAAGACTCCAAATGCAAACACATCCGTTTTCTCATCCACAATTCCATGCATAAAGTACTCTGGTGCCAAGTGCCTACATCAAAATTAAGTTGAACGACAGTGACGTAATTAAAAAATTGATCTATTATGATAAAAAAAAATTAGGACATTTTTCTAAATTTATAAAACGCGTTTAATTATTTTTGGATTGAGTGCGGATAAATCCTCCTACTCGTTTCTATGTGTTCCAGCAACTGAATTACTCTCTTTATTGGAATCAAATTTAGGGTCTGTTTAGTTCAACGAGGGGAGGGGAGGGGAGGGGAGGGGAGGGATTTAATGAAGGTGAGGGAAATGGAGGGGAGAGATTTTAATTAAATATATGTTTGGTTCAAATGAGGGGATGAGAGAGGGGAGATGAGGGTTTTTTAATTAAATATACGTTTGATTGGGAAGAGATTTTAAAACTAATTTACTATTTTATCCTTATAGCATGTTATAAATAAAAGTAAAACAATATAAGTAGGGATAATTTAGTAATACATTAAAATTTTAATTCATCACTTTCTCTCCTCTCAAAACCCCCCATTTTTGGAGGGAGCGCTAAAATTGACTTAGGAGGGATTTTGCTCCCCTCCCCTCCCCTTCAAAAAATTGAACCAAACAAACAAAATTTAAAATAATCCCTCCTCTCCCCTCCAAAACCCCCAACCAAACACACTCTTAGAGTTTTGGGTTCTTAGAAGTTTTTTTAAAATTACCCAAATGTGCCTTCAATTGGAGCCATTGAATGATGAGTCCATTGAGATGGAAGCCATTTTGCCAATCCAAAATCAGATATCTGGAAACAAAACAAGACCAAAACACTTGAATCAACAAACCAAAAAAGGGGAAAATTAAAACATGATCCCAATCACAAACCTGTGGTTCAAAATCTGCAGTCAGTAGAATATTCGAAGACTTAATGTCACGATGAATGATCCTTCTTTGACATCCTTTGTGCAAATAATGCAAGCCTCTAGCTGTCCCAACTGCAATCTTATACCTTATTTTCCATTCAACTGCTGGGGAATTCACATCTAGTAACCAAATAAATTCAATCATTAACCCACCAAACAAATCAAAATGCTAAAATGGCAATAGAATTAGAAACTGAACATCACCATGGAAAGTGAAGCAACAGAACCTCTAGAGGAGAAATGAAAATGAGATAGAGGCCATTGTCAATACAACATCCCAAAAGTGACAACACATTTGGGTGACAAACATGGCCTATTGTTCCAATCTCAGTTAAAAATTCCTTCTCTTTTCTATCATCAGTAACAGTTTTTGTTAATCTCTTCACAGCAATCTCCTCATCATCTTTTAGGACCCCTTTATAAACCTCAGCATAGCCTCCTCTGCCCACCAAATTCTCTACAAACCCAGATGCCAAAATCAAAACTTCAACACAAAAAAATGCAACAAAAATAACACAAATAAACAAAGGAAGCAAACCTGAGCTGAAACTATTGGTGGCAATGGAGATTTCTTCAAAAGAGAAGCATCTCCAAGTTGGCTTTGTAGTTTCTTCTGAAGTAATATTCTTGAACTTCAAGGTTTCTAGAGTGAAACCATTTGGACTTGCAGCTGCATTATCTGCATCAAAGCTGCGCCGTTTTAAAGAAAACAAACGCTTCAAGCTATTGGTTCTGATGTACTTCATTGCAACAGCAGCAAGAAGTAACAACTCTGTTTCATGCAGAGGACAAGAACAGAAACTGAAAGACTGGTCTCTTCTTATAAGTGTTTTGTAACAGGATTCAGAGAGAAAGAGAGTCAAAGGGATGTTGTGCTTTTTGATTGGTTTGAGGAAAATTTTGTTTAATGGGTTTGTGCACTAGGATTACAAATAATATTGTCCCAAATGAGCGTGATTTGGTGATGTAAAGTTCAGGATCTAACTTTAAAGTCTTGACTTCGAATTTAGAGAGTGTGTTTCTTATAAGAACCTAGGCATCCGGGGATTTTAATTGTTCCGCTTAAGTTCGAAATGGATGATTTAGCGGAGAGATTTCCAACGATTCTATATATATATATATATATATATTACAAATAATTTTATAATGGTGTCTCAATTTGCTACAAGGAGCAGAGGGAGGAGGTGGCATAGGCTGGCTTCTGTTGTCTATTTATGAATTTTGACACTAAGAATAGTAACAGAAACTGATCAAACATTGAGGGTTGAGCTTGAGCTCATTGATTTGAGATTGAATATGATTGGAGAGAACATTTGGGGAATTCGGATTGGGATTTTGAATAATGAGTTAAATATAATTATATTTTAATCGTACAAATTATGAAAAGTTTAATATAATTCAACTAAACACTATATCCAAATTCAATTTTAAGACCCCCAATTTTATATATATAATAAATTATATGTTATAAAATCCAAATGCAAGAGAGACATAACTGATTGGCCAAAATCAGCAATGGATTGACTATCAAAACGAACAAGAAAAATGATTGGAGATGAAATGGATACTAAAATCAATAACAAAATATAAGTTTTTTATGATTAAAAATAATTTTAATTTCATAATATCCGTCTTTTATAAGCTATTTTTTTTATAAGCTATTTTAGTTCATATTTTTAACCTCTTTTTAGTCCCTATATCACTACTCAAGAAATAATGTACATTACCCTAGATTCCTTATAGTCATAATTTGTACCTATGAGAATTTAGATACCCTAAAAACAATATCACTTTTTTTTTTGAATCGTTAAAATCTTATCGCCAAACTACCCCTTCCGTGCTAAAGCGCATCAGGTAAAACATCCGGCTGTCGCAGACTCTTACAAGAAACGCACTCCTTGGATTCGAACCCAAGACCTCAATGTGAGATTCCAAACCATAACACCACCAAATCACGGCACTTGAGGACTAAAAAAACAATATTACATAAACAACTATAATTTGTTTTTAAAGAAACGGTAATGAAATTGACAAATCGTATGAGTCAATGCATTGAGAAACAATTTCATTTACTAATTCAAGTATTTTATGAGTTATAATCTATTAATCTCATCAATAGAGAGTCTCTCTTGTGATTCCGCAGTTGGTCTATGCTCTATATACTAAATATTCTCATGTTTAGTCTTACAAGTAATAGATTTGTTAAATTTGCTTCACTAATTTTTTTCATAATTACTCTTAGATCTTTAATTTTTTCCATAAATACTTATTAGGTCCTTAATGTTTAGTGTTGATAGAAAATCCCGAATCTCGATTATATTTCAGGATATTGTATAGAACGATACGAGATTCGAGATGAAAAATCATCCCAAAAAATTATAGCGCGATTCAGAATAAAAAAATTATTCTGATTCAAACAATCAATTGGGATTTTGGATAATTTTTTTATCTCGAATCATAATCGCAGTAAGACAAGACGAGACCAAGACATGACTAAATATCTTGATTATCATTCCTATTAGTGTTCTAATAGTGACAATGTAGAATACAACATCAATAATATACTATTACAATAGTATGGGTCTAATGGGTAGTTATGAAATAATTATGACCGAATAAGTAATATAAAAAAAGAAAAAATCTAGGGACCCAGTTGACATTTTTCCTATTAAAAACGATTATTTTACTGAATTCTCCACCTTCATAATAGTGCAGGATAACAACAAATATTGTTGATTGTTAGACTATTTTACAAATTTTATTTTATTTTATTTTATAAGTGTGGATATTAAAAAAAAATAATTAATTAACTAAATATTATATTTTTCTTCCATTTGGTTGATTATTCAATTACATTCAACAAGTGGTGCAGTCCATCTGTACATGTATCAAGAGAATTTTGTTGGTCAATGCACAGGAAATAATATTCTGTTATCAAAATCGAGAGCATCTGGACTTAATTTATAAAGCTAGCTTGTGCAATAAAAATACTTTAAGATATAAATACATGGGGATATTTTCTAGCTAGCCAAACACACACAGGACCACAGACACATGAACATCAAGATTAATTAAAGAAAATATGTTGTCACCTTTTCTCAGCAAATTAATTTTCTGGGCAAGACAGAGAAATTAATTAAAGAGAGTGATGAATAACTGTAATGGAATCTTTAGCTGGAACCAGTACCTGGAGTTGTAAATTAATCTCTTCAGGCAGTGTTTCAAGAAATAAAAGAGTAATAATAATTTATGTGTTTTTAGTTTTGAAGGCAATGGAAACGGTTCAAGAAAATGACAGGAGGAGTTGGCATAGTGTTTGTGAAGTGATGTATGGTTTGTTAAGGTAGAGTAAAAGCACCGATGTAGAATTTGATGAGCTTATAAAATAATGTTTAAACGTTACATCAAACACATAATTGATGTTAGCATATAAGTTCGTTTATATTCTCATAAAATTACAATCTCGTGAGATTATTTTTTTACACTAACATATCATGTTTCTTCTTGGTTTTCATATATTATTATTATTATTTTTTTTGCATGAATAATTGTTCTTTTATTCATCTTATAAAAAATTTGATACGGGTAAGTTGGTTGATCTGATATTAGTTGTGGAAGCTATGAGTTGAAACTCTACGATGTTTTCTGGGATGTTTGTATATTTTTATAGATTTAGTAGTTGTCAATATGTATATTCTTATAGATTTAGTAGTTGTCAATATGGGTATTATGTTGCTCCACTTCGAATTCACCGACATGGCGATAAAGTGGGAAGATTAGTCTGGTCCTATAATTTCTCTTATACCTAAGTAGTTTTAACCGTGAATCCATGTTCATGTTGATTACGGAGAACACATACTGTTTTATGTTGTTAGATTTTATCCTAACTAAACTTGAGTCTTAAGGTATCTTAAATTTGTATTCGAAATGAAATGATATAAATTACATCATTGTGATTAACAATATTAAGGTTCCATTGGCATGATCTTTATCAATAATATCTCAGCCTGCTTATAGAAACCACATGTGACATCAAAAAGAAAAGTATGCAATGACTTGGTATTGACCATTGATGATAAAAAAAAATGTGCTTGTGGTCTGATATTTAACACAAGCCTAAAATAATTCCCAAAGAGTTCTCAATCCAAATGCAAAAATTCTTAATTTCACCAATTTGATTGAATTTGTCAAAACATATTCACACGTGTAATGAGCTTGGCATGAAATAATAGAAATAATAAGTCACAGAAATCCATTTTGACAATTGGAACATATAAACGAATAGAACTGAACTGTATTGTATGTAGCAGGAAATAAATTCCAACATTCTTACATCACCACAAGAATGGCAATACTAATGATAAATATAGAAGATGATGGTTGATGTGAAGGGGTCTAAAGAATTATGATATGCAAACCTTAAGTCAGGAATGCTTAGAATTCATTGGATGATAGAGCACGACCCGGCTAGCGACAGCGATCAGTGCCAGAGCTTCATGCAGAACCCAGCAGGCACAGCTGATGATCTCTTGCTCGAGATACAATCTGAAAAGGTATCCATAAGCTGCTCTGCGAGAGATGCCGGATCTTCAACAAATGTATTGACAAATACCTTCACAATTCTTACCTCCTGTGGGGTAGCTCGTAAGCTGTACCAAGTCAAGAATTTCTGCCTGAAGTTCCTCTCGATATGTCCCTCACACTCTAACCATCTGATAACCTTCACACAATGCTCAAAATCCCTATCAGAAAGGCAGTTAACTGTGCAATCCTCATCCCGCCTTTCACTGCTGCTCTCTTTTTTGACGTGCTACCATCCTGAGGATCATCTCCAGTCCCATTTTCCATATCCTTGTTGCACGATTTGGATCTCCCGTACCTTGCTTGAGCATCTTTAAGTATTTCTATTTTACGGGGAGTGATGGGCAAGCCAGCTTCTGAGCTTCTGACATATGGCACGCATTCCATGCCAGTCAGCACTGGGGCATCTATCCCATTATCAGTTCTCTTCTCCTCAATGATTAGGCCCTCTGGTGACTGCTTGCTCTCAAGCTTTTGAACATCAGAATCAGGCATGGAGCCATTTAGGTTATTGGCACGCTCCTCTTCTAACAAAGAAATTGCATCCGTGGGATTTGCTCCTCCGCCGAGAACAGTGCAGTCAATAGCATCATCAGACAAATTAGTAGAAACTATTTTATCAGTACCCATGCAGTAACTTAAATAATTTCCAACTCGAACCTCATTTTGGTCCCTGTCTGGAGTGATGTTATTGGTTTCATCTTCCACTGAAGAGGGATTAGAAAGGCTGCTACAGTTTGTTGCTGGGCTTTGACTTCTTTCTATTACCAAACAGTTTGTCACTTCATCTCTGCTATTGCCCGTTGTGTACCAAACTAAACACCTACCTAACTCCGTTGTACCATTGGAGGAAACAACTTTGAACTGATACTCGGTAGCGGGACTAAGTCCCGTTACAACAAACCTAGTATTAGGTGTAAAGAGAGTACAAGTAGGTCTAGCTGGAAAGTCCTCATGTACCTTACGATGCCATAAGGTGTAACTAACAATATTATGAGGAGAAGGATCTTCAGAACCCAATAATACAGTAAGGGATGTTGCATGAACGTCTTCAAATTTAACCATGTTGGGAACAATTACGTTTGATTCTGCAAAAAACAGAGGATTTTGAGATCATTGATTGACAAACAAAATAATGATGATTAAAGACTATTTCCAATAGCAGCAAATTCATGGCCTCTCCGTTATTCCACAATTAAGCAGCTACGCACAAAACAAGGACCAATAAAAAAAAAAACTCCAGCTTTCGATGTGAATATACCTATAGTCATGCTTGTCACACAGAACCCCTTTATCCAGGCTCAGAGGAAAACCACTGATTGTGATTTTGGTAATGATTATATGATGTAATAAAACTTACCTTCTATTGAAGGATTGGGCAAGATGGTGGAAATCATTTTGTCCAATGACTCCACAGCACAAGCACAGAGTTTCTGAACTTCGGGTCCTAAAGAAAGCCTGTTGACTATACCCCTACCCATCTTTACAGGTAAACCAGTTAATGGACCCACTTCGTCTTCAAGCATCTTAACAGCGTCATCCACAATCTTAGAGAGATTTTGGTACTTCTCAGTCCCATTTAGAAGTTTTTGGCCCAAGGAGAGACGATAACACAGAATATCGACTCGCCTGGTATCCTTTGCCACCACCAGTTGTTTTTTCCAGCATCTAAATAAATATAATGAACCAATGATCCCAATCGGATTAAATATTTGAAACTGTTGGGTCAAAGTAGAAATAGAAAAAGGGAAAAGATACTGCCAACAAAAAGAAACTAGATAATGCATTATGCATGAACAAATAACTATCATTGTTACAAGATTCACTTTATTATCATACTTGCCAAGAGGAGATATTAGTTGCGTCAATGGTACAAACAACTAAGAATCATAATGTTTGTTTGTTCCTATTTTAATAATATGTTGCTTCTTCATATCTTATTTTCATCTCTTTGACAAACTTTTTTCTGAGGAACTCAGATTATTATACGCAAGCCGTCTATTTTAGCATCTATCAGATCATGCTATCAAAACAGCAATGGGAAAAAATCCATAAAACTACATTATGAGTGATTGAAATTCTGTTTTTGCTTCAAATGAGTTATTTGTAAATAAAGAGAGCTTGCAGTACGTAGTATCCTTCGTTAAATACCAATAATTTATATGCAAAAAGGGATCAGACATCATGAGAGAGAATTTAGAGAATAGACAAAAAAACCTTTGAACTATCACAATTTATCAAATAAAAAATAAGAAGAAAAAGAGATAACATACAGAAACATTTACCCGAGTAAATCATTCACTTTTCTGCATGAAATACAATAGAAGCTCCCATCAAGTCCCGGATAGCATCTGTCTTTTCCAATACCAGATCTTTCATTTTTCAAAGCACACTCCAGATGACACGACATACCACAGGAATCACTTCCAAATGGAGGCTCTGAGCTGCAAGTTAACCACAGGCTAGGATCCTTGTTGTCATCATACTTATGACAGATGCAGCATGAACACCTCTTGCAAAATACATCTTTTTGTCTTAAGGAAGCTTTGCAAGCTGAGTTTTTGCAATATATAGCATTTACTGGAACATTGACACTGTTGTTCATGGCAGCATCATTCACTGGAACAGGTAGTCGAGCAGGGTTATCATTTTTCCTCTGCCTCTTCCACGATCTCTGGGAAGATGCAGGAGAAGACTGTGGTTCAACATCTGTTTTGGCCTCACGCTCCCCAGATTTCTTCTCAGATACAAGTTTCAGAAGATTTTCTATAATTTTCAACTTAGTCAAGCCGGTATATTTCCTTTCTTTTCCCAACTCTGCACAGAGGATCTGTAGAATCTCCTGACGTGTCCATGATTGCAGCGTTTCAGAGGCACCATGCGATTGCTTTGATAATTTATACACTAGTTCTCTCTTTTCTTCCACACTCAACTTACTGCATTTTGACGGATTAAGTGCAACTCCTAGAGCCAAGAAAAGGGAAAATGTATATTGATGAGTAAGCTTGAAGAAAAAAAGCTGATTAAGCAACAAACATATACTTGTCACACAAGTCCCCAAAAGATTTGAAGAAAGGAAAAAAGGCATAAAATACTCAAAATTCTAGATTTAACAACATTCTTGTCCCTAACTCGACACAGCGAGTAGAAAGTGAGATGATTTCATGCTTTCGAGCCCAGAGGTAAGAGCTCAAAATTGTTCCTTTGACATGTTGAATAGATGATTAGATGTCATTCTAACAGATGAAACAAAGAACTGCGTATCGCTCTAGTCCAAACAACTCTATAACACGTGTCAAGAAAATAATCCCATAGATAATAAAGAAGGGAATTCTATTGAAAAGGTTGAATAATTGTAGGTTTCAGTGCAATTTCTAGTAGACTATTTCAAATCCTACTCAAAGGTTGACCCAAATATGAAAGCTAATAAAAAAAGATGAATCATTCTAAAATAAGAAGGAAAAAACTAAATTCAAAGATGCCTAAACTTGTTCTACATCATAACTCTCTCCAACTAAAATGGTGTCATTGACTTCATTCGTTTGCCAAGTCAAAAAGGTGAAACCAGAAAATTAATCAGATCACAGGTGAGGATGCTTAACCAACTAAAGGCTACCATGTTGCAGTCAACTCATCATCACCACCACCCACCCAGATATGAGACTCATTTAAATGCTTGAGCTCAATTACCCATCCATTCTACCAAAATAATTATTTAAAAAATAAAATAAAACCAATCCAACTACAAGAAAAAAAAAACATATAAACTAAGGGTTGACTTGCAGAAAAAAGGACATCCCAAATCCATCAAATAACCTAAAACTTTTACAGGCGGCCCCAATACAGTAACAAAAAATGTCCACTCATGTTCGTTTGTGGGATTTTGACAGAAGTTCATTATAATAAAGGTTGCTTCATTCACTAGAATACAGTAAAGTTTCACATAATGCAGAAATATAATATGCAGAGAAATGACAACCGTAGATTATAAAGTCAAATTTATGCAGCTAATTCATCACAAAAATTCACCCACCAAAATATACTTTTACAAACAATCTTTAAAACAAAATAGCATAAACCATATGATGATCTGAAACTCAACATCAAACTACAAACAAAATTCACTGCATAGGATTAAAACAAAACAAAAAAGCATAATTTTAAAAAAAAAAAAAAAAAAATTTAGCTAATCCTAGAAAGAATAGCCACACCATCAAGATCACAAATAACATAATATTGCAAGAATTTGACTATCATGCAGATTACAAACCCATCAAAAGATTTAAGCTTTATGCTTTCATCACACAAAAAATCAAAAACCCAGATAAAATTTCACAAATAATTATATTTTTTCCACACAAATAAAAGCAAATCCAAAAAAAAAAAGGTACCCTCAAGAGAAGAAGACTCCATAGACAAAGTTGTTGAAAATAACAACAACTGAAGCTGAAGCTGAGGCTACTGCATTACCATCAAAATCCAAACTTCTCATCAAACCCTGCATATAAAAACAAACCCATTAAAAAAAACAAAAGAAAATTGACAGGACAAAAGAGAGAAAAAGAGAGAGATAAGAAATACCAAAATAGAAAGGCGGGTTGAAATTCTGACATGATAATAAGAGAATCCATGAAAGTTTCTCTTTGCCTTTGTAAAAATTGAGTAAATATTGATGCTAGCTAATAATCTAATATTGTAAGCTAGCAAATGGTTTGGTGTTTTGTGTATTGATGATGGGTCCTCTGTTGTGGGCTATGCTTTTGAGGACCCGAAGCAGTAGTTGAAGGAGATTCGAAGGGACTTGTTTCATGTTTACTGAGAGAGAGTGAGAGAGAAATTGATAAAGAAAGGTCAATTTTTAGAAAAAATAAAAATAAATTTAATTGCTGAGCAATCATATAGAATAGACAATATATGGGAATTAAAAAATAATAAAATTATCATCCAAATAAATTATTTTTATAATTTTTTTATTTCATTTTATTTTATTAAAATAACGTCGTTTTAATAATAATTAGCACATGACTCACCTTTTGTGCGGGTTGAACATATACATGGTAAAAAAATTCGGGCCCGATTCGGGGTGAAAAAAGCTCGGGTCGGGTTTCAAAATGAGGGCCCGGACCTCAAATAAATAATTAAATATTTTTATTTATAAAATATATATATTTATATAATAAATTTTTTATATTTATAATTTTATATAATAAAAAAATCAGGCCTGGCCCGGCCCGGTGAGCGCCCGGGCCTAAATTTATTTTGTCGGGCTTATCAAAGCCCGGCCAGTTGTCATCCCTAGTTGAACATATATTTTAGCTATTGATATTGTAAATGCTACGGATCTTGTCGGTTTATAGTCTAAATGAGACAATTGATTTACTTTTTTTTTTTGAAATCGTTGGAAACCCCACCGCCAAACCACATCTTCCGGGTTCAAACGGAGCAAGTAAAATCCCCGAATGTCCCAGACTCTTATAAGAAACTCACTCTCTGGATTCGAACTCATGACCTGAAGGTCAGACCCTGAGCCATACACCACCAAGCCACGCCCACTGGGGACGACAATTGATTTACTTACACGTAATATTTATGTCTCATTCGTTTATCTCTCGATTCTCAAATAATATTTTTAATTCACTGTGCAATAGTTATAGTAGATTATCTCTTTATATTGTAATAGGTTCTTATATTAATAACTTATTATTTTAATTTCATAATTTAATAATAAAAAATTAATTGTAGAAATTAGGTTAATTGTAATAATTTAATAATATTTTTTAATATGATTGTTTAATATGTTGAATATATATTTTTATTTAATAAATTTATAATTTTAATTTTATAATTTTAATATGAAATCTTATTAAAAATATTTAAATTTTATATAAAGCGGCTGCCTGCATGTTATCCATTGTCGTCTTCTTTTCCACTTTCTCCTTTCACGTTACAAAAATTACTACTAGTGGAAATTGCTTTTTCTTTTTTTTTTCCCCTTATTTGGATTTTTTTTTTTTTTAATGATGGAAAATATAGAAAATAGTTTCAATACGGTTAAAAATATATTGTGAAGTTGAACTCGGCACCTAGAGATGCATATAGGAAAACCAGAATCATGAATTGTTCACTTTTTTAAGTTCGGTATTTAGATTTCATCCGATATAATTCGGATCCGAGTTGGACTTGTCAAAACTTAGGTCCAACCTAATCTCTTATCATTTTTTTTTTTTTAATAATTGAGAATTTAGGTCAGCTTACACGCACCTCGACTAATCCCGAATATCTATATTATGTGTCCTCGGAAGTTTCACAGCACATATCAGGATAAGTCGCTAGCTTTTTACACCAGGGGACATGACCCCAAAATAATGTATCTAATGAGATTCGAACTGAGAGGGTACAGACCATTTAAGTCCTTAGGGTTCATTATCACTCTTAGTTAAGAGATTAAAATTTAAACCACCCACCTAATAAGTGGTTCTCAAAATAGCTTATTTGAAAAATATTTTTTTCCCATAAATGATGAAAACCAAATAGGTGGTTCTCAAAATAGCACGGTTTTATCTATTCGTAATTTATTATGATGTAACGTACACAATAATAATTGCATCATGATAAAATTAATACCTAAATTTGTACCCAAATACAATTTGTTGCAAATATTTTTTTCCCAATATTAAAATAAATACTAGAAATTTATCAAATAATAGACCAAATTTATATAATTGAATCAAATCACATTCACATTTTTTTTTTTACTATTAAAAGAAGAAATAAAATAATAAATGGAACAGTGCTCATTAACTTATACATTAATGGATCATTCTCGAACCATCTAAAAAAAAATATTCAAAACTTGTCATAGTGTAGCTTCGCCAATGAGTATTTATAGATAATGTTAAATCATCGTCTAATTTTATACTATAATATGAACCCTTAAATTTTCAATATTTGATGTTTGCGTTAAACCAACCTTATAGAATTAATTAGAAAAATAATTTCTAAGTTAAATATTACAAGTAATATATTTTTATCTTATATTATTAAAAAAATAAAGAAATAGAAACTTGGTTGCAATATTATAACTGGCTATACAATGAGTAATTTTTTGATACAACAGAGGCATGGGTAACGTGATATCACCAATAAATCAATATCCAATTTTTTATTTGTTTTTTAATATTTTAGCACGCGTGATAATAAATTATTGGATTATTGTACTGATAACATGATACCTCTGTTGTATTGTAGATTTTCTCATATATAAGAGCAACTCCAATAAAATAAAGAATTGATAAATATTAATTTTAATTAAATAGAATAGTGCTTTTTAAATATTAATTTTAATTAAATAGAATACTGCTTTGTAATTTTATTTTTTTAGTCAATTTTACAACTAGATATGAGATTTGGCCACAAGACTTTTAAGGTTCAATTTCAACTTTGACTTTTCCACAGATCCAATATAAGAAGAAATAAATTATAAGAGTCTATATATAGGAACATCGAAGGTCAAGATTAATATAAATAAAAATGTGATGAGAAATTAAGAGACCATAAATGTTTAAAAAGTGATGATAAATGTTGATAATGTGCAAAAAAGTAATTAAAAAAAAATTAAGAAAGTGACGAGAAATATTGAAAATTGTAAAATAAAAAAACGAAATCCACTTGATAGGTTAATCTGAGGATGACTGAACAGAGTAAAAGATAATTTATTCTAAAAAAACAACAATGCATGTCTAAATATTTTCGACATTAACACAAGTAGACACAAATCAAATCAATATCACCTATGTAAACCCTTTACTTTCGATAAGAAATGTAAAATATCCGATCCGAACTTAAGTGGAGCAGATAAAATCTCCGGTTATCCCAGGTTTTTACAATAAACGTACTCACTGTTAAGATTATATCATAAACCTAACACCACCAAAGAACGCCCCTTATAAAAAATAATTACGTTCGAGAGTTTTTACCGGAACATCCGAAACTTATGAACTTAATAGCATAATCCGAAGAGGATGATTCATCCTACTCCTAGTTGAAAAAGAATAGCAGTTTCAGTTGGAGAAAATTTGTGCACCAACAGTCTTCAAAACAAAAGTTTTTGAATACTATTACAAGATTTTAAAATCTCAGTCATTTTACTTCAAAACAAATTAATTGATCATTTAAAAAAAAAACAAACAAACAAAAGAAAATAAAAGTTTCTATAAATTTATAACAATAAACAACTATCATACTATAAACAAATATGTTCCCATGATTTCCATCTTGTATCAGAGTTATTAGTAGATTCTTTTATTTATTTATTTATTTATATACCAATTAAATTCGTTGATTCCCACAAATTCCCTTAATTTTTGTTTAATTTGGCTAATCAATCAACTTAATGGTCTCCCTTATCCACACCAATTATCTTTTTGATGGCATAATCTATTATACAATTTTCAAAGTCTTTAACCTTACCATAAATCAATTATTTCGCTAAAATTAATTAATATTAAAAACAACACTTCTGTGTACATCTTAGAAAGATGCTCTTTCTAAGATGTAACCACCATTAAATTCATTTAAAAAAAAAAACTTTGTATTAAAATATAAAAATATTGTCATCTTTATATTCAACTCTCCAAAGATCGATGCTCACATTATGTCAAACATTATTATAAAATTAAACAAATTATTATTTTTTTTTAAAAGAAATGCTAAACTAAATGCTACTTCAAACTCTCACACCTTACGTGGAGGTTTAGGATTGGATAGTCATAATAATAAGGTAAACTCTTTTTCTGGTTTCTCAAATCCAAATAATTTTTTTTTCTTTTTGATATTTTCATCATCTTATTCTCGTGCATACTACATACACAAGATTTGATAAAAAAAAAAAAATGTTACTATAGATTTTCACGTGTACGTTTTGAGGGTCCTAACCCCCAAGCGGTGTAATTTTGTGACAAATGATTTAGGATTTAATTATCAATTCTTGAGATCGAGTTCAATCGGTGTATTTTTTGTAAAAATTTGAAACAATTAGAGATTTTATCTATTCTGCTTAAACTCGAAACGGATGATTTGACGACTGAGTTTCCAACATTTTCAAACAAAAAAAAAAATTTTGAGGATCCTTAAATTTCCCAATACAATATAATAATTGTATTTTATTTTGGTTTTAATCTTGTACTTCGTTTCTCGTATGTATTATAGTTCAAAATATTGTTTTTGGCTATTAAGAGTTATTTTTATAAATTAAATCAAATTTTTGGGTGGCTCAAATAAATTTGCTTGGATTTTTTTTTTTTGAATTATTACAAACTACATATATTATAATATGCTATCAACTGAGATAGCGGATTCTAGATACATACAATTATAACACTATCCAGAAATTAACCGAGACGTAGCTCGGGACTTACAAATTCTAAATCAACCAAAACACAGCTTGAATTCTATTTAGTTGTTCTTTTTTTTTTTTTTTTTTTTTTTTTTTTTCAATCACTCATATTTTATTGATAATGGTAAAGAAAGTGACACATATGGGTTAAGGGCCACACGAGATTAGAAAATAGAAGAGGTAAAGGTAATGTAATTGGGCGCCGACAAAATTAAAATTTGTCAAAAAGTGGAAGCAAATTGATTTGTTGTGAGTATTGGAAATGACATCTAATTATTTGCCACTTGGATTCCTAACATGGGCTAATGATCTTGATTTAATCCCAAATCGGACGGTGGATAAGGTCGGTGGATCCGTTGATTCTTGTAATAAAAAAATTGAACGTGATTTTGATGAGTTTATAAGTTAGAGTATATGTTAATGTTTAAACGTTATTTTAAACGAAATTATTTTATAATTTATAAATTATTTTATACTCTTTATCAAACTCATCTTAAATGTCTCGACGAGCAACTCCATTAAACGCTTCATTTGGAATTGAATTACTGAACTGTTGAAGCACATGATAGTCCTAACCTAGACCCGTCCGGCGGTTCGGTTCCGGTTCGGAATCAAACCGAACCGTCCGGTTTCCGATTCCACAAGTGTGGAACCGGAACCGAACCGGTTAAATCCGGTTCGGTTCCGATTCCACACTTAAGTGGAACTGGAACTTTGAACCGAACCGGAACCGACCGGTTCGGTTCCTAATTTTTTATTTTTTTTTTAAATTTGAAAATTAATTAAAATAAATGAGATTAATTTTATAAATAAAAAAATTTATTACATTGAAGAGCTTGAGCTTAATTTTTTTTAAAAATTTGATAGCAAAAATGCCCCTAAATATAACTGTTTTATTACCGTTATTAGGGATATATTAGTAATTTATATTTTAATTTATAAATTTTTTAATAATTTTTTTTTTTACTTATCGGGGGCTCCCTGCCCCCCCGGGGTAGGGTTCCTGTTAGAACCGTAGAACCGGTGGAACCAAGTATGACGAACCACAACCGAACCGGTCGCCAACGGTTCCGGAACCGTGGCCGGGTCTATCCTAACCTGCACATCAAATGAGATTCTATTATGTAATTAAAAAATTAATTACCTAAGTGTAAAAAGTGTGAAACATTTTAACGGTAGTAACAAGTCACTCATATAACAACCTAATAATATATTATAACGCATGTTAAATAATAAAAAAAGATTAAATAAATGATGATTTTATTTAGCACAAATCTTATATATTATATAATTATTGATTAATAATACGACGTCACTCATATATCGGTGATACTAAAAAAAAATCGTAAAACATGAGCGAATTCAGAAGAGCTAACTTGAAAATTAAGCATCCTCAACAACATGGAACATGAGAGGTTTATTGCGAGTTGCATTGTTTGGAAATTTAGTCTCAATTGGCCAAATAATTTTCATCCCAAACTAAATATAGATTAATTTCATATTAATTTAATATGACTAAACTTCTTTATCTCTAAAATAATAATAAAATTACCTACTGAATAAAGGTAGCATCCTCCTAAATTTATTCTCACTTGTTTGTCATACTTGCTTCTAGGGGTGTGCATCGATCGGTTCGGTCGGTTAATCCTTAATTTTTTTAACTGTAATCGAAATTTTCGTTTAAATAAAAGTGTTAAACCATTATATTTCGGTCGATTATGATTAATTCGGTTATTAACCAATCCAATAAATTAAAATTTAATATTTTTTATAATTTTTAATTAGTAAAATTATATATGATGTAGGCCGGTTCTACGGATTTTTAGAAATGTTTCAACTAGTCGAACCACTGACGCATTAAATTTTTTGGATCACTAATTCGATCACATATCTGATTCTAACTAACATTTGATTAAATATATCTATATTTAATTACATGCGAGAGACATATTTTTTAAACCCTCGATGATTGTCACGACCTCAAATTTCCTTCCAAACCTGCCATGTTAGAAATTTTAAGGGTCACGAATCCACCACGATGTAAAATCTACACATTTGAAATTTTATGTATTTTTACCTTTAAATTCTTGAGATAATTAAAAAGAGTCAAAACCAAGCTGTTAATGCAGCTTGTCATTTGAATTTTATCAATTTTATTTTCGGGTAGTATTATCAAATCAATATAACTACAACTAATTGACAATTTACATACAGACTATCTTAACTCTACAAAATTAAAGGATTCGCACGCGCTTCGGTTATACGAATCTCATAACCGTGACCGAACCAAATAACCGAAAAAGTTAAAAATTTTAACCACAATAACCGATTTAACCGAACCGTAATAAAAAAAATGGGTCTGAACGGTTCGGTTAATCGGTTAAAACTGATTAATGCACACCCCTACTTGCTTCCATTTTTTTTTATATATATTTTTGTTCATTGATTTTTATTTTATTGATCGATTAATTGGTTAAAAATTAATTAGTAACCTACAATATCTAAAAACCAACTAAATATCGTATCACATTTAAAGTCAACCTTATATTATTTTTATATTTTACGGCCCATCATCATAACATAATATTATAATAAAAAATTAAAACCCTTGATCGTTAAATTATTTAAAAACTATAACTATAATAAAAAAACAAATTGAAAACCATAGACAAATATTTAGCCCGCGAATATCCAAGACCAACCGGAGTTTGATTCTAACTTTTTTTTTTTTTTTTTTTTTTTTCGAATTATTGGAAACTCCGCCGTCAAACCACTCCTTCCGAATTTAAGCGGAACACAAAAAATTCTCGACTGTCCCAAACTCTTACAAGAAACACACTCTCTGTATATAAAATCAGGATCTCAATGTGAGATCTTGAACCCCGAATCACCAAGTGACGCCGATGGAAAAAGAAGGCTCGACGGATTATTGAAGTAATGGGCGGCATATATTGGAACCGTTGGAAATTTTGGAATCGTTGGAAATTTTACTGTCAAACCACTCCTTCATGGTTTAAACGAAGCACTTAAAATTTCCGACTATCTCAGATTCTTATAAAAAAAACACACTATCTGTATTTAAAATCAGGATCTTAATATGACATCTTGAATCCCGAATCACCAAATTACGCCCATGGAAAAAGAAGGCTCGACGGATTATTGAAGTAATGGGCGGCATATATTGCCAATTCTGGCCACCTCTCTCATTACTTATCCGCAAAAACAAAATGACAAAACAAAAAGTGAAGTCATTGTTCTTTATATATGTATATCCAGCAATTCATTTAACCAGTCAAATAAAATATCTAGGACCTTGTTAGAATCTGCTTATATCACATCCATCTAATTAAAGATCTGTCCGAGAATTTAATTACTCAAATGAAAGAGATATTATTTTGGTAATTTTCCAAATATTTGCTTCGAATTAAGAATTAATGTATGGAGACAAACGAAAATGGAGTTGTATAAGAAATATTAGAAGTTTAGTTAAGCGAATTTTAAGTTTGATGGATTGTATTTTATCCAGAGACGATGTTTTTTTTTACATTAAAATTTACTTAAACTAATTTTGAGTTTGATGCTATGAACAGTGAAGTTTGATTAACCGAATTTTGATTCGGTGAACCGATCTTCTAAAAAATCAAATTTCATTTTTCATTATACGAATACAGTTTGGAAATCTTTCCAAATGAAAACTTATACACCTTTATGGTATCTTTAAATAAAAGACATAATATTTTATTGAATTTAATCCAAATTCAAATTGAAAAAAATAAAAGGGTATGAATTAGATAATGTGATTTTTTTCTCCAAAAGACACAGTCATTTAGTGTAAATATACCACCTCATTGACAACCATCCATTTCCATATAGATACTCCTATCTGCAGTATTTAGATAATCTTCTTATTCTTCCTCTACTTATATTTTGCACCATCAGTTTTCCATTAAAAGAGAATATTCTTTAATTGTTTTGATTCAAGTCACTAGCGAATATAATAATTTTTTTAAAAAAATTCTTCCGCCAAATCACTCAACTAGAACTTAAGCGGAGCAGTTAAAATTCTCGGCTGCCACATGCTCTAACAAGAAATACATCTCCTGAACTCGAACCCGGAATCTGACAATCAAATCTTAAACTTTTTTATCACCAAACCATACCCGACAACAAATTTCATTATGTCCTGAAAGACTTCCTAGTTATAATAAGATTTAATGTCAAATGCATATCCTTCAAAATCAAACCTCTAGAGACTGGAGTAGGGTCATTCATTGAATGCATCACATGCAGCACATAATATATGACATTATATTTTCTTGAGGCAATATTGATGATGGCAACATGTGAGCATTAATAAAAAGAGAGAGTAAAAAGCTAAAAAATAAATTGGCTGCAGAATTGGATACCCACTATATTTCAGCTACCACTCGATAAATTTGTGATGTGGGGAATATAGATGTGGACATATTTATTTATTTTATTTTAATTCATTATGGTATTATTGGTGTTATTTTTGTGGGTTGCCCAACAAACAAAAACAATGTTATCATCTTTGTGAATTGTGGTCCTAAAATTTTATGCTAAAAAATCTACTAAAATATGCTAAGAAACTTGCTTCTTCTTTTTTCCTCTCTTTCTTGGAGGAATTCTTTTAGTGAATAATTGGTACTTGTCATATATTCGGTTTTGATTTTTTTTTTTTTTTTTTTTTTTTTTTGGTGTGTGTTTCCTTTGTGTTATGTCCGTTTTCTTCAGCCATAAGTAAAGTTTTCTTAATAAATCATAAATGAGATATTTGTTGTTGAATTTGGATATATATTCAACATAAGATAGTTAATTTATCAATATAAAATATTATATTATACACGCTTAAAAACTAGACTCTCCATTGTTTTTTCTCAATAAGAGGTTTGACCTCAAACATCGAACCCCGCTCGTATAGATGTGGTAAGAAACTTGGAGTTTGCTGGGTATAAATATAAAAAATAATAATAATAATAATTGAAATAAGACAAAGATTATTAAAAATTAGCCACAATATTTATTAGTGAATGACCCCCTTGTTCTTCAATCAAATTTAAGGAGAAGATTCATTTTTATTGTTTTTCATATATATATATATATAACTTTTGCAACGTGTGACAAATGAGAAAGTTTGGCTTGAAGAGGAAGCTCCCCTTGTCAAAAAAATGAAGAGCCAAAATTTGGTAATATAACCTGACAATTATGTGAAATTATGTCAAATTTTCATGAAAGAGAGAGTGGCAGGGATTGCTCAAAGTGCTTTTTCAGCAAAAGTGCTTAATTGGAAAGCATGAAATGAAACAAGCAAACTAAAAATCTTTCGAGTGTAAAACACGTAGGCGTTAGCTAAAAAAATTCCAATTAAAGTCTATGTTTAATTACTTTCTTTCTTTCTTTCTTTATTCATTTTCTGTTGGAAAATACGAGAAAATATGCATTTTTTTTTTTATTATTTTGAAGTATAATTTTAAGTGAGATCCACTTATGGGAATGAAGAGATTACGAGATTTTAGAATTATCCTCCGTGAGTACTTTGAAATGATATATTAATATGTTCAAAATAATGCCTATGTCAATTAAAATTTATCTCATAAAATACATCCATTGAAAAGGAAAATTAAAGGAAATTAAACTTATCCCACATTTAAAAAAGTAACTAAACCTTGAAGGATTTATATATAATTGTTTGATTATAGAATAGAAGTCATGGATATAGGCTCTCTCTACACTCGTGCTTGTAGGAGGTGCAAATTTATATAGTTACTTGATTATAGAATGGTAAGAAGTTATGGATAAAGACTATCTACACTCGTGCCGGTAGGGGGAGTAAATCACATCCGGATTCAGGAGTTGGTTTGTCTTGAACCAATGGTGACTCGCACGTCCTGTGTACACAAATGTGGCCTAAATCGAATTATGCGCGCGAGTTAGTCTTATTTTTGATAATTTCGTTTTAATTTTTTACTGATTTTTCATCTACTGCAAAAGTAGCTAGCAGTCCATGATTTCTCTATTGAATACATGATTCAATAGAGAATTAATCCTCCCACTGTTATGAAATTGGAAGAGCCTTCTCCTTATTTTATAAAACATAACCCACAACAACAAAATAAAATGAATTGCAGTTTTCTAATTTTGTGTCCAATACTGTAAGAGCGAAAAGGGGTTACCGCTTTGTCTATGATGTCGGCGACCACGATACTATTAGGCTTAGGACCCATAAAGAATACAAATAGCCCGAAAGGGGACTAATCGGAGAATAAATGATTCATCATCCAATATGAAACACTGAGAATGATTTAAGGTCGCATTATACCCCTCGCAAGGTCTGACCTTAAACCCATTTGGGTTCGTAATGATCTCATACAGATGTCAGTATATTATTTAAGTTCAAAGGATCGTATCACCATATCTTATAATGCAGTAACATACAATACAATTTATAAAGCATATTGTTGCACACACATGAATAACAACGTCATCAAATAATGTCCATAAATTATTTTAGCATTGACAAAATGATAATGAGACACATCAGAGTAAATATCTCACCAGCCTAGCCTCGAAGAGGCACGACCAGACATTATGTATAGTAGGCCAGATATTAATCACGACATTGACATTCGTTCGGACTTGCTGGAAGTTTGACCGAACATCCTGCATAAATTAGGAATGTAGAAACAAATAATGAGAGATGCAATAATGATCGGTGTAATCACACGCGTATAACGCAAGCGCACGTATCGTTCAAGTAGTATAAAAAGTATCGATCCCACGAGGACTTAATACCTAAGCTATTAATTTATGAAGCCAAATTATTACAAGTATCTAATGGATTGGTTGTTTGATTGGATGATGACTTTAAACTTAAAACAAGTAGATAAAATTGCACGAAAGTAGGTTTAGGAAAATTCAATATTAAGAAACTATTTAGGGTTGTGAATCTTTCCAATATCTTTTAAAAAATGAATTGGTTATTTCATGTTTGTGTAATATATTGGTTTACTAACCTGGAACACGAAACTATGCAAAAGTTTATGTCGATGGTCAGCTGCACATACCTAGTGTAACCCAATTAAACTATATGTCTATGTCAATCAAATTACCTGGATTCATTAAGATTAAGTTCCCATTGTGGCTATCCCAGCCCGACAGGTATATGTCTATCATGTAAGGAAATCTATTAAAGGGTTATCTATCATCAAGAAAGATCGTGGACTATTAAATATAAGGCTAAAACCTAAAATTCCTTTGTCAAGTTTATTTTAAGTTTACCAGATCAATCTTATTAGTGGCCAGTTAACAAGACGCATTAAGCTTAAGACTTAATAAGTAAATCTTTTTATTACCCAAACTATATAATAACCTCTTATAACCCGGTGATATTGGAAGTCATCACAATCTCAGATAACGGACTTAGTTACTACACATATCTAAGGCTAAAAAAAGCTTAAATAAAATAAAAGACATAGAGTAAATACTGAAAATTAAATAAAGTAAATGCTGGAAATTAAAAATGTAAAAGTACAATAAAAGAAAATGATGTGGTTAGAGGATCCACTTTTAATATTTCAAAATTAGAAATCTCTCTTATTTTCAATATTTACCGATTAATTAACCAGACCATAAAGGAGATAATTTCATTTGTCTCAATTAAATCCAACCGACCGTATAGGCGGTAACAATGTTATTACCTAAACCGACCATATAGGCGAAAACTACGTCTGAAATGAAAAACCGACCATATAGGCTGTAAATAAGGTTGTCACCTAAAATAGCCATATAGGCGGTAACTAATTATCTAAATTTTAGTTAAAATAAGGGAAATTAATCTAATTTATTATATTAAAAGTCTTACCTCTTCACCCTAGCAGAATGAGCTTACCTGCTCATGCTGTAAAAGAAAACACACAAAATTTTATTAATTAAATAAAAAGAATATACAAGAAAACTTAAATAAATATACAAAACACTTTCCTTTAGGTTTTCATGAAGAAATTACTTCAAGAAAGCATAAAAAATTACAAAGTTTAGCTTGGTATTTATAGGAAAATCTAAAGTCTTCCACCAATTTCTCCACCAATTGCTCCACCAAACATGGCACCAAACATGATATCAAACATGACACCAAACATGGCATCAAATGTGGCACCAAATCCTCCACCAAAATTAATTTTATTATATATTTTGAAAATGACTATAGTAATTACACAAAATACACTAGCTTATTCATCAATTTCGGCCTTCCAAACTTCAGAATTCGAAAATATTTAAATCTTCCAAATAGTATATCTTTGTGTCTTCTTTAATCTGGAACTTAAATCAGCTCGATCGGATATCGGATGAAAAAGTTATGGCCAAAATATCAAACTTGCGCAAAATTAGAATTTAAGACTGCTTTTTGTGACACGTATAGTAAATTTCCATTTTCGCCATTTTTGCTCCGGATTTCATCGTTTTAGCCCCGAGTTGATTCCATTAAGTCCCAATACTTTATTTATCTGCAAAACACATCAAACCGTTCATCAAACCCGAGAAACTAAACAAAATATTAGGTAAAAGAGGCGGTAAATATTGATATATTTTCCGCTCATCAAATAATAAACAGTGTACTAATAAGCAAATCACAAAAGTTAAATGACGAGCGAGTAATTAAATCAGCAAAACATTAACGAATTTTAAATGAACGATAAATAAACAATTCAACATAAGACATAAACATTGTAATAACAGTAAATAAAAAATAAAACTAATGAAATGGCCATCATCCCCTTAATACGTGGAATTGTTTCTCGAATACAGACCATATCAAAATCAGGTATAGAATTTACGTATGGGGTTCCATCCAATATACTAATGGGGATCATATGACAGACTATAAATCATTACAAGCACGGTCAGCTGGACATATGATAGGCCATGCCGGACATCATTCGTGGATCAAAAAACATATAATGACAAACTAAACACAAGGAAGAATATCATATCACTAATGAAATAATGACGCATGCATGTCAATAGTAAAATAATAGTGTGATTAATACATGTGTAAGATAAAATAAAAGACAGTAATTGACGATAATATGATAACAAGATGTAGTAATGGAATAACTAAATAATAGTATGATAATAAAGAGCTATAATAAACTAAAGAAAGTAGTAAACATGACCTCATATATCTATCATCGGCAGGATGTGTGTGACTGTCCGGCCGAACGTGATGTACGTCCGGCCAAAGATACTGTGTCAAAAACTTCAAAACGTAGAAATAATAGAAATGGTGCACTCAAGTCGTACCTCTAAGTGTAGTTTGGCTCGAAGAATACGTCTAAAGACCAAATGTTGCTTGAATGCTTGCTTGAAAAGGGAGAATTCCAAAGACTTTTTACCTTTCTCTCTCTAGAAAATTTCAGGGCTTCTAGGTTTTTTAATTTTATATTTCAATGTTTCAGCATGTAATTTCCATCTTTTCATATTATCTTTGGAGGGGGAAAACCCCATTTTTTATAGTGTGAGGAGGAGCTGAAAAAGGAAGGTGGGAGCTGAAAATTGGACTTATAAGAGATAACATACAATAGAAGCTAAAATGAATCAAAAACTAAAATGCTAGGAAACTTGCTTTTTTTCCCTCTCATTTTTAGAGGAATCTTTTGGTGAATAATGGGTACTTGTCATATATTTGTTTTTGATTTTTTGATTTTTTGATTTTTTTTTTTAATTTTGGTTTCCTTTGTGTTATATCAGTTTTCCCAGCCACAAGTGAAGTTCTCTAATAAATCATAGATGAACTACTCGTTGTTGAATTTGGACATATATTAACATAAAATAGTTAATTTATCAATATAAGATATTATAAAATATAAATATCATAAATTCATTTTAATTCTGTTATTGTCTTATGATAATGCATCAGAAATTGACTTGACTTTTGGCAGGGCAATGCCCCCGAAAGATAAATAAAAAAATTAAACAAATATATAACATTTGATAACCGGATTTGGTATCTTTGGTGCTAAAAGACAAGACTTTTGGTGGCTATATTTGGGGGCAATCAAATTGGACACGATTTCTTCATAATATACATAACATTTTTTTATCTTGGATAAAATTCTTAAATAAAAATTAAATAAAGTATTGTATTGCATCTTTAAGATGTTTTTTTATATAATGAAGTGAATTTACCTACAACCTTTACAACACATAACGGGGGGCAAATATTACTCTAAAATAATATTATATACGCTTCAAAATTTGACTCTTCATTGTTTTTCCTCAATAAGAGGTTTGACTTTGAACATACCCCGCTCTTATAGATGTGGTAAGAAACTTGGAGTTGGGTTGCTGGCTATAAATATAAAATAATAATAATAATAATAATATTGAAATAAGACAAACATTTTAAGAAATTAGACACAATATTTATTAGTGAATGACCCTCCTGTTCTTCAATCAAATTTAAGGGGAAGATTCCTTTTTTATTGTTTTTCATATATATATAATTTTCGCAACGTGTGACAAATGAGGAAACTTTGCTTGAATCGGAAGCTCCCCCTGTCAAAAAATGAAGAGCAAAATTTGGTAATATAACTTGACAATTATGTGAAATTATGTAAAATTTTCATGAATGAGAGAGTGGCAGGGATTTCTCAAAGTGCTTTTCAGCAAAAGTGCTTTTCAGCAAAAGTGCTTAATTGGAAAGCATGAAATGAAACAAGCAAACTAAAAATCTTTCGAGTGTAAAACACGTAGGCGTTAGCTAAAAAAAAATTCCAATTAAAGTATATGTTTAATTACTTTCTTTCTTTCTTTTCTTTTTTCATTTTTTTGTTGGAAAAAAAGAGAAAAATATTCATTTTTTACTATTTTAAAGTATAATTTTAAGTGAGATCCACTTATGGGAATGAAAAAATCATGAGTTTTTAGAATTCTCATCAGTGAGTACTTCGAAATGATGTATTAATACGTTCAAAATGATGCTCGGGTCAATTAAAATTTATCTCACAAAATGCACCAATTGAAAAGGAAAATTAAAGGAAATTAAACTTATCCCACATTTAAAAAAGTAACTAAACCTAGAATGATTTATATATAATTGTTTGATTATAGAATAGAAAGATGTCATGGATATAGGCTCTCTCTACACTCGTGCTTGTAGGAAGTGCAAATTTATATAGTTGCTTGATTATAGAATGATAAGAAGTTATTGATAAAGACTCTATCTACACTCGTGCCTATAGGGGGTGTAAATCACATCCTGATTCAGGGGTTAGTTTGTCTTGAACCAATGGTGACTCGCACGTCCTGCGTACACAAATGTGGCCTAAATCGAATTATGCTCGCGAGTTTGCCTTAGTTTTGCTAATTTCGTTTTAATTTTTTGCCGACTTTTTATCTACTGCAACAGTAGCTAGTCGTCCATGATTTCTCTATTGAATACAGAATTCAATAGAGAATTAATCCTCCCGCTGTTATGAAATTGGAAGAGCATTCTCCTTATTTTATAAAACATAACCCACAACAACAAAATAAAAGAATTGCAGTTTTCTAATTTTGTGTCCAATACTGTAAGAGCGAAAAGGGGTTACCGTTTTGCCTATGATCTCAGTGACCACGATACTATCATGACCCACAAAGAATACGGATAACCCCAAGGGGGACTAATCAGAGAATAAATGAGTCGCCACCCAGTATGAAACACTGAGAATGATTTAAGGTCGTATTATACCCCTCGCAAGGTCGGACCTTAAACCCATTTGGATTCGTAATGATCTCTTACTGATGTCAGTATATTATTTAAGTTCAAAGGAGGTACCACCATATCTTATAATGCAGTAACGTACAATACAATTTATAAAGCATACGATTGCACACACATGAATAACAACGTCATCGAATAAATGTCCATAAATTATTTCAACATTGAAAAAATGATAATGAGACACATCAGAGTAAATATCTCATCATCCTAGCCTCGAAGAGGCACGACCAGACATTATGTATATTGTATAGTAGGCTATATATTAATCACGACAATGACATTCGTTCGGACTTGCTGGAAGTCTGACCGGACATCCTGCATAAATTAGGAATGTAGAAATAAATAATGACAGATGCAATAATAAACAGTGCACTAATAAGTAAATCGCAAGTTAAATGATGAGCGAGTAATTAATTCAGCAAAACATTAACGAATTTTAAATGAACGATAAATAAACAATTCAACGTAAGACAGCAACAGTGTAATAACTGTAAATAAAAAATAAAACTAATGAAATGGCCATCATCCCCTTAATACGTGGAATTATTTCCCGAGTGCAGACCACATCAAAATCAGGTATATAATTTACGTATATGTTTCCATCCAATATATCAACGGGGATCATATAACAGGATATAAATCACTACAAGCATGGTCGGCTGGACATATGATAGGTCAGGTCGGACATCATTTGTGGATCAGAAAACAGATAATGACAAACTAAACACAAGGAATAATAGCATAACACTAATGAAATAATGACGCATGCATGTCAATAGTAAAATAATAATGTGATTAATACATGTGTAAGATAAAATAAAAGACAGTAATTGACAATAATATGATAAT
Organism: Zanthoxylum bungeanum; assembly: GCA_019454045.1. NCBI lineage: Eukaryota > Viridiplantae > Streptophyta > Magnoliopsida > Sapindales > Rutaceae > Zanthoxylum > Zanthoxylum bungeanum. The sequence goes on from SKCR01021653.1 coordinate 321,974, forward strand.
AAAGAGCAGTAATAAACTAAAAAAAGTAGTAAACATGACCCGATATATCTATCATCGGTAAGATGTGTGTGCATATCCGTCCGAAATGTACTTTCTGCCGGAGATACTGTGTCAATACAAAAACTTCAAAACGTAAAAATAATAGAAATGATGCCCTCAAGTCGTACCTCTAAGTGTAATTTGGCTCCAAGAACAAGTCTGAAGGCCAAATGTTGCTTGAATGCTTTCTGGAAAGGGGGAATTCCAAAGACTTTTACCTTTCTCTCTAGAAAATTTTAGAGCTTCTAGTTTTTTTAATTTTGTATTTCAGTGTTTCAGTATGTAGTCTCTATCTTTTCCTATTATCTTTAAAGGGAAAAACACCATTTTTTATAGTGTGAGGAGGAGCTAAAAAAGGAAGGTGGGAGCTGAAAATTGCACTTGTAAGAGATAAAATACAATAGAAGCTAAAATCAATCAAAAACTAAAATGCTAGCTAGGAAACTTCTTTTTTTTTTTTTCCTTTCATTTTTAGAGGAATTCTTCTGGTGAATGATTGGTACTTGTCATATATTCGTTTTTTATTTTTTTATTTTTATTTTTGTATATTTTGGTATCCTTTGTGTTATATCAGTTTCCCAACCACAAGTGAAGTTCTCTTAATAAATCATAGATGAACTACTCGTTGTTGAATTTGGACATATATTCAACATAAGATAGTTAATTTATCAATATAAGATATTATAAAATATGAATATCGTAAATTCATTTTAATTCGGTTATTGTCTTATGCTGATACATCAGGAATTGACTTGAACCGGATGTGGTGTCTTTGATGCTAAAATACATGACTTTTGGTGGCTATGTTTTGAAGGCAATCAAATTGGACATGATTTCTTCATAATGTACATAGCATTTTTTTTTTATCTTAGATAATCTCAAATAGAAATTCAACAAAGTATTGTGTTGTATCTTTAAGATATTTTTTTATATCATGGAGTGAATTTATCTACAATCCTTACAACACATAACATGAGCAAATATTACTCTAAAATAGTATTATACACGCTTCAAAACTAGACTCTTTATTGTTTTTCCTCAATAAGAGGTTTGACTTTGAACATTGAATCCCGCTTGAAAATACGTGATAAGCCTAGGTTCTGACCCTATGCGGAATTTATCACAATTAACCAAGACAAGTCCTAATTAATGTGTCTATGGAAATTCAATACGCAACCACAATATCCAACAATAAAACCACAACGCAGAATATTAAAAGCAAATAAAATATTATACAAAAATTAAATCAATCACACAAGAACAACACAATAATTTTGGTGACGAAGTGGAAAACTCGTGCGAGTAAAAAACCACTCCGGGTATATCGGCTACCAGTCCAATCCACTATATAGAGAAAAACTTACAGTGATGGTCAAGACCTATGGTGGTAACTCCACCGACTCAAGTACCTCAATATTGCAAGAACTCAAGACAACTCCTCAAGCCCGTGACCCACGGTTTTCTTCAGAACCTCTGAAGTCTCTGAGTAGATTGTATCACCTCTGATGCCGGAACTCCGACTACCAAACTTCCTCCTAAAGAACTCTGAAGGATTAGAAATTTTGGGTTAGGTTGTGTTGAAATTTTAACAAAGATTGGAACTCACCATTTATGGAGAAGACAAGAAGATAGAAAGTCTTCAATGGTGGAATCAAATAAAATTGAAAGCTTTGAAGGATTTTGGCTCAAAGGATTTGTGTTTCAACCAATGAAGATGGCGGCTACATGTTTTATTTATAGGTATGGTGAAAAGCTAGATTTTTTCAAAGTGAAAAGACACAAAAATACGTTCAGATGCGACTGGCGTTCGAACGTTTACTCGAACGCTGCACGAACGCACTCCTACTGAAAGACTCATTTGAACGCCCCTCGAACGCACAACGAACGAATGCTCTTTGGAATGATCCTGTTCGAACCTAACAGGAACGTACCTCGAACGTTTGCTCTCTGGAATGATCCCATTCGAACCCAATGGAGAACGTGCCACTAACGCCACACATTCGAACCAAATAACGAATGCAGCACTAATGCCAATCGTTCGAACACTGCAACGAACGCACCACGAACGTATGTCTGATGCACAACAGCCAAAAACCAGTCCAATTGCACAAAGATCTTCATGATAGATTACAACTCAATAGAACTCGTTTTATCACGGACACATGCCAATAAAAAAGATGCTAACACCGCTCATATAGATTTGATAAGAAACTTGGAGTTGGGTTGCTGGCTATAAATATAAAAAAATAATAATAATAATAATAATAATTGAAATAAGACAAATATTTTTAAAAAATTAGCCACAATATTTTATTAGTGAATGACTCAGTGTGACAAATGAGGAATTTTGGCTTGAAGAGGAAGCTCCCCTTGTCAAAAAATGAAGAGCCAAAATTTGGTAATATAACTTGACAATTATGTGAAATTATGTAAAATTTTCATGAAAGAGAGAGTGGCAGGGATTGCTCAAAGTGCTTTTTCAGCAAAAGTGCTTAATTGGAAAGCATGAAATGAAACAAGCAAACTAAAAATCTTTCGAGTGTAAAACACGTAGGCATTAGCTAAAAACAATTCCAATTAAAGTCTATGTTCAATTACTTTCTTTCTTTTTTGTTCTTTTTTTCTTTTCCCTTTTTTTTATTGAAAAATACGAGAAAAATATACATTTTTTTTTGTTATTTTGAAACACAATTTTAAATGAGACCCACTTATGGGAATGAAGAGATCATGAGTTTTTCGGATTCTCCTTTGTGATTACTTCAAAATGATCTATTGATACGTTCAAAATGATACTCGAGTGAATTAGAATTTATCTCACAAAGTGTACCCATTCAGAAGGTTAAATATAGGAAATTAAATTTATCCCACATCTTAAAAAGTAACTAAATCTAGAAGAATTTATATATAGTTGTTTGATTATAAAATAGAAAGAAGTTATGAATATAGGCTATCTCTACACTCGTGCCTGTAGGGGGTGTAAATCACAACCTGATTCAGGAATGTGACCTAAACTGAACTATGCTCGCAGGTTAGCCTTAGTTTTACTAATTTCCTTTTAATTTTTTGATGACTTTTCATCTACTGCAACAGTAGCTAGCAGTCTATGATTTCTCTATTGAATGCATGATTCAATAGAGAATCAATCCCCCTACTGTTATGAAATTGGAAGAGACTTCTCCTTATTTTATAAAACATAACACACATCAATAAAATAAAAAGACTTGGATTTTTCTATTTTTGTATCCTATATTGAAAGAGGCTTCTCCTTGTTTTATAAAACATAACACACAGTAGCAAAATAAAAAGACTTGCAGTTTTCTTTTTTTGTGTCCAATACAATATGGGCAAAGTGGGGATTATCGCTATGCCTATGACGTCGGTGAGCACGACACATACCTGTAGGGGGTGTAAATATCACAGCTTGATTCGGGGAGTTGGTTTGTCTTGAATTAATGTGCACTCGTACGTCTTCCGTACACGAATGTGACGTAAATAGAACTATACTCGCAGGTTAGCCTTAGTTTTACTAATTTCCTTTTAATTTTTTATAGTCTTTCCATCTACTGCAACAGTAGCTAGCAAACTATGATTTCTCTATTGAATACTGGATTCAATAGAGAATCAGTCCCCATACTGATATGAAATTGGAAGAGGCTTCTCCTTGTTTTATAAAACATAACACATAGCAGTAAAATAAAAAGACTTGGAGTTTTCTATTTTTATGTCCAATATTGGAAGAGGCTCATCCTTGTTTTATAAAACATAACACACAATAGCAAAATAAAAAGACTTGTAGTTTTCTATTTTTGTGTCCAATACAATATGAGCAAAGTGGGGATTACCGCTATGCCTATGACATCGGTGAGCACGACACATACCTGTAGGGGGTGTAAATCAGAGCCCGATTCGGGGGGTTGGTTTGTCTTGAACTAATGTGCACCCGTACGTCTTACGTACATGAATGTGACCTAAATAGAACTATGCTTGCGGGTTAGCCTTAGTTTTACTGATTTCCTTTTAATTTTTTGTTGTCTTTCCATCTACTGCAACAGTAGCTAGCAATCTATGAATTCTCTATTGAATACATGATTCAATAGAGAATCAGTCCCCTACTGATATGAAATTGGAAGAGACTTCTCATTGTTTTATAAAACATAACACACAATAGTAAAATAAAATGACTTGCAGTTTTCTATTTTTGTGTCCAATATTGGAAGAGGCTTCTCCTTGTTTTATAAAACATAACACAAAGTAGCAAAATAAAAAGACTTGCAGTTTTCTATTTTTGTGTCCAATATTAGAGATGACAATTTCGCCCACAAACCCACAATAGGTAGGATTTGGTAAATATTTAAGCGGGTTTGATGCGAGTTTAATAATTTAAAATAAAACCCACTTCGGGTTTGGTAATTAAGCAAAACAATTGATACTCATTGCAGATATCCGCTACCCGCAAGTTTAATTCTTTTTTTATTTTATATCTTTAGGGCAAAAAAATCTCTCATATGAAAGGACTCACTAACTTACAATTTTTGAATTGCTCTATCTTAATATTTTTGAATTGCTTTTGGTCATGGTTCAATAATTTTGATGATATAAATTTAACATAATGAAAGATATTTAGCTAGCGATTCATGAATGTAATTGTGATAATATGAATTTGACATTATGTTATAAATATTTTAAACTTTTATTTATGTGTAATAATTTACAAACTATCAAATTTTTTTTTGATAATTTATTTCTATATGCGGGTGCGGGTTTGGTAATGAAAATTAAAACTTGTAGCGGGTATGGTGCGAGTTTGGTAATTTATTTACATATGCGGGTGCATGTCTGATAATGACAAATCCGCACCAAACCATACCCACTGTCATCCCTTTCCAATACAGTAGGAGTAAAGTGGGGATTACCGATATGCCTATGACGTCGACGAGCACAACACGTGCTTATATGGGTGTAAATCACAGCCTGATTCTGGGGGTTGTCTTGAACTAATGTGCACCCGTATGTCTTGCGTACACGAATATGACCTAAATGGAACTATGCTCGCAGGTTAGCCTTAGTTTTACTAGTTTCCTTTTAATTTTTTGCTAACTTTTTATCTACTGCAGCAGTAGCTAGCAGTCTATGATTTCTCTATTGAATGCAAGATTCAATAGAGAATCAGTCCCCCCTACTGTTATGAAATTGGAAGATGCTTCTTCTTGTTTTATAAAACATAACACACAACATCAAAATAAAAAGACTTGCTGTTTTCTATTTTTGTGTCCAATATTGGAAGAGGCTTCTACTTATTTTATAAAACATAACACACAGTAGCAAAATAAAAGGACTTGCAGTTTTCTATTTTTGTGTCTAATACAGTAGAAGCAAAGTGGGGATTACCGCTATACCTATATAAAGAGTACGAATTGTCCCATGAGGGGACTAACTAGAGAATAAATGAGTCGCCACCCAGTATGAAATACTGGGAATAATTTAAGGTCACAATACATCACTCACAAGATCGGACCTTAAACCCATTTGGGTTCGTAATGGTCTCATACAATTGCTTGTATAATATTTAGGTTCAAATGATGTATCATCATATTTTATAATGCAATAACATGCAATACAACTTATAAAGCATACGGTTGTACACACATGAATAACAAAAAGAAATAAATGTCCATAAATTATTACAGCATTGAAAAAATGATAATGAGACAGATCAGAGTAACTATCTCATCAGCCTGGCCTCAAAGAGGCCCGATCGAACATTGTGTATCGTAAGTCGGATATTAATCGTGACATTGAAATCCTGCCGGACTTACTGGAAGTCCGAATGGACATCCTGCATAAATCAGGAAGGCAGAAACATACAATGACAAATGCAATAATAAATAATGCACTAATAAGCAAACCGCAAAAGTTAAATGATGAGCGAGTAAATAAGTCAACAAAAAATTAAAGAATTTTAACTGAACGATAAATAAACGATTCAACGTAAGATAGAAATAATGTAATAACAGCGAATAAAAAACAGAACTAATGAAATGGCCATCCTCTCATTGATACGTGGAGTTATTTCCTGAGTGTAGACTATATTATCGTCCATTCAGAATCGGCTATAGAATTTACGTCCGGTTTCCATCTTATATACAAGTGGGGATCATACGACATGGTATAAATCACTACAGGTGTAACACCCCGAAATTATTTTTTACCCATATTTTAACTTATTAATTTTTGGTGTGTTGGAACTTTAGGACTAGATTGTTTGTTTTTCAAAAGTTGGAATTAAAAATGATATTAGTTACTAGTTGAGGGAGGCAATTGAAAATTTTCATGTGAATATATATAAAGAAAACAAAAAAACCATATTGCATCACTTTTCCTTCACAATTTCCAGCAGCATGCGTGAGTGTGAGAGAGAGAGAGAAGAAAAAGAGAGATTTGGCCCCAATCCGTCTGATTCGGATCCGTTCTCGATCGGGTCTTTTAGGAAAAGTGTAGATCTCGATGAGAAGAATATTTTGGTGGTAGTTTCATCTCGGGAAACTTCAAATTTTCGCAGAAATCCCGGTAAGAAACTTTTCATGGTTTTTCTCAATTTTCCATTGATCCGGAACTCTGATTGACGAACCGTCAACGGCATTGGAATCGGGATGGGGAGATGAACATTCGGCCACCGGAAAATCAGAATTTCGGTCGGCGCGTGGCGCTCACGCAATGGCGCTTGAGGCCCATGCTCGGCCAGGAATGGAGGTGCATGGTCCCCACGCGCCGGGCATAATTTCACCGCCGATTTCCTAAGTCTTTATATGTGATTTCTCGACCATTTCGAGTAGTAACGGACCTCCGAATCTTAATTTTCGTGTAATTTATCATTATATTCGGTTTATACATGTTATGTATTTCTGAACGATAAATAGCTTTTGAGTATGATTAATTTACATGTTTGGATCGTATAAATGATTACCTTATAGTGAGAAGTGAATGATGGATTTTATCGACAAATATAGTCGAGTAAGCTTGTGTGCGGGTTAGGGATATTGAATTGAATTGTGGGTGTGTATGTTGGGAATAGAATTTGAATGTAAGTTGATGATTATGGATTGTACAATGGAAGTCTGTATTACAAACGGAACCTTGCCGAAATTCCGTTAGGATTACGAGAGCGACCGAATCACGTTTCTTGCATATTCTCTCATCTATTCTAGTTAGGATTATGTTCCTTATAGTAAATTCTTTTGTCTTTTAGGTGATCGTGATACCGTAAGCGGGGACGGTCCTGCTGCATAATTCTTTCTCTATAGTCAGCTCATCAGGTGCCTTGATAAGCTTGTAACATTGATATTTTCAAAAATATACAGTATGTATGTTTTCCTAAATGAATTTTAAAGGTAATGCATTAAATGATTTTGTTGTTAGAAAGTATATATTTTGCTATAAAGTATGGATCAAATATTGATTATGTTGAAATCATGTGTTTGTGATATGTGAGAAACTTGCATGATTTGAGATATATGAGCATGTGTTTTAGAAATGATTTTTATGTTAGGATGCACCACGTGTACTTATATGTGCCAGATTATTTACCATGAGACGAGATCTCATGTTCTCAGTTTTTGTTCCGGATGCCAGTTATTGTCGTGGGGATGCCCCAAGTTGCCAGCTTTGTCGTATTGTCACAAGAGTGTGTATATAGATGAATGGAAAGATTTATTTTACAGAGTATTCTTGAGCAGAATGAGTTTGATGAGAAATGAGATTTATGATTTCAAGTAAATTTTTGTTATATGGATTTAATGCTTATGTATTTATTTATATTATGAAGACTTATTCGATCCAACTTGTTACTTGTTTATCCACGGCACTAAGCTATGATCTATTGCACTAAGTGTGAGCTTACCCATTTCTTTAACATTTCAGGTTTAGCATATTAGTAGATCATTCTTTTCATCTGCTGTTTCATCATCTCTTCCTGCCAGTAGAGAAAGGTTGTGCCAACAGTAGAGTGTCCTTATTATGTTTTGAGACTATAATTTTAGATATGTCATTCTTGAGAAAATTTGTTATTTGGTTATAGGTACTGAGCATTTATTTGATATTGAGAATATCTATATTTTAGCATGGATATTTCTTTGAGTTGGATTATGGAGATCCTATTTTATGATGATATTTTCAGTTTAGATTTTTTTTTTTTTTTTTTTTTTACTTTTGTATTTGGAGGATTAGTCCATATTACATGGAAAACTCTGTCCGTTTCAAGTCTCCGTTTCACCCTTACCCTATCAAAGGGGACGGGTGTGACAACAGGCACGCCCGACCGGACATATGATAGGTTAGGCCGAACATCTTTCGTGGATTAGAAAACAGATAACGATCATGCATATCATTATAGAAATGGTGCCCTCAGGTCGTACCTCTAAGTGTAGTTTAGCTCGAAGAACACATCTGAAGACCCATATGTTGCTTGCTGGAAATGAGGGAATTTCAAAAACTTTTGCCTTTCTCCCTCTAGAAAATTTCAGAGCTTCTGGATTTTTTAATTTTGTATTTCAGTGTTTCAGCATGTAATCTCCATCTTTTCATATTATCCTTGGAAAAAAAAAAACCTCATTTTTATAGTGTGAGTATATCAGCTAAAAAAAAGGAAGATGTGAGCTGAAAAGGGAAGGGAAGACATGATCTATTCCCTTTCTCCAGTGATTGTCAATCTGCAGCGTCAGTTATAGTTCAAAATATATCCGGCTGGAGATATATTTTGGGATATACATCGATCCAGACATAATTATGCACGTAATTCCAATAACTGATGATCTATATAGTCACTGACAGCTCGGTACAACTTGATACATGTCCGATCAGACATATATTTTGAATTATGTTAAAATATTGATTATAGTCACTGTGCCATTATAATTATGGTCGATTGTTTTGAAAACGAAGAGTTAATTTTAATCACTGTTTAAATTATTTTAAAATGTTGATTTTAAGGGTCATTCAATTTCTGAACATTTTATTTTTTAATGGCAATTTCTGTACGTGTTCATTTTTTCTTTCAAACAATTAAAACCAAATTTGAGACACAAAAATTTGAGAAAAACATAGAATTGAGTACGTCCAAATTTATCACATAAAAGTTATGAGTTGATCAATTGCTTTATGTGGTATTGATTGATTAGGTGTTGGTAGGGGTTGTAAAATGAATCAACGAATCGAATTTGTATTGAATTCTAAACGAATCAAATCAAAATTTGATGGATTCGTATTCGATTAGTTTATTAAACGAATCGAATACGAATATTTGTTTAGTCATGATATTATTCAATAGCATAATTTATTTACATTAATTCTTCATAAATATATACATATGAAACATATAATTATTATATGTACTAAAAGTATCGCATCAAATATCGACAATATTTTTTTCTCTATGATAATTAGCCATAATTTCTCGAATATTAATTAAAATAACAATAACTAGTAAAAAAATAATAAAACGAATCATAAACGAAAAAATGAATCAATGAGCTTAAATTTGTATTCGATTCATTTAGTAAACGAATCGAATCGAATCGAATTGATCCATTTATTAAACGAATCCACTTTTCAAACCTGTATTCACTTTAAAGCGAATCAAATTGAACGAATAAATGAATCCTAACCCAAATTGTCACCCCTAGGTTTTGGTAGCAATTGGTAACTGAAAGAAAAAAATAGGATAACAATGATGAGCGGAAAATATATCAATATTTACCGCCCATTTTACTTAATATTTTGTATATTTCTCGATTTTTGTGAACGTTTTGATGTGTTTTAGTTTATTTTGTAGATAAAATAAAATCGGGACTCAATGGAATCAATCAGGACGAAATGTGGAACAAATAAGGGTAAAAACTGGACTTGACATTGTGATTTTGGAGATTGAAAACTTGAAATGGCGTTCTAACAAAGTAAAATTTCGAAAATTTCAGCTTTGCGTAATTATCGTTGTTTGGGCCAAATTTGGTCCAGGGGTAGTTTCGTTATTTTACTTCAGGCTCAATACTGGACGCACCCCTGAAGCCTCCTAATCAAACCCCAAAGACATAATGTCGGCCCGGGCCCGATGAACACCAACACCCATAACCGAAGGACTATCCAGAAGCCGGCCCACGTAACTCCTAAGTTCATAAACACCATACATAAATTCGACAGTTTCCAGCCTACAACGGGCAAATGCAGTGAATATCCCTCATAAAGCCGACCGTTACCAAGACTCAACAGACAAGTAATCAAGTGCAGACCCTCAGATAGGTATATAAGAAAGAAGGCCCCACGGGGGGAGGGGGGATTTCTCTCCAGAATTGATGTAATCACCATCCTACCGCCCTCACGGCATCACATGGGGATCAAGGTAGTCTCTAGCCTTGCCATTCCATTACATACAGCTCACTTCCACTACTGACTTGGGCGTCGGAGTGCCCCCGGCACCCCCACACCGGTGGGTAGTACTCACGCTCACTCTACAATCTTTGTTTTGCAGGATCGCCAGTGCCCCTATACTAAATCTCAATTGTGGACCTCGGGCGAAAACCAGCGTCCACAATTTGGCGCCCACCGTGGGGCCCTGGCGATTCAAAGCATGTAAAGATCTCTCCATCTACGATCTTATCAATCGACACATCTGGACCATCGTTTGACCCATTTTACACGCTCCCTCCGATCGACATAAGAGTACCCTCTTAATCCCCAGCATACCCAATCAACCAAGAAGTATTCTCCGTAATTGTCATCCATTCAAGACTGCTTGGGATGGTCATCATCTACTCTAGATGGCATAGATAAAATGGCATTCCCCTCAGACTACATGAGAGGATTTCCGTCATTTTCAGACTACATGAAAGAAGTGTTACCTTCTTCTGACAATGTTAAGAGGATTCACACCTCCTTCAGAAGACATAAATGAATTGCCATCAAATTCAGACTATATTCGACTAGGGTCCCGTGGACCTTAGGAGCGAGACGCATCCTTCCGATGGAACCATTCTCCTTACAATTCACTTCATATAATGGAATAATGTACTGGGCATAAGGATTGTCTCGGTCGACAGTGCCCGGGTGAAGACTGGGCGTGGACATCCTTATCAACCTTACCAGGTATGACTTACACTTCTTAAGAATGTCACAGTTGACATCACTAAGGTATGGGGCATATAGTAGGTGTTATGATATGATACTTGTTATGGGTGTCCCAGTCGACACCATAATTTAAAACTAAGTAGTTGTAATGTATAACCAATCGACATTTCCAATGTATGACATAAGACTTGATAGAAATATCCCAATCGACAATACAACACACAGCTTGTAACGATCGACATTAAATGATAGTTTTAGCAAAGATTTCACTCGACACTCCACGTATGAGACCGGACACTCATTTCAATTCCCATTCGACATGATATAGAATAAGACAGCTTATGTCTCCGGATCACAGCCTCTCTTTAGCATTCTGAAATAGATTCGCATTACCATTTCTCATCATCTCAAGCCTGCAATGCCCACTACTCAAAAGAGTGTACACATTACCTTATCCACAGAGAAACCTTGCCACTCCATAGCACATGAGTTAGATTCTACAATCTGTTCTTTCTTAGACCACAAAGCAATAAGTTCACAATTTGTTACTACTCCACTACTAGTAATAAAAAAGAAGCAGTAAGATCTAGGCTTTCTGGTTATCAAGCTTTTGAAAATTGCCTCTCAAACTGCCGTAACAGTATCCTAACCAGACTCCTTCACCGCAAGAGTTCCTCTCCTGCGACAGAACCAAAGTCAAACACAGACTCAGGAAGTGAAGAAGACATGCCAAAGCCTGAAAATACATTCGACAATCCAATTCCAAGCATCCCGCTCACAACATTCTTCTCGGGCATCTCTCTAATACATAGCCATTAATGAAGCTTCACACAGCCATATACATCCATGTCAACACCCGACTTTGTCGCCGAGCAATACATTTGCAAGCCATGATCAACACTCTCACAAGCAGAAAATGCATTAGCAGCAGTGACAGAATAAGGTCTAAACGTTCCAACCACTGATTTTCTAAACATCCACAAAACTTGCCTAGAATACCCATTGTGGACAAACTTGGAAATTGCCAAGTTGAATGACGCCAAATCCCGGTTAGGTATTTCATCAAACACTTTGAAGGCATCACTAGAAATTGCCCTGGATGACACAGCAACGGCTCAGGGCAGTAGAAGCTGTCAAAACAGCCCTACCAGGGGACTCGACTATTTACCTATTGGGCATCCAGCCCCCATAACCATCGGTGTCAACAGATCTCGAACCAAATTCCAACCCATACGACAAATTCTTAATGTGCTGCTCGAGTTCGTTGGTTTCCTTGCTAGAAGAGTCTTTGCTAACGAAGCAATCATCATCAATTGTGAGAACGTATTTCTTCTTAGCCGCGTAACCGACAAGCAATCCTTAAATGAGATCTGAGAAGCCTTAGGATCGAGAAAGTGATTGGTGTCGTTTCTGTTGCGAAACTCGTAGTGAAAGCCATCGGGGGTCTTGATGGTCATTAACGGGTTACCGTCTGGAGCAATGATAAAATCATACGACTCAAATATAGCCCCCACATCTCCGAGAAATTTAACTTTCGAATTGTGGGTATCACGATGTTAAGATCCTCCTACAGTTGTTGATGCCGTGTTCATTCCGGACTCGATCTCAGTAATGAACAAACTCATTCGACTCGACAATGCGAAGATTTGGAACTCATTCTACTCGACAAAGCGAAGATTTAGTACCACAAGACATGGGCAGTGGTCAAACCACGGGCTTCACAGTCGCAGACCTCGCCACCTACGAGCAAAAACTGGCATCAAGCGAAGTGACTGAGGCGCAGGCCCAAATGCACCCACGGGCTCGACATGCCCTTAAACTGAGAATGGATTCTTCTGAAAGTAGTCAGGCGTTTATGATGCAGATGGATGGTATTTGTCCTCTACTATTTGGCAATTTGAGCTTGGCTTCGTTCGTGAGGAACCACTTAATAGGCTTGGACCAGTCGTCTCGCGTGTTTCGTGCGTCCATGTTGTCGTATGAAGACACTCGGTGGTTTGAGTATAATTTCCGAATAGCATAAAAGTCTGCCAAATAATATCTCCACCAAACAACAGTATCATTGAAGTCCAGTCCAGTCGGCGCGATGAGTGTGTGTAGGAGAACTGCAGTTCCAATTCATCGTGTGGTGATCGTCCCAAGGCAAATTTCCCACTCGACACTACATATGAGATGGTTGTACTTGTTAAAGATCCCAGTAGATGCTACCACGTGAAGTTTGGCATTCATTAAAGCTCTCATTCATACTACATATATGGTCATTATAGAATAAGGAATAAAGACCCTCATTGACCTATGTCTCATTCACACTACATATATGGTCTTTGTAGAATGAGAAGGAAAGACCCACATGGAAGGCCATCATGTCTAGAAACATTTTTTCCCATAGAAAAAAAAAAAAAAAAAAAATCTCTAATACATTCGTCAAGTCTAGTAGAGTGTAGAGTGATAAGCTTGATAGACATTCATCAAGTCCACACGACATGCCCATTCGACAGTAGACTTATGACCTTCATCAGGTCTTGTAGTATGAAGATTCTCATAGACCTTCAGCTGGTCTAGTAAAGTAAAAACAATCCTGAACCTTCATCTGGTTCAGTTGACCGGGGACAACCCCCATGGACTCATGTCGAGTCAAGTTATAGACATGGATTACACATGTCGTATGACTTATATCTTCCTGGACTCATCAAGTCCAGTCGACCGGGGACATCCCCCATAGACTCATGTCGAGTCAAGTTGTAGACATGTATTGCACATGTCGTATGACTTATATCTTCCTGGACTCATCAATTCCAGTCGACCGGGGACATCCCCCATAGACTCATGTCGAGTCAAGTTGTAGACATGTATTGCACATGTCGTATGACTTATATCTTCCTGGACTCATCAAGTCCAGTCGACCGGGGACATCCCCCATAGACTCATGTCGAGTCAAGTTGTAGACATGTATTGCACATGTCGTATGACTTATATCTTCCTGGACTCATCAAGTCCAGTCGACCGGGGACATCCCCCATAGACTCATGTCGAGTCAAGTTGTAGACATGTATTGCACATGTCGTATGACTTCCTGGCTTCATCAAGTCCAGACGACTGGGGACATTCCCCATAGACTCTTGTCGATTCAAAGTTGTAGACATGGATTACACATGTCGTATGACTTATATCTTCCTGGACTCATCAAAGTCCAGTCGACCGGGGACATCCCCCATGTACTCATGTCGAGTCAAGTTGTAGACATGGATTACTCATGTCGTATGACTTATATCTTCCTGGACTCATCAAAGTCCAGTCGACCGGGGACATCCCCCATGTACTCATGTCGAGTCAAGTTGTAGACATGGATTACTCATGTCGTATGACTTATATCTTCCTGGACTCATCAAAGTCCAGTCGACCGGGGACATCCCCCATGTACTCATGTCGAGTCAAGTTGTAGACATGTATTGCACATGTCGTATGACTTATATCTTCCTGGACTCATCAAGTCCAGTCGACCGGGGACATCCCCCATAGACTCATGTCGAGTCAAGTTGTAGACATGTATTGCACATGTCGTATGACTTCCTGGCTTCATCAAGTCCAGACGACTGGGGACATTCCCCATAGACTCTTGTCGAGTCAAAGTTGTAGACATGGATTACACATGTCGTATGACTTATATCTTCCTGGACTCATCAAAGTCCAGTCGACCGGGGACATCCCCCATGTACTCATGTCGAGTCAAGTTGTAGACATGGATTACTCATGTCGTATGACTTATATCTTCCTGGACTCATCAAAGTCCAGTCGACCGGGGACATCCCCCAAAGACTCATGTCGAGTCAAGTTGAAGACATGGATTAACACATGTCGTATGACGTACATCTTCCTGGACTCATCAAGTCCAGTCGACCGGGGACATCCCCCATAGACTTAATTCAAGTCAACTTGTAGACATGGAGGGCACATGTCGTATGACTGATATACTGACCTTCATCGAGTCCAAACGATTGGGTACTTCCCCAATGGCTCTTGTAGACTCAAGTTGATAACTTGACATTCGTTTGGTTCAATTAGTAGGCAGCATCAACGCTCGAAGTACAACTACATAATATGGCCTCGTCCCAAGCGACACATGCGTCAAGTACTCTCCAAGCCAATGACTCTTGACTTAGAGAGTAGGGGACAAACTGTTTGGGCCAAATTTGGTCCAGGGGTAGTTTCGTTATTTTACTTCAGGCTCAATACTGGACGCACCCCTGAAGCCTCCTAATCAAACCCCAAAGACATAATGTCGGCCCGGGCCCGATGAACACCAACACCCATAACCGAAGGACTATCCAGAAGCCGGCCCACGTAACTCCTAAGTTCATAAACACCATACATAAATTCGACAGTTTCCAGCCTACAACGGGCAAATGCAGTGAATATCCCTCATAAAGCCGACCGTTACCAAGACTCAACAGACAAGTAATCAAGTGCAGACCCTCAGATAGGTATATAAGAAAGAAGGCCCCACGGGGGAGGGGGGATTTCTCTCCAGAATTGATGTAATCACCATCCTACCGCCCTCACGGCATCACATGGGGATCAAGGTAGTCTCTAGCCTTGCCATTCCATTACATACAGCTCACTTCCACTACTGACTTGGCGTCGGAGTGCCCCCGGCACCCACCACACGGTGGGTAGTACTCCCGCTCACTCTACAATCTTTGTTTTGCAGGATCGCCAGTGCCCCTATACTAAATCTCAATTGTGGACCTCGGGCGAAAACCAGCGTCCACAATCGTATTTTGGCCATAACTTTTTATTCCGATATTAGATTGAGGTGATTCAGGTTCCAGATTAAAGAAGACTCAAAGATCTACAACTTTGACGTTCATTAGTTTTCATGACCGAAATTGATAAAACATCCGGAAGTGTGTTATGTGTAATTATTAAAGTCATTTTCAAAAAAAAAATGAAAAAATGAAATTTGTCAAACTCATGTTTGGTGGATGATTTTTGTGCCATGTTTTGTGCCATGTTTGGTGGTGAAATTGGTGGAGAAATTTGTGAAGAAATTGGTGGAGGTAAAATTTTGCCTATAAATATCAAGCCATTTCATTTGTAAATTTTATACTTTCCTTGGTTTCTTGAATAAGAATTAAGGATTGTATCTTGTGTTTTTATTTAGTAGTTTTATAATGTATTTTTATTTTTAGTAGTAATAATAGTTTTGAGTGTTTTTATTTTTTATTTTTTATTTTTAGTAATTAATTTCCGTTGGGGAAGGGTGAAACCTTTAATATGATAAGATAGATTAATCTCACTTAATTTATAATATAGAAATTGTAATTTAATAATATGGATTAAAGTTGATATCGCCTTAATGACTGTTTTTATTTATTTGACATAATGTGACACCGTCTATATGGTCGGTCTTTAGGTGACAGATGATTACCGCCTATATGGCTGATTTATGGACAAATAATAACACCGCATTTATGATTGGTTTGACTTATTTGGGAAACACTGATAATTTCTATAATATAATAAAGTGAGATTTCTACATTTGAAATATTAAAGGTGGATCCCTTAACCCCATATTTTTATTTTATTCTAGGGAAGTGATGAACACAATATTCACATGCTTAATAATGAATTTAATTATATTATGTTTAATGCTTTCGTTTATTTATTGAATCTTAAGCTTAATGCTTCTTATTGTCTGATCACCAATAAGATTGATGTGGTAAACTTAAAATGAACTTGGAAAATGGATTTTAGGTTTCAATTTTAAATTAAATAACTCACGATCTCACCTTGGGGTATATATCTCTTAGGTAGATTTCCTTACAAGATATGAATATACCTATCGTAGCCACAATTGAAACTTGAACTTAATGAATTCTTGTAACTTGGTCAACATAGGAATATAGTTAATTGAGTTATTTTGGGTGTATGCATCTGACCATCGGAAGATGCTTTCACATATATTCGTGTTTCATGCTAGCAAACTGATTTATACATATATAAGAGAATCAATTCATCATTAGAATAATATTGTGTTGAATCACAACTTTAGATGTTTGTGTCTTTTGTTTATTTTCCTTAGTATTTTCTTTTGTGTTTTTATTTATTTATTATTTAGCAAATTCACATTCAACCAACCAATCAGCAATCATTTCATTCTCCCTTTAATTAGATACCTGTAAATAAATAGTATCAATAATTAATAACAATAATAGAAATTAAATCCTGGTGAGATCGATATTTTTATACTACTTGAGCGATACGTGCGCTTGTGTTACATGTGTATTTTTCACCGATCAAACAATTATATCAATATAGAAATACTCAAATTAAGATTATAAGAATAAGAAATTTGAAGGCTATATGAAACATGAAAGAAAAATTAAGACAACAACTACACCAAATATTAAATTACTCAAATTAAATTTTAAGAACAGGAAATTTGAAAGAAAAAATTCAAACGTAACTACAAGATTATTAGATAACCATATAAATCAACTTGTCAGATCTTCATAATAATAATAAAAAAAAAAACGAAAACAACATGAATAATTAATTAATATATTTTATTCAAATTAATCCACGCATGGCGCTGGCTCTTGACTAGTTAAGAGTATAAATTTATGAGTCGTGCTTGGATTTATGCCCAAGCACTTCAATTCATATATATACTGTTGTAAATTCTTCAATTTTCAGAGGGTATATTTGTCTTTTGTGATATGGGGGTAGTTACAATCCTTGTAGGGTTGCAACCCCACCCCAAGGGGTGCCCTTCTTTGGCACCCCTCCTTGCCTTATAAAAGGTTTTTCCCTCCATTTTTGTTAGTTAGTTGTTGGAAAAATTGGGGAAGAAAAAAGGCAACAAGACAAATACACTTCAGACTTTGTTTTCTTGGTTTTGAGAAGAGATCCACCATTTGTTCTAGTTCATAAACTTGTGAAGGAGTGCTCCTTGTACAAGTAGCTTCCAAGTTATCCTGGGAGAACGTTGGCAATTCGGAACCGTAGAGCACCTGTGACGGGCCAATAAGTTCTTAAGGACAGAGACTTTCTCGACTTGGAATTTCAGTAACTTCTGATTTTTCTTATGTGTTCTTTTATTGTTTTTTTTGTTTAGGGTTTTGCATATAGATTTTGTTGGGAATTGATCTGTTGGTTTTGCATGCTAATTGTTGTTTAATGACACTAAATTTTACCAACAATCTTAAGAACTTACCGTATCGTGTTATTAAATAGTAATTTGCATGTTAGGGTTTTAATATTTTCTGGAAAATACGAACTGTGCATGAAAAACCCGTAGGGCGTTCGAACGCCCAACGCACGCGAAGGCTAAAAATTTGAATTCTCATAAGAACGTTCGAACGCGTCTTCAAACGCAACTCGAACGAAAGCCTTCTGCCTTAGAATGTTCGAACGCGTACTAAACGCAACTCGAACGCAAATCTCTGGAATCATTCCGTTCGAACGCGTTCACGAACGCTATACGAACGTGAACTCTCTGGAATCAATCCGTTCGAACGCGTTTCAAACACTACTCGAACGTGAACTCTCTGGAAACACATCGTTCGAACGCGTTATCAAACGCAACACGAACGCACACACACTGGACAGTCTCGTTCGAACGTAGATACGAACGCGACACTAACGAAATAGTCCTGTAATTCTATAAACTGCAAACTTAAATAATATTAACTTGGTAAGTCATATACTGTTAACACATTAATCTTGGAAGTATAGATTTAAGTTATTATTAGGTTGTTCAATTATCACAAGCATTCACATAGTGATAAAGTTGAAATTGTTTGATTGTTGCATAAATTGGTTGAGAATTTAAAGTGTAATAATACACAAGTAATTCCATCCAATCTTGATTGAATTATATATCTACATTTATCGTTTATCACTTTGAACAAGATCATTCGTTGATCATTGTGCAATTTGTCTTTCGTAGACTAATTGACCCTGTTGATTTTCCAGTTACATATGGCTAGCGGAAATATCACGGTACCGGTCTCTCATGGAGAAAAACCGGAGAAATTTGGTGGGGCAAATTTCAAACAATGGCAGAGTAAGATGCTGTTCTACCTGACAACTCTCCAGTTGGCAAAATTCCTCAAAGATCCTCCGGGTCCTGTGGAGGGTGAATCCGAGAAGGCAAGGAAGAGCGAGAACAGACTTGGATGTCTGGAGACTTCTTATGCAAGAACTACCTTTTGGGTGGTCTTGACAATACCCTGTACAATGTGTACCAAGGCATGACTTCTGCGAAGATTCTCTGGGAATCTCTCGAGAAGAAGTATAAAACTGAAGATGCCGGACAAAAGAAATTTGTCGTGGGTAGGTTCCTGGACTACAAAATGGTAGATTCAAGGACGGTGATGTCTCAGTTGGGTGAACTGCAATTAATCATTCATGAAATACTGGATGAAGGAATGAAACTTTGTGAGACGTTTCAAGTTGCCGCCATAATTGAAAAGTTGCCTCCATCATGGAAGGACTTCAGGAGCTATCTGAAACACAAAAAGAAGCAGATGAGCCTTGAAGACCTCAGTGTTCGATTGAGAATCGAGGAGGACAACAGGATGTCCGAGAAGGCCAGCTACAAGACTCTGGAGTCTAAGGCCAACATCATTGAAGGTGTAAAGGGTAGCAAAAAGAGAAAGAACAGTGGAGCTGACTCTGGGAACAAGAAGTTCAAGGGAAAATGCTACAACTGTGGAAAGAGCGGTCATATGTCAAAGGACTGCAGAAACAAGAAGTCTCAGGACAAGGGCAAGAAAAAGAAGAATGAGGCCCATGTCACTGAAGGCGAGCAGCTGACTGATGATATCTCAGAGATGGAACTATCAGCAGTGGTAACTGAAGCCAACATAGTTGGGAATCCGAGAGAATGGTGGGTAGACACTGGGGCTACTCGTCATATCTGTGCAGACAACAAGATGTTTTCCATGTACCAGAAGGTCGATGGCGGCGATCATCTGACAATGGGAAACTCGTCTACCTCTCAGGTGGTTGGACAAGGCACAGTGGTTCTGAAGATGACATCCGGAAAGGAGCTAACATTGAAAAATGTACTGCACGTTCCAGATATTCGGAAGAACTTGGTCTCGGGCTCTCTTCTTAGTAAGGCTGGTTTTAAGCTTGTTTTTGTTTCTGATAAGTTTGTAATGACAAAGAATGATATGTATGTAGGAAAAGGTTACCTGACTGAGGGCCTTTTTAAGCTAAATGTAATGACTGTTAACCGTGCTATTAATAAAGCTAGTTCGTCTGCTTATATTATTGTGTCACAAAATGTATGGCATGGGAGGTTAGGACATGTTAATTATGATACTATGCGTAAATTAATTAACATGGACCTTATACCTAAATTTGCTATTGATGGCCAACATAAGTGTGAAGCATGTGTTGAAGCAAAAATGCATCGAACATCATTTCATTCTATAGAACGTAGTTCTGAACCGCTGGAACTTGTACATACCGATGTATGTGACATGAATATTGTGCAAACAAGAGGCGGTAAAAAGTACTTTGTCACTTTTATCGATGACAGCACAAGATTCTGTTATGTGTACTTGCTGAGAAGCAAAGCTGAAGCAATTGAGAGCTTCGTACACTATAAGAACGAAGTTGAAAACCAACTTGGCAAGAATATCAAAAGAATCAGGAGTGATAGAGGCGGTGAATACGTTTCACCATTCGGTGAATATTGTTCTGTGCACGGAATTATTCACGAAACCACTGCTCCTTATTCTCCTCAACAGAACGGAATTGCGGAACGCAAAAACCGAACGTTGAAGGAAATGATGAACGCCATGTTGACAAGTTCGGGACTACCCCAGAACTTGTGGGGGGAAGCTCTGCTTTCCGCGAACTACGTTCTTAACAAACTTCCTCACAGAAGGTTGGACAAGACACCATATGAGTTGTGGAAAGGTTTCGTACCTTCCTACAAATACCTCAAAGTGTGGGGGTGTCTTGCCAAAGTAATGGTTCCTAAACCTAAGAAGGTTAAAATAGGACCAAAAACTGTTGACTGTATATTCATTGGATATGCTCGCAACAGTAGTGCGTATCGATTCTTGGTACACAAGTCGGAGATTCCTGACATCAATCCGGAAATGATAATTGAGTCAAGGAATGCGACATTTTTTGAAGAGACGTTTCCTTGTAAGGAAAGACAGCGCACAGTGTCTCTCAAAAGAACGACCGACGCTGTCAAGGACAGTGATCAGGTTGACCTAGAATCAGATAAACGTGTTAATACTGAGACAATCGAGCCTAGACGTAGCAAAAGAGCTAGAACGTCTAAGTCGTTTGGTCCCGATTTTCTGACATACCTGTTAGAAAATGAGCCTCAAAGCTATAAAGAAGCTATGTCTTCTCCTGAGGCACCTCTTTGGAAAGAGGCGATAAATAGTGAGATTGATTCAATCCTACAGAACCATACTTGGGAGTTGGTTGATCTTCCACCAGGTTGTAAGCCATTGGGCTACAAATGGATATTCAAAAGGAAGATGAAAACGGATGGATCAATAGATAAGTACAAGGCAAGACTTGTCATAAAAGGTTATAGACAAAAAGAAGGCCTTGATTACTTTGACACCTATTCACCTGTGACTCGTATCACATCGATAAGAATGCTCATAGCCATAGCAGCTATATTGGTCTTAAAATACATCAAATGGATGTAAAGACGGCATTCTTGAATGGTGAATTGGATGAAGAAATTTACATGGAACAACCAGAAGGGTTTTGTGTTCCTGGACAAGAACAGAAGGTGTGCAAACTTGTAAAATCCTTGTATGGATTAAAACAAGCACCGAAACAATGGCATGAGAAATTTGACAAAGAAATGTTGTCAAATGGGTTCAAAACCAATGAGTGTGATAAGTGTGTGTACACTAAATCAACTCAAAAGGGATATGTCATTGTGTGTCTCTATGTAGACGATATGCTGATAATTGGTAGTAATCATGAAATGATTCAGTCTACCAAAAACGTGTTATCCAGCAGATTTGATATGAAAGATATGGGGATAGCTGATGTAATCCTAGGGATTAAGATTTCTAGGACATCAGACGGATATATATTATCACAGACTCATTATATTGAGAAGATACTCGATAAATATATCAAAGGGGATCTAAATGTAGCTAGAACCCCTGTAGACCTAACTCTTCATTTATCAAAGAATACTGGTTCAAGCATATCGCAACTAGAGTATTCGAGAATCATCGGAAGTCTGATGTATCTCACGAATTGCACACGACCTGATATCGCTCAAGCTGTGAATCGGCTTAGCAGATATACGAGAATCCAGGACACAACCACTGGAAAGCCATAGTAAGAGTTTTGAGGTATCTGCGTGAAACTTCAAAATATGGGCTACATTACGAGAGATATCCTGCTGTACTAGAGGGTTACAGCGATGCTAACTGGATATCTGATACGGTGGATTCCAAATCCACGAGTGGATTTGTTTTCACACTTGGTAATGCAGCCGTGTCATGGAAATCCTCGAGGCAAACATGTATTGCCCGGTCTACTATGGAATCAGAGTTCATAGCGTTAGACAAAACAGCGGAAGAAGCAGAATGGCTTAGAAACTTCCTGGAGGATATTCCTAGTTGGCCCAAACCGGTGCCAGCGATAAGCATACATTGTGACAGCCAATCGGCTATTGGGAGAGCCCAAAATACAATGTATAATGGTAAGTCTCGACACATACGTCGGAGACATAATACCATACGTCAACTGCTCTCAAGTGGCATAATAACGATCGATTATGTCAGGTCGAAGGAAAACCTAGCGGATCCACTAACTAAAGGTTTACCTCGAGAGCAAGTTGAGAAGTCATCGAGGGGAATGGGCTTGAAGCCTATAATCTAAGAATTGCCACTGTGGAAACCCAACCTAGTTGACTGGAGATCCCAAGATCTAGGTTCAAAAGGGACAACAGAAACTTTGTGCAATTCAAAACGTGCACTGAAGAGTTTCGTACTCTTTCCCATTCCGTGGATGACGCTGAGTGCTGTCTGTCATTGGTTAGGATAAGCTAAGGCTTTTAATGATCACTATATTAGGAGATGAGTCCTAATGGGGGTAAAGACAGATTACCTCTTCATAGTAGATCACCTATTTCAAGTAAGAAGTGAGGCCGCTTCCATGGGAACCTTTAAAGGCGGGTTACCCTAAAGTGCTTGATGAATCCAGGACCGTTGTTCAGGGCCAAAATGAACACAACCGTAGAACGGGAAAATGGTCGAATCAAAGCTGTGTGTTGGCAATTGTCTTGGTTTACACCAACGGCAGAACAGTTCAAGACTATGGGTCACTGGTTTGCCAAGTAAATCGATTGTCATTCACTAGGAAAGGTTCAAGGCGAAAGCTACCTATTTCGATGCAGCTTTGGCTCATGATATCTCTCTCACGTGTCTGACGTATAATTGAAGAATTGTGGGGGATTGTTGTAAATTCTTCAATTTTCAGAGGGTATATTTGTCTTTTGTGATATGGTGGGGTGGTTACAATCCTTGTAGGGTTGCAACCCCACCCCAAGGGGTGCCCTTCTTTGGCACCCCTCCTTGCCTTATAAAAGGTTTTTCCCTCCATTTTTGTTAGTTAGTTGTTGGAAAAATTGGGGAAGAAAAAAGGCAACAAGACAAATACACTTCAGACTTTGTTTTCTTGGTTTTGAGAAGAGATCCACCATTTGTTCTAGTTCAAAAACTTGTGAAGGAGTGCTCCTTGTACAAGTAGCTTCCAAGTTATCCTGGGAGAACGTTGGCAATTCGGAACCGTAGAGCACCTGTGACGGGCCAATAAGTTCTTAAGGACAGAGACTTTCTCGACTTGGAATTTCAGTAACTTCTGATTTTTCTTATGTGTTCTTTTATTGTTTTTTTTGTTTAGGGTTTTGCATATAGATTTTGTTGGGAATTGATCTGTTGGTTTTGCATGCTAATTGTTGTTTAATGACACTAAATTTTACCAACATATACATACTAGACCCGGCCATGGTTCCGATTCGGAATCGAAATTGAACCTGAACAGAATCGAATCTCAAACGGTTTGGTTACGGTTTCAAAAAATTTGGAACCGTAACCGAATCGAATTTTTCGATTTGGCGGTTCCAACAATCTGTAACCATAAAACCGAACGATTCGATTCGATTCTGGAACCGAGCCGAACTGTGGCCACATCTACATAACACACACAAGATTTACAAGCATCAACTACAAATGGGAGGCAAAATCAAGAAATGAGTCGATAGAAATTGAGATTGGTTAGTGTAAAAATGGACCATGTGAAACATAATGAGGCTTGGGCCCTTTTTGCATTACTTGAGAATCTTATCAAATTGGCTTCCTTGGTTCAAAAGAACTGCGTTCTTACAACAATAGCAATAAAATCCCGGGATATTATCATTTTTCCAGAAAAAAATTAAAAATTTTAAATAAGTTTAAAATTAAACTTGTTTTAAAATTTTCGAATTTTTCATACCTAAACCAATTTTCGAGAATAAAAATGATAATTTCCCTGAAATCAAATATAGGAAAGAGCTATCCTCATTCCTCAGCAAGAAGTGTAATAAAAAAAAGTGCCTCAATAATCAAGAATCAATGGCTACGAAGTCCTCAGTTTAATGCTGGGATAATTTCCTGAATATGCAAGAACATTCTCAAGTAGTTTTGGAGGTTTTAGATAAATTTTAAAGTATGTGATCTCCTACTGATAAAATAGATATTTATTTGACTTTCTTATTATAATAGGTATTAATTTTTATTAGAATAGAGTTTCAAATTCAACAAATTTTTACCAAATACTTCAAAATTGTAATTTAAGAACCACAGTTGCCAATTAAAGTGAGCCTTATTATTTTTTTATAATTTAGCCTCTTTAAATTCAGGGGCCACTCTAAATTTATTGGGATCTTAGACGAGTTTCTAAAGTGTGACCCCATATTGATAAAAAAAATAATAATAATAATAAAGACACAAAAATGACAAGACACAAAATAGATTATGTAAAAACAAAAATGACAATACACAAAATAGATTATGTAACTGCAACTTCAAAGCCTTTTAACTCAATATTGGTTTTATCGGATATTCTTTGTATCTAGCTACATGTACAAAGCATAAAAATCATAGTCATATTCATAAATGTTTGAGACCAAATGTATCAAAATTCGTTATTAATGTTGAAATTCATGGGCCTAACTCAACCCAAAAGCCAGCTTGAGAGTTGATGATTGCCCAATGTTTATATTTTGAGTTTAATTGTTTATCTTAGCCGATGTGTGATATTTTCCTCAACACTCTCCCTCACGTGCAAACCGGTCTTTTGTCTGGTTCATGTCACATGGACATGTAGTGTGGGTCCACCCGTGCATGAGTGTGGCTCTGATACCAAGTTGAAATTCATGGGTCTAACTCAACCCAAAAATTAAGACTTTCTTATATCATTTGCGGTCGGTAACATTAAGGCTTGTTAATTAACAACTTATTTTTCTCTAGAAACACTCAATCTGTCAACAAGTACTAGTTCACTTAATCAAGATACTCATATCTCGTAAAATATGTTTTGGATTCAATTCCGTCATGGTGATATGAGTGAATAAAAACTCATGTAATTATTAACCATTCAGACATGATTTTATTAGACTTCAAAAGACTTTGTTCTCATTTCCTTCGATACAATAAATTAACTAATCAAACTAAACTGTAATATACCTTAAATAGTGGCCGGTTAATTTCTAGGTTGCATTAGATGTAAATACTAACGAAAGAACGCATTATTTTCATTTTAGTTATATATTACTGAAGAAAACTTTAAAAAGTGACTAAGAGGCTATATGTTTTTTTTACCTTCGCAACAATTTCTGTAAATTTAAACTCTCTCTAGCTTCTGAATCTTCAAGAGTGATGGGGCACATGAAAGTACACTCAGATGCCAAAGTTAGGTTAATTCAAGGTTCAATGTTTCAAAGAACATCAAAGGAAAATTCAAAATCTAAAATATCAAATCTACTTCTATTTATACAATAGTAATATGGAGCTCTCATTTTAAGTTCTTGGGCTCAATTTACACCCATATGTGTATCATATATAGTATTTAATTTAATGAGGAGTGATATGTGTCAGTGTAAATTGGATTTTATCTAACTTTCAAGAGAGCGAGGCTCAAAAGTCTTTCTAGTTACTTTCTGAACCAATGGTTCTCATGAACATTGGATCCATTCCGGAGCTTTTCAGAATGGATTAATTAACAAAGAAAATAAAGCAAAATCATTCTTGCACGGTAACAAATATCACTTTGGTAGCATTATTAGTAGTATTTTTCTGCATATCATGTATCATATTCATATAAACTATTACAATTATATTTGGTTACTGTGTTTTTACAAAGGACAATGAACAACAGTAAAACAGAACACGGGTGGTACAATAAAGTATCAGTAATAACTAAACAACAGTAATGAAAATAACACAGCTACATGAGCGAACACAGTTGAGCAGCAATGAACCAGCGACAGAAACAATTCAGAACGGAGGCACCAGTGTATGTTGTGTCATTGGCTGGGCCAGACCCGCACAATTTGGTCCGGCATTCGTGTACGCAGGATACGCGGGTGCACACGAGCCAAGCTTGATTCGAATTTGATTTGCATATTTTTAAATGTTATGTATAATTACAAATAATATAACACTTTAAAACTACTATAAAATTTTTTTATAACATAACACGTTAAGAACTTCCCTTAACGTGCCTTTACCTTAGTGTATAGGGGCTCCACTCTAAGAGTGGAAGCCGAGTTCAAGTCCTACATCCATACTCACTTTAAATTAATTACTTTTTGATAGGACTTATATAAAGAATTGATAGCTTTTATTAATGTTATATATTATAATTCGTAGTATCCATTAAATATTACTAAAGTGTCGAAGTTAGTAGTATTTTTCGGATGCTACCATGTCATTTTTATACCATTTACAGTTTGTTATGTTATCAGGGACGGTCCCCAAAGAGCGTGGTTTTGTGGTGTAGGGTTCAAGATCTCATATTGAAGTCATGAGTTCGAATTCATAGAGTGCGTTTCTTGTAAGAGCTTGAGTCAATTAGAGGTTTTATATGCTCCGTTTAAGCTTAGAATAAGTGGTTTGATGGCGGAATTTCTAACTATTCAAAAAAAATTGTTATCAGGGACGACATAACATCAAAAAGATAGGATTAAAGAAAAATATTCCCTGAATATGACAATTTTGCTGCCAAAATTACCATGTCACCAAATATCAAGGTTTCGAGTGATATTTTTGTAAATCCACATACAAAACAATACCTAACGGGCAAATAATACCCAACATTTATTCTTTCAATATGAATTCCCACCAAGGTTTGACATACGTGTTAGGCATTCATTGGTGGTGTTTTTTTTTCAAAAATAAAAATAAAAAACCAAAACAAAAACAAATTGAACTAGTGGCAACCTTTACTTGCGTACCCAAATAAAAAATGATCACTAACCACTAAAATGACAATGGCTAGTCTCCAAAACTTGGCCCTATTAAAGATGTTAACATGGAAATAAAATCTACTTTTCACCACCGAAATTTCAAGGCATGGAATCGTCT
The DNA here is from genome assembly GCA_019454045.1 of Zanthoxylum bungeanum. Taxonomy (NCBI): domain Eukaryota; kingdom Viridiplantae; phylum Streptophyta; class Magnoliopsida; order Sapindales; family Rutaceae; genus Zanthoxylum; species Zanthoxylum bungeanum. The sequence goes on from SKCR01021653.1 coordinate 349,765, forward strand.
TTTAAGAAATATTTCCGTCCTATTGTTATAAGTCATTAAATCACGAGGTTTGTATGGGAAAATATCTATCAAAATATAATGAAATCGTCTTTGTTTGATATGTGACTTATCAAAAACAATCAAGATCGTTCTTTTAATTAGATTAGTATGATGTAGAAAAAAGAAAAGAAGCATGGCTTATTCATTATTTTTTTATATTAAAATACATAGATATTTATAGGAAATCAATAATAATCACTAATACGTCATATTTTAATTATTTGTAATGATTTCTCTCGCTAAAGACACATGTTCACTGCATAACGGATTTTTGAAAATCGCAATCTCATTTGAATGGAGGATTTCTCATTCGAACAAATCTATTAAGTCGCAGCCCTAAAAAGCTTTATATTGCTTGTTGGAACGCCACTAAAAATGACGAGTATTTAACAAATTTTGTGAAAAATAAATTGCGTCTCATTGAATCAACGTTATGGCTACACCAATATTTGGTCATATATACTTCCTTTGTAAAAAAAGAAATAGTCATCTTGATGATCTATCTCTTTGACAAAAAATTCTATTATACAACGCTGGTACAACGTCACCCATGTAGGGAGAACTTTATTTGGATTTGATCCAGATCCGTATGGATCCTAAAGATCTGAATCTGTATTAATAAAAATACGGATCTGTATTTATATTTTTAGGATCCATATAAATTTGGAAATAAAATTAAAACAAAAGTAAAAAAATATTTTTATTTATGATTATCATAATTTAAAATTAGGTTGTAACGACCGGTAGTTTATACTAATGTATACCACTGTATCATTGAGAAAAAGGACGAAGGTACAAAGAATAAATTATATTGAGACTCATAATACTCATGAGACGACTTTGGGGACAATCGGTAAATGTCTCAGAGTCTCGGGACGAGACTGTACAGTTTTTCTTTTTGGATAGCCCGTGGTATTTGGGCATAACTTTTTCGTTTGAACTCAGATTTTTACAAATTTTATATTTTCGAAAAGCTGAGATCAATACCTACAACTTCCACGTTGAATATTTTCCCAAATTCGGATCATAAATTGATCCAAAACGTAAGTTAAAATTTTAGATGAATAGTAATTCGGGGTCAAATGGAAAAGTCTCAAATTTTCTTCACTTTTCTACACTCTTATATAATGTTCCTAATATCATTTGAGTCCACTATATAAGAGACTACTATTCATCTTTTCAAAAAGGAAAAATAAAAAAGAAAATACGAAATAAGAGAAGAATCCGAGAGACGAGAGAGAAGAGGGAGAAGATAAAGAAGAAGAAGAAAGAAGGAAGAAGAAAAAGGAAAAGAAAGGAAGAAGATAAGAGAATGAGAATCAAAGGATCATTGGCATCCATGGATGTTAAGTGAGGGTCCAACAAAATTAAGGTAATAAAACTAAACCCAAATTTCAAGTTATGAGATTTTGGCAAATTGTTGATATGATAGTTATAATAGCATGTTGAGTGTTGCATATTAGTGTTTAATTAGTTAAGAAATGAGTTATGTGGTAAGTTGTTTAAGCTTGGAAAGTTTAAAGAATTAATTTGTGATGATGATTTAGTGGATCAATGAGTGATTGATGATGATAAAATGGTGGTTTAAGATGTATGAAGTTTATGTAAATTGATAGATTGTGTGTTGGAAATGTTATGGAAACCTTGGGAAGAAATTGGACAAGAATCGCATGAAGAAAAAGGAAATACAGATCCTGGAAAACAGGTATGCGTCACGACGTAGGAGGACTCTGGCGTCGCGACACGTGAAGGAATTGCTGGGCAGTTTCGATGAGGCTCGCGTCGCGACGCGAAGGACCCTTGCGTCGCGACGCGGATACAAAATTCAGCAAAATTACTTTTAATCATTCCAGTTCCACCCCAGCGTGTTAGAGGTCGCCTAAGAGTCTCATATCAGTCCGTAATCGCACAGTACATCATGATATAAGAATTTAAATGGATAAAATTAGTATTACCGCGGAATATGTTCTCCAGCCTAGTTCTAACCAAGGTTGTCAATTTTAGATTATCGCAGGAACCGGAAATTTCCTTCAGCAAGCGAAAGTCAACCAGTTTAAGCACAGTGAGTGGACACTTTCTCTTTTACTTTTTTTTTCAATTCGCATTTTCACATCAGACTTACTTTTCTGCAAATAAGACGTTAGCCATTATTTACTTATAGTTGTTTTCAGATAGTTATGATTTAGAAAAGAAATGGTTTTAAATATGAGATTTATGTTTTTCGGGGCATGAGGGAAAAACTCACCCCAGTATGTAACTTGAGATACAGTTAGAATTAATGGATACATAGGACATGTGCACATGTAGAGGACTAGGGGGACGGCGATACGTAACGCCCCTAGATCCTAGATGGAGGCATAGGTTTGTGTACCTGAACTCTAGTTCAAAACTTGGGTGGCAGCATAAATCTGCACCCCTAGTTCTAGTTTGGGCTTGGGGGATGGCGATACGTAACGCCCCAAGACCACTAGTTTCAGAGAGAGTAGTGGCATGATTTGGGGGACGACGATACGTAATGCTCCAAAGTCATGGATTTGCACTGCTGGCTACAGTTAGGCGTGTGAGGGGACGGCGATATGTACCGCCCCCATAAGTCAAGGTTTTTCAGATATAGATAAGCTACAGTTTTAATTTTTTTTTTAGAAAATAGTTTTTAAAAACTCGATTTTAGAAAATAGTTTTCAGGACCAGAGATTCAAAGCTGTTTTTTAAAGACAAGTTTTATAAAGAGATTTTCATACTGAGTTTTCAGAAAAAAAAAAAAAAAAATTTCAAATAAAAATGCTTATGACACTATAGTTTTGAATCCAAATGTTTTACATCAGTTTTCAGATTTCATCTACTCACTTAGATCGAATAACGATCTAACCTCCACTCCGGTCTGTTTGTTTTGCAGGATTCTCGGAGGACAAGCTCGGGAGAACGGATACTGATGCAGTCATTAGGTATGGAGTCCACCAGTACGAGTCAAAGTTTGAGTGAAAATCCCGCCTTAGTCAAGTATGGGTCATGGTCAAATATGAGTCTTGTATCAGTTTTGATGTGTGTAGTCATTGTAAAGTCAATTGTTATCAAGTACAATAATTAATATTTGAGTTTGTTTTCTGTGTTTTCGAGTTGGGCTATGGACCATACAAAATATAGTCAAATCAAGAAAAGTATATTAGTATCAGTTAGAGATAATTAGTCAGATATTGATGGTTTAGTTATATATGTTATTCTATTCTATTTTAATTATTTAAAATTAAGTAATTAGAAAATAAAAAATAAAAATCCAGTTTTTTTTTTTTTTTTTGCGGATTCGAATCCTTATTTTATCGTCTCTACACTCATACAACAACCTAACAATTTTATTTTTATATAATTTTTATATAGTATATAATTATTGATTGATAGTATTACACCACCCTTAATAATCATACCCAACAAGTACTCCTTTTTGAACAACTACATATTCTAACAAACCAAAAGACAAAATAATAATAACAAATAAATAATATGATAAAATAACATCACTGTGTATGTGCATTAAACATGTTGACTCCAAACAAAGAAGCAGTTGTGGAAAATACGATTTCAATAAATGCTCCTAAATTTTCTCTAAAACTCTCCGTACACTCCACTTAATTTAAAAATTGATTAATTATAGCAAGAAAATTATTACAGGATTATCTTGTCATATAATATGATATGTTATTCGAATATAACTTGATAATAAGGATGTCAGAAATCTCCAAAGGGATGACGGTTCTTGGGGACCTTTCCAATTAGGGTGGGGATTAGAGATAAAAAATTTAAAAAAATAACTTTAATGAAGAGGACGGAGAAAATTTAATATCCATTTTTTATTCGGAAAAGGGACGATGATTATATTAAATATTCATCCCATCTTCATCATTCATTTAAGTTTTAATTTATTTATTTTAAAATTTTTTAAACAAATATATTCTAATTTCTATTTATAATTTTATATAGATAGACGTTTATATAAACATCAATCAACATAAATAAAGACGTAAACGCTTGGCAATGGGATGGAACGAGAAGAGATTCATCAATTTCATTCCTGTCTCGTTTATGAAATCAGGATAAAAAATTATTTTAGCCAGTCTCATTATACTTATTTCGGAATAAAAAATTATCCAGTCCCCTCCAATATTCCCTTAAATCCGTCTCGTTCAGTCAATGATATAATTAAAAAATATGATTATTTATAGCAAGAAAGTTATTATAGGGCTATCTTGTCACATAATATGATCTGATATTTATATACTTGATAATATGGTAAATTCTATATCATTGTATAAAATTTAAGATTTTAAAAAATAACTTATTGGAATTATTGTATAGAATTTAAGATTTTAAGAAAGTTATTATAGGAATTATCAAACAAGTTATCACGTAGATAAAAATCTATTGGTGGACGTGCATTCATTCAATTTTATGATTATTTTATATTTTAAAAGTATATGGATATTCAATCAGAATTTTAAAAAGTTCTTTAAAATCTTATTATATTCATTAAGATTTTATAAAATTTATTAAAATATGAGGATATTTAACAATCATTAATTTTATAGATTTTATTGAGTGTTAGATTTAGAAGGATTTTAAAATATAAAGCCCATTAAAATCTCTTATTTAGAGAATAAGAGATTTCCCATCTTATTAATTAGGGGTGGAAAAACGAATCAACGAATTGAATTTGTATCGAATACTAAAAGAATCGAATCAAAATGTGATTGATTTGTATTCGATTCGTTTATTAGGCGAATCCTAATATCAGGATTCGTATTCGATTCGTTTATAAACGAATCGAATACGAATATTCGTTTAGTCAATGATATTATTTAATAAAATAATTTATCATACTTAATTTACATTAATTCTTCGTAAAGATATACATATGAAATATGTAATTAATATATTTACTAAGAATACCTCCAAATATCGAAAATATTAATTTTCTATGATAATTAGCTATAATTTCTCGAATCTCAATTGAAAATTAACAAGAATTAGTAAATAAAAAATCATAAACGAATCAATGAGCTTAAATTCGTATTCGATTCGTTTAATAAACGAATCGAATCAAATTGACTCATTTATTAAACGAATTCATTTTTCCAAACCTGTATTCGATTTAAAGCGAATCGAATCAAACGAATAAACGAATCCTAACCCAAACTGTCACCCATATTATTAATTTTAAAAAAAATTTCATCAGATTGTCACGTGCACTAATAAAATTATACATACTAATCCCCCATGGCGCGTCATCTTCAAACTTGGGTTGCTGGAACAGCAGCCTTTCTGGTGTATTTTTTGTCCGTAGGTGCTACTCTATGTTTTCGGCTCATCTCAGGTTTGAAATTTTCCATTTATTTGGAAAAACTTGGCTCCTAAAATGACTCATATAATAATTTTGGCGAGAAAATTTTCCACTATTTCAAAAATTTTAGCGACGAAATAAATTTTCATCGTTAAATATTATTTTTTCCTATAAATTTATTTGCTTTATCATTTATTCTATTCTCATTTTTTTTTTCTCACATACTCTTATTTCCTTTCTTATTCTTCTATATTAAAATCCAATATATATTTTTTTTTTGTATTTTATAATAATATCCAATGTTTTTTTTTTGGTAGGGGAATATGAAGATAAGAAATATTGGAAATGAAGATATGGTGAAGAAAATGAAAAACTAATGAAAGTTAAAATGAAGAATATGGAAGTGAAGATGAAAAAAATATATAGAAAATTATAGTTTATTATTTTGTTTATCATTTTTTGATAAATTTTATAATTTTATTTTTATATCAATAAAAATATCTTTATTATAATTTTTTTTATAACAAATTTGTAATGATGTTCTTATTTTTTCTAAAAAATTGATTACTTTTGTAATGAAATTTAGTTTGATATTAATTTGTGATTTCAATTTGTTGTAATTAATTTTTAAAACTAATTATAACAAATTTTTATTTTCACCTTTAAATTAATTTTTAAAACTAATTATAACAAATTTTTATTTTCACCTTTAGTATCAAAATATTTGGTCGCTAAAGGTCTTCTGCGTCAAAATAAAATTTTGACTCGAAAGCTTGGTCGAGGAATATATTTAGCGTCAAAAATTGATTTCGACACTGAATATAAGTATTTCAGCGATAAAATATTTTGTCGTCGAATATATATTTTTAGCGTCGAAATCGATTTTTGACACTAAATACCTTACTCGACCAAGCTTTCGCGTCAAAATTCTATTTCGACGAAAAAAACTTTTAGCGTCGAAACTTTAACTTTTAGCGATGAATTTTTCGACGCTAAATATAACCCTTGAAAGTGATCATACATTTTAATTCAAATTAATTTAAGATAACTGAGAGAAATAATAAGATTGAAATATTGTAAGGGCCAAATTTGGTCCAAGGGGAATTTCGACCTTTTGCTTCAGACCCAATGCTGAACGCACCCCAGACTCCCCAACATAAGATCTAGAAGTTGCTACTTCAAACCCACACACTAAAGAAAGCCTCGGGTTTAGTGTAATAAGCCCGGAGATTCACGAGCCCACTCCTAGTAAAATACCCCACATCCAAACCATAACCAAGGCCCACCATACGCCAGGCCATGAAACGTTCAGACTCATAAACACCCCTCATAATCCAGTCGTTTTCAGTCTTCAATAAGCAAGCATAACTACCCCTCATGAATCGGTCGTTACCAACGTCCAACGGACGAACCATCAAACGCAATAAATACCCACGTCTCCCTGAGTGTGTATATAAGAGAAGGAAGTCCACGAGAAGATGGGATCATCACCATTCTCAATAGTCTTCTCTCCAGAGCTTTCATCATATCCTACCTACCGCCCTCACGGCAGCTCACCGGGATCAAGGTAATCGCTGCCCTTATTCCTCCTCCAACAGCGTTTATAACTCTGACTTGAGCGTCGGAGTGCCTACGACACCCACCACACTGGTGGGCAGTACTCCCCGCTCATTCTATGCAGGATCACTAGTGTCCCCAACTAAAAATTCTCGATTGTGAACCTCGGGCGAAATTCAGCGTCTACAAATATATAATAACAAGCAAGCATACAAATAAATTTAGACCACTTGTCAACTATTTCTTCGAAGGGTGGGATGATATTGGATTTTTGAACGCGATTGTATTTAGTGATTTTTGGTTCATCCATTTGTTGTTAAATTCTTGTTGAAGGATTGTATTTTGTGGTTTTTAATTCATCCATGTGTTGTTGAATTCTTATTAAAGGCTTTCCGTGTAGATATGAATTCTTTTGATAGAATTTACTTTTATTAAACAATCTATGTATTTATTTTATTTTTAAAAAAAAAAAAAACTGATGAAACAATTGGTAAGTCGGATATTAATTAGTTGGTTTTTAGTATTTAATATACATGACAATATAGTATTGGATTATTAATTGAGTGATATGATATCATAATATATATATGCGACAATAAAATAACATTATTTTATGAGTCGATAAATAAAACAACGTTGATTTATTATAGAAAACACACAAAGATTTAATAAGATATGTCATAAGTTGAAGGATACAAATAAAATATCAAAAATATGAATTTTAATACGGTGCTATTTATCTTTTAAAAATGACAGACACACATACACTTATCTCGAAAAATAACTATACTTCTCTCATTGTAACTACAGTGAGAGTGGTGTAATTATTTTTTGGATAAGTGTATGTTTATGTATCACTTCTCTTTATCTTTTCGCATATTAAAATTTGTGTTTCTTTTATATATATATATATATATATATATATATATATATATATTATATATATATATATTATATATATATATATATATATATTGGTTTGTTTCCCATAGCTTGCTTTAAAAATTCTCTAAAGAGCTCTGCAGTTTGGTTAAAATTATCCAAATTCCTTCACCTGCCAACGAATGTGCTTTCATTTCCAGAGTTTCTCCAAACCCATGGAAGAAGGCAACAATAACAACAACAACAATAACTGTACAGATTTTGACGACGACGCCGTGGATGAAGCAGAGGAGGCGCTCTCTCTTTCCGACCTTCCTCTCCACGTCGAAGATAAAGAAATATTCCAAATCAACCCTCACGATGATCACCATGCAGCTGATCAAGATCCGTTCTTTGAGTTTCTAAGCGACCTCACTTCCTTATCCTCTGCCTCTGACACCTTCATGTGTCCCGCTGATGATATCATTTTCTGCGGAAAGCTCATTCCTCTTACCCCACAACCACCACCAAAAGATGATAATGAAGAAATAAAAATACACCGGCGATCGGAGTCACTCTCAAACTTAGAAACCTACCCGATAATAACTCGTTCTCATAGTGCCGAGACCAAGAATAATTATCATCATTTCTTGAGAATCAGCCGTTCCCTTGACTATCAAAAGCTACGTCGTTTTTCTAGCTCCAAAACACCACCATCGCCGCCTGATTTTGATATTCAAAGAAGTGCTTCCGTCAGAAGCGTCGGCAAAGCTGATAATAATAATAATAATAATAAAAGGGCTTCATCATGGAAGCCAAAATGGTACTTACCCATGTTCGGGATTGTCAAGTTTCCGCCGGAGATGGACTTGAGGGACATTAAGAGCCGGCAGTTTCGCCGGAGTTCGTCTGTGATGTTCCCGTCGTTGGATTCAGATGGTAATTTCCCGGCCAAGAATTCGTCTTATTCTTCTTCTTCTTCTTCTTGGAGGTTCATTAAAGCGTTAAGTTGCAGCGATCATGCCAGTGTTGCTGTAACGACGTCGCTTTCTCTGTCACACGCTTAAGGAGGACTAGCACGTGCCGTGCTACAGTCCAGGGTTTCAGCATGGGGAGGGCTGTTTGGTCATTTCGGTAATATTTTAATGTATATGGCTTTTCGTTACGCATGGGTTAAAATATGATAATGGCTTTTACGTAGAAGGAAGGATAACATACAGTGGCGGAACATGGCTGATGATGTATTTGCACTATCTATCCGTTTGTTACGTGGGGCCCATATATACTAATGATAATCACAAGGCTCCCGACGATGATATCATTTTTATTTTTTATTTTTTATTTTTGTGATATATTTTAGTCATTTGCTATGCCTCTGTTGGGTTTTTGCTTCTGTATTTATTTGCAACTTTTATATTGCCTACTGTGAGTTCCATTTTTATTGGCATGTATTCGTGACAAAACAAGTTCAATTGAGTTGTAATCTTTTATGAAGATCTTTGTACAATTAGACTGATTTTTGGCTGCTGTACATCAGACATGCGTTCGTGGTGCGTTCATTGCAGTGTTCGAACGATTGACGTTAGTGCTGAGTTCGTGAATGGGTTCGATCGTGTGGCGTTAGTGGCACGTTCTTTATTAGGTTCGAACAGGAGCATTCCATAGAGCAAACGTTCGAGTCACGTTCTTGGTGGGTTCGAACGAGATCATTCCAGAGAGCATCCGTTCGTTGTGCGTTCGATGACCGTTCGAACGAGTCTTTCCAGTGGGCACACGTTTGTGAAGCGTTCGATAAACCGTTCGATCGCCAGTCGCATCTGAACGCGTTTTTGGCCTGCAAAACCCTAGTTTTTCACCCTACCTATAAATATAACCCTTAGCCGCCATTCTCACTAGTGGAAGCATATTTCTCTTGAGCCAAATACTCTCAAAGCTTTCAACTCTCTTTGATTTCACCTTGAAGGAATCTCATGTCTTCTATTTGTTTGGTGAAATCCAATCTTTGTTAAACCTTCAACACAACCTAACCCAAATTCTCTAATCCTTTAGAGTTCTTTAGGAGGAAGTTTGGTAGTCGAAGTTCCGGCGTCAGAGGTGATAAAATCTACTCAGAGACTTCAGAGGTTCTGAAGAAAACCGTGGGTCGCGGGCATGAGGAGTTGCCTTGAATTCTTGCAGTATTAAGGTACTTGAGTCGGTGGAGTTGCCACCAGAGGTCTTGACCATCGCTGTAAGTTTTTCTCTATATAGTGGATTCGGGTGGTAGCCTATACCCGTAGTGGTTTTTTTACTCGGAAGAGTTTTCCACTTAGTCACCAAAATTATTATGTTGGATTTTGTGTGATTGGTTTATTTTCCGCAATTTATATTTCGCTTTAAATTAATATTGTGGATTTTATTATAGTTGGTTGATTTGGTAATTGTCTGTTTCTATTCCATAGTAGCAGTAACAGGACTTGTCCTGCTTATTGTTTGCAATTCCGCATAGGGTCAGAACATTTGTTTAAAATCGAATTTTCAATTGGTATCAGAGTCTGAACTCGATCCTTAACCCATTAGCTATGGAAAGAAGCCAACCTTTAAATTGTCTCTCATTCCTTGATGATGATACCATCACGGATAATGATTTGGCCTTGTTTGCAAATAAGTTTAGGAAATTCTTTAAACTTAAGAAGAGTGGCCATAACAGTAATAGGAATATGAAGGATTGCCTAGAGAGAGTAGGCATAACAGGAGTGAGTCTAGAGAGGACATGGGTAGTAGACCCTGTGGTGTCCAGTGTCATGGATGTGAAGGATATGGGCACATTAGATCCGAGTGTCTCACATATCTTTGGGCTAAAGGCAAGAAAGTCATGGCAGCATCCCTTAGTGAATCTGAAGGTGATGATTCTCCTAAAGGCAATTATATGGCCTTTCCTGCTAGTGTGACTGGTGAGAGGAACGAGTATGTTAGAGATTCTGGTTCAGAATCCTCTCACAGTGAGTCAGTTGATGAGGATAGTCTTCAGGTTGCTTATGCTGAACTGTTTAATGAGAGTTTAGCTATTAAGAAGACTAATATAGAGGTCAGTAAAAGGCTGAAAATTGTAGAGCTAGAAAATAATGAAGCTCAAGCTAAATTTGAGCAAAGCCTTTTGATGGTTGATGACCTAGATGAGAGGAATAAATGCCTAGTTGATAGAGTCCAAATATTAGAGACCGAACTTGAAGATGCTAGAACCCAATTGTCCGCATTTTCTAGTGGAAATAAAAAGGTGGACCGTATGTTAGACATTATTTCTGAGCCTAACTTTAATAAAGCGTCTTCTTCCAAAGTTGTGTCTGTAGCAGCTAAACGTGACTTAGGTAAGAAACATGTTATGTGTAGTCATGTTTCTCCTCATGTTGTTCCTCATCATGTGCCCCAACCTCAATATAGAGGTGTTATGGGTAAACCTCGCTCTCATCCGAGGTTTGTGCCTGTGTGCCACCACTATGGCAAGACTGGACATATTAGGCCTAAGTGCTTCATGTTGCACAAGCAAAAGAAAAGGCCTAAGAGTGTGTCGCCTAAATTTGATTCTTCAAATCTAGCTTCTCAAGTTTCTACACTAACTAAACAGACATAATGATACGAAACAGGATACGAAACAGACGAAACCCGATCCAATATCCCGTAGACCCCCAAAGAACCTGTCCTTGAAAACCCTTGGAGATAGCCTCAGATGAATTTTGCCAGCAAATAGGACGCCACAAAGGATGTCAACCCTTTGATAAGTCTTTGTTCAATCACTGAACGATGATAAAATTTCTCAATCTCAAGAAAAGGTTACTATTCACGCACAAATAATAGGGTCTTCATTAAGAGATGTTTTTGAGTTTAAATAGTAACATACTCAAACCCTAAGAGATCTAAAAAGACTAATATAACCATAAACTACCCATTACCAACTAAAAACTCATAACTCCTAATTTCTAGCCCATTTTGAACCCATAATTAAATAAAATAAACTAACCCAAATAATAATAAAAACGGACATCCATGTTGGTTCCATATATAAAAATAAATAATAAATAAGCCTAAACAAACGAAATCGATCCATGCTGCTAGGATCACATCATTCTCCCTCTCTTGAAAAGGATTCGTCCTCGAATCCGTGCCCGGATCATAGATAGTAATGATAAAATCAATTGGACGATTATTCTGGAACAAGGAAAAATCACATGGAAGAAAAGTTTCAATGTTAGTACAATAATGCTTGTGTATTGTTCCCTCTTGCCCATACTCTTCCGCAAAATCTAATTTTATTGCACTCTCCTTCCCAATGAGATTCCTAATTAAGTTCACACTCTCAATCTCATTCACAACAAATTCTACATTCTTAACACTCACAAAACCCTCACACGTATTTACCCATGTGTTTCCCGACTCACTACTCACATTTGCATGTTCAAAACTCTCAACACATTCAACTAGACATGTAGTTTCATCAATACATTTAGCCATGCATTGAGCTTCAAATTTATCATCACCAGTAACAGCTAAGCCATCCACTTCAGTAATAGAAATAACTTTAGCATCACACTCACTCTTCACTGCTTGCTCACTCACTATCATGCACATATTTTCTTCTTTTATATTCACAATATCACTAGCAAGTTTATGTGCTAAGCACTCGACATCTCTTTCTTTTTTCCTCTTTTCAACCTCACTTCTCCTCTTCATTATTAATTGATCTTTGTACGCTTGTTGTGGTGTTAAAAGAGAAAGAATCACTGACCTCCGCTCCGTGACATAAATGTATCTACTCCTCTCAAGATGATGCCACACTTGCCTATCATACTTCCATGACCCACCCAACAATACATGACAATCAAGCATAGGCACCACATCACATAATACTTCATCATGAAACCTCATAGTAGTAAAGGCAACCATGACTTGATACTCCACCTTAACCTCATCACAATTAGGCAAACCTCGTAACATATAAGGCTTAGGATGGTTTCGCAATGACAACCTCAATTTCTCCACGAGACTGATACTAACTAAATTAGCCCAATGTTCCCCATCAATAATCACACTGCACACCTCATCTTTCACAAATACTCTAGTACGAAAGATATTATCTCTTGGTTGCCCCATAATATCAACCAACGCACTTGACATCTTGACAAAAATAAACTCAAGAAGGAAGAAAATACTAAAAAAATGACAAAGATAAAGACAAGACTAAAAATAAGACTAAAAAAATCACATGAGTCTCAAAACAAAACACAAAAAATCAGATTCAAAATTCAGTGACAAATTCAACCAAAAATTTTCTTTTCGATTAAGGAACACTAAGGCAATCCCTAGCACAACTTAACACACAAGATAATTGATCAAACTTTACTGACCAGATCTGATTTTTTTTTTTTAACAACAGCAACAGCCTATTAACAAAGTTCTCATGCAAAAATGTCAAAAAGCAAACAAATCCTACTGCCTACTGATCTACACTAGCCAATGAATGAATTTTTTTTTTGACTGACAAACGCAATTCCAAAAAACTTTTTTTTTGGGTTCACAGCCTCACAGGCGTGAACTTACTTAACTTTTTTTGTTTTTTTTTTGTTTTTTATTTTTGTTTTTTTTGTTTTTTTTTTCACGCACAAAAATTAGGGTTCTTCATTAAGAGATGTTTTTGAGTTTAAATAGTAACATACTCAAACCCTAAGAGAGCTAAAAAGACTAATATAACCCTAAACTACCCATTACCAACTAAAAACCCATAACTCCTAATTTCTAGCCCATTTTGAACCCATAATTAAATAAAATAAACTAACTCAAATAATAAATAAAAACGGACATCCATGTTGGTTCCATATATAAAAATAAATAATAAATAAGCCTAAACAAACGAAATCGATCTATGCTGCTAGGATCACATCACATAATTTCTTAGTGAGAAACTTTCTTTGTTGACTAGGAATTCTCAAGTGGATGAGGTTTCTAGAAAGGTTTGGGTGAGGAAGCAAGATGAATTCCCATATTCCTTTGCGTGTCCTGATGGACATTATGAGAGTACACTTCGGTGTAACTCTGCTTGAAAGATGCGTTTTATTTTCCCATTGCATGTGTGTGCGTGTGTTTTATGTTTTTTGCACGTTTATTTTGTTTTCACATCATATGGGTGTGTGTGTCTTGTTTTTGTTATATGTCCCTTGGTATATAGGATGGAAACTCGGACATAAATTTCATAGCCGATTCCGAATGGACGGTAGTATGATCTGTACTCGGGATACAACTTCACGTACCATTGGATACAAGCTTGTTTGTGTCTTTATTTTTATTTGTTAAAATCTACTCAGAGACTTCAGAACTCAAGACAAATTTTTTTACGTCTTGTTAGAACATGAAAAGCTTATGCATGTGATCCTGGTATGTAGGATATATGATTATGCATGTATGATGTGCTTTTATTTTTCTTGATGCTCTATATACATGAGTGTGTGTGATAAAAACTCTTGGTATATCTTGTGCTTGCAATTCACATACACGTTTTTATCCTTTCAAGGCTTGGTCGCATGTATGAGTTTTTGGAATAGCAATCTAATTTATATCATATCTTGTTTGCTCAATAGTGTGACCTTTGACTATATGACCTTGCTATCCCTTTGTAAAAGTAAAAAGAAATATATATATATATATATTTTTAAAAATAATAATAATAATAATAATGAAACTCAAGTGCAAAAGAGCCAAAATGGTCAAATTCAAAAGATAAGGGCAAAAACCCTTCACTCGAAAGAGTTATTAAATATGAGCTCATGATATTTCTGGGGTAAATAATATAGCATGCAACCAATGTTGCTTATTTTCAGGTCCTAGTGGTGCTGGGTTTGAACACATATTTTGTGGATTTGGTTTGTTTAGAGATGAATTTCTTTGGCTGTGTCAAGCTTATAAAATAAGGTCTTAAGCCTTTATTCGTTATGCACTTTCTTTTTCCACGCAAGTGCTTTATATGCTTTGGTGTTTATGTCATATGCATAAATGTTGTATTTAGCCACTTTTAAAATGATGCATATTGTTTAATGTCATAAAAAACTGAATACTGATTGGGTATCATTGCATCAGCTTGAAATGCTGTTTCAGTCAGTTTTTGACAGAATTTTTATTTATCTCAGTATGTGCCTGTGTGTGCTTCATGTTATTGCATACCAACTTTTTTTTCCTGTGCATTTTTCTGAGTTTATGGTTTGCTTCTCGTGTGTTATTTTGCTAACTATATGTGCCTGTTAGTGAGGGGGAGTAATTCCTGTTTGTTTATGCTCTTGCATGTGTTTTCTCATGTTCTCCTTTTATTTTTCTTGTTTCTTTTACCCTTTATCATTTCGTGACAAAAAGGGGGAGAGTAATATATTAAGGGGGAGTGCCTTAATATATAGGAGAGAGCCGTAGAATATCCTTTAGATATCTCCGTTTTAAGGAGAGTAAAGATTAAATGGGATATGGATTTCTACTTGTACATGCATGAGATTTTTACATGCTTTATGTTCTATTTGATTATCCCAATGCTTTTCACGGTATATTGTTGTTTGTGGATGTTTCAGGTACCAGGTATGTTGCTGCGGTGGCATTATTTTCACGACTGCTTTGTTAGGTGTTAGATCAAGTCCATTTGTAATAAGTCAATGTTTTGATGGTTGACAGTTGACTATTTGCTTTGTTGGGTCTATTACCGTAGTCTTTGTATTAGGTAATGTTTTGTCACGGAAAGCCAAATGGGGAGATTGTGAGTTCCATTTTTATTGGCATGTGTCCGTGACAAAACAAGTTCAATTGAGTTGTAATCTTTCATGAAGATCTTTGTGCAATTGGACTGGTTTTTGGCTGTTGTGCATCAGACATGCGTTCATGGTGCGTTCATTGCAGTGTTCGAACGATTGACGTTAGTGCTGAGTTCGTGAATGGGTTCGATCGTGTGGCGTTAGTGGCACGTTCTTTATTGGGTTCGAACGGGAGCATTCCAGAGAGCAAACGTTCGAGTCACGTTCTTGGTGGGTTCGAACGAGATCATTCCAGAGAGCATCCGTTCGTTGTGCGTTCGATGACCGTTCGAACGAGTCTTTCCAGTGGGCACGTGTTTGTGAAGCGTTCGATAAACCGTTCGAACGCCAGTCGCATCTGAACGCGTTTTTGGCCTGCAAAACCCTAGTTTTTCACCCTACCTATAAATATAACCCTTAGCCGCCATTCTCACTAGTGGAAGCATATTTCTCTTGAGCCAAATACTCTCAAAGCTTTCAATTCTCTTTGATTTCACCTTGAAGACTCTTTGAATCTCTTGTCTTCTATTTGTTTGGTGAAATCCAATCTTTGTTAAACCTTCAACACAACCTAACCCAAATTCCCTAATCCTTTAGAGTTCTTTAGGAGGAAGTTTGGTAGTCAGAGTTCCGGCGTCAGAGGTGATAAAATCTACTCAGAGACTTCAGAGGTTCTGAAGAAAACAGTGGGTCGCGGGCTTGAAGAGTTGCCTTGAGTTCTTGCAGTATTGAGGTACTTGAGTCGGTGGAGCTGCCACCATAGGTCTTGACCATCGCTGTAAGTTTTTCTCTATATAGTGGATTCGGGTGGTAGCCTATACCCGGAGTGGTTTTTTTTTACTCGGAAGAGTTTTCCACTTCGTCACCAAAATTATTGTGTTGGATTTTGTGTGATTGGTTTATTTTCCGCAATTTATATTTCGCTTTAAATTAATATTGTGGATTTTATTATAGTTGGTTGATTTGATAATTGCTTGTTTCTATTTCATAGTAGCAGTAACATCACTTGTCCTGCTTATTGTTTGTAATTCCGTATAGGGTCAGAACCTTTGTTTAAAATTGAATTTTCACCTACTATATTCCCATATCCATATTGATTTAGTGAAAATTATAAAATTGGATTTTCATAAAAAATAATAGATATTTTTTACTTTAAAGACAGATAAATTAAAATTATTTTAGTAATAAAATAAAATTTTCATTATTTTATATGATATATTTAAAAAAAAATATAGATTAAACGAGGATAATTACCCCAATTGTTGTTTAATGATTCTGTTGCATATACTTTATCTATCAATTGCCATTAAAAATATTAATTATATATTGTTGTATAATTAATATGCCATCGAGCATTCGACCTAGTATTCATGTTTGCTTTCCGCAAATGTTAGTTATTTTGTCCCAAGAAACGTGGTTTGGTGATGTAGTTTTCATAATCTGATTTTTAGGTTTTTGATTCGAATTTATAGGGTGTGTTTTTTTATAAAAAATTATGATAATCGAATATCTTAGTTATTCCGTTTAAACTCGAGTCGGTAGTTTGACGATGAAGTTTCTAATATTTCAAAAAAAAAGAAAAAAGAAAAAGAAGATTAGTTATGTATCAATTATGAGATTAATAACTTATTGGGACGTAGCATGAAATTTGTGCCAATTGGCAAAAGTATCTTGCATACTTATACCATTTTTTATTTGTTAATATTTGTGGTGCTAGATAGGTAGTCGACATATTAATCAATCATAAATTAGATAATTGACATGTTTATTTTATGGATTGATGTGTCATTTTCTATCAACCGTTCTTTAACTATTTATTTTGCACAATAAATTAATTGAGATAATTTGTGATTGAGATACCCAATTTATAAAGTAAGTTAAGAAAACGTGCATGTTAACTTCTAGATTCATTTTCTTAATTTTTTCTATGCCATTAAACATCCCTAATATGTTATTATCAACACATTAATATTTGCTTAATGATATATAGCCATTTCTTCGAATCATTGGCTCTAAAACATTTTTTATTTTTTTTACAAGTCCATCGATCCGAAATTCCGAATTAGTCACCCTTTTTTCACCTTAAAATATCAATGGAATTGACAATTATTAATTTGGTTATATTTTAGTGCTTCAAACAATGCCTAATGGAATAATGGGATTGAACACATAAGAAATCTAAATCTTGTGACAGTTGCAAATTTCGTCGTCAAATTATTCGATTTAGAATTAAACGTACTATATAAAATTTCTTATTATCTCAAATTTTTACAAAAAAATATACCTTCTAAGTAGAACTTATGACGTGACAACTAAGTTCTATCCTTTGGGGCCTGACATAGACTTAATAATAATAATAATAATAATATATATATATATATATATATATATATAGTGATTGATTGATATATATGTGTGTGAGGTCGGCTTCAAGCATTAAAAATTTTCATGGACAAGTGCAAAATTTTGTTTTGCTGTTTTAAAATACTTGCAAATAAAACCCTGTTAAGTTAATACCTAGACTTTTTTTTTTTTTTTTTTTTAGGAAACGATGGAAACCCCGTCACCAAATCACCTATTCTGGGTCGCGGTGCAGGTAAAATCACCGGCTGTTCCAGACTCTTACAAGAAATGCATCCACTGGATTCGAATC
Organism: Zanthoxylum bungeanum; assembly: GCA_019454045.1. Taxonomy (NCBI): domain Eukaryota; kingdom Viridiplantae; phylum Streptophyta; class Magnoliopsida; order Sapindales; family Rutaceae; genus Zanthoxylum; species Zanthoxylum bungeanum. The sequence continues at coordinate 368,003 of SKCR01021653.1, forward strand.
CAGAACCTCAAGGTGAGATCATGAACCCTACACCACCAAGCCACACCCATTTGGAACGTTAATACCTAGACATTTGTACTTAAATGCATGTGTCTTTGTTTTTTTTTTTCCTTGGATGATTAAAACTAAAGGTTAATTTGTCTCAATTGACTGTGTAGTTTCCAAGTACATTATTTGTCTTGAGGGTTAAGTTTTCATCAAATTAAAGTTAAAAATTAAATTAAGAGTAAATCACATAATTTGATTTGATCCTCAATTAAGATAAAAGTTGGAGCACATTATTGTTATTTCTACACTCAAAGTGATTTCCAAGCTATATTGAGGGGGAAAAGTCATTGCCATAATTGTGACAAATTTCATTTTAAGAGGAGTAATTTGGAGGCTACCCTTTACCAACCTTATTTCAATCCTTTTTTTTTTTTTTTTTTTATTTCTTTTTCCTCCTGTTTTTGCTTGACAATTTTATTTACTTTTATTTATAAAGCTCTCTTGATGGGTCAGTCTAGCGATTAGTCAAATTCTTAGGCGCCGATATAATTAAGATGTAAGATTTTGTTTTGATGCTAATTGACATTTCATCTTTTGTAGATTCTTTTAAAAAATTTAATACATCATTTTGTTACTAATATTAAAAATAGAAGTATAATTTTTCTATTCAATATCAATTTATATGTTAAAAAATGATCCAGATTAGATGTCGAGCTAAGGTTTATATATATATATATATATATATATATATAATATATATATATATATATATATTATATATATATATATATATATATATATATATATATATACTAGTTTTTGCCCGTGCCTACGGCACGGTGTTACAGTATTTGGCCCGTGCCTACGACACGGTGTTACAATTACTAATGAAATGATATGGGCCATCAATTAAGCCACATAAAGAGAGCCGTTGGATGCACTCTCTTTCCTCCAACATCATTCTCCTTTATTATATATATATATATATATATATATATAATATATATATATATATATATATATATATTATATATATATATAATTGTGATTGGTAGTTTTTTTTTTGAATCATTGGAAACCCCGCCGAAAAATAACTTATTTTGGGCTTAAATGGAGCAGGTAAAATAATCATGCCCCTTGAGGAATAAGTTGTAAAATGTCGGGCTGTCCCATGCTCTTACAAGAAACGCATTATCTGGTTCGAACTCAGGATTTGAATGTCAGATGCTGAATCATGCATACACCATCAAACTTATCCCCTTAGGGATGATTGATAGTTATTAAATAAGAATTTATAAATAACTGAATCTTAATAGTTTGTTACTATAGATACATACGTGACGTGATATTATAAAAAAAACCGAACACAAAAAAGATCAGTACTGAATCCAAAGAATTGGTTTGACTCGAGCATGGGGCAAAAGCAAAATTATGATAGCTTATATATTCATTCCAAACATGGACTTGTGTGGCATCGATCCACTTATTCAAAGTCCCCATGCGAAATAATACAATCTAATTTGTGAAGTAAAGTGTATGGATAAATAATGCTCTTTCTTTTTACTATATGAATCATCATTATATTTACTATAATTTTAATAACGTTGTCAAAAATATTGATAATGCCATTGAATTATAGCTTTGGTAATGGAAGTAATTTGAAACAAAATAACTTGCAAAATAATCTTTGAAGTGGCAAATTTTGGGAGAGCCAAAGCAATTGATTAAAGATCAATGATTTTTATTTATTTTTTAAATTTTTGTCTTCATGATGTTGTTTCTATTCAATATTTTATATATATATATATATATATATATATGAATTTTAAAATTAACCAATCATTATCATGATTAAGGCGGATAAAATTTATAATTTGGGATACATTGTGAAAAGAAACAAAAATTTGTAAAGATAAAGTCATTAAAAAATGTATTTAAAAATAAGGGTCCATAATGGAAATAAATGGAACTTATAGGGGTCAAATCATAAAAAAATATATCTCAAGCTCAATGTGAATAATAATTCTTATTTTTCAATTGAGTTTCTGGATCATGTGCCCTTAGTAATAGAACTCCATTACGGATAGTGACTGATATTAAGAGAGAATTTAAAATACGTGACATCATTTTATTGGATGGTCCCGTTGAGACAATCTCATATATTGTTTCTATCGGACCCTTAAATGATAATAAGAGATAAAATTTAAAACACATGATTCATTTTTTATAACATTTGAATGTACAATTGGTCATGTTAATCCAAAAATTGGACATTTCAAGTTTAAAATGTTCTCTAGCCTGATAGTTTAAAATCTTATATGAAAGTTAAAATCTTATATGAAGGTTCTATTCAACCTTTCTGGGAGGTTTGACACTTGCAATTTGGACCAAAATGATTACTTATAAGGACTTGTTTGGTAATCAAATTTAGAAATTATTTCATGTTAGTAAAAATTCAAAAGAAAACTAGAGAAGCAGGTAATGTGTTCTCTCCGTTTAGAAGTACTATTTAATTATCCCTTTTGAACTTTTTATCAGGATATTTCATGACGTTAGAAATTTAAGTTTTCTCAAACATACTCTTAATTATTAAAAAAATAAGTCATAGTTGATGTTGTTGGAAAATGCTTATGAGTAAGTATTTTTAGGCACAATTTTAAGTATGATCCCCTTTGTGTTAGTGGTTGGTTTTGAATGATTCGGATACTCCTCCGTGATTAGTTCGAAATGATATATTCATATGCTTAAATTGGTGTTTGGGTGAATGAGAAATTGTTACTCAAAGTTCACCAATTGGTGTTGGAAAATAAAGAGAAAGGAGTTTGTCCCATATGTGAAAGCTATTAGAGAGAAAATGTCTTTATATATGATTACTCATATGTAGATGGGTAAGAGTTATAAAGATAGAGGCTCTCTCTACGTGCGCGCGCAGGGGGTGCAAATCAAAATCCGATCAGGCCTGACTCGTGTGCACCCACGCTTCCTGCGTACACGAATGCCGGACCAAATTGTGCGTGCCCGACCTCCATTAATTAATTTGATACTTCAAACGAAAGGTCTCACACTCATTAATGAGTGATAAATGACATATTTATTTTCCTTCTATAAAAGGCATGCAGTATTTTCGTTTTGAGATATATACACAACATACAGCTTTCGGTTTTAAGGAAAAACACTCATCCTCGGTTTTTCTTTGTTTTGTTTGGGAATAGTTCAAACACTTTAGTGGTTTATTGGTAACGGGTTTTGGTGGTGCCCTTACTCGTTCGTTTTCCGTTGCATCCTGGGAAACAATCGTCTCACGTTCTACTGCACCTTCGGTAGGGGACGAATTTATTTTAAGGAGATTGTTGACATCAACAAGCCTCGGAATAGTGAAGCTGTGGTTCGGTCAGAGGATCAGAGGCAGACGCTTTCATTGGTTCGTCAGAGGCTCGTTGGTCAGAGGCAAGCGCAGACGCTGACGCTTCAGAGGCAGAGGCACAAAGTTGGTCAGAGGCAGACACTCTCCTCAGAGTCAGGGTTCAGTCGTTCTCAGGGTCTGCTGCGTGGGTCTGCTCTCAGGGTCTGCTGTGTGGGTCTTCTCTGTGGATCTGCCGTGAGGGTCTGCTCTGTGGGTCTGATCTCAGGGTCTGCCGATAGGGTCTGCTGGGATGAGATTAAGCCTAATTCGAATTTCCTTGTAACTACCATAATATTTGTAATACAGATGTTATCCTTAAGGGATGTGTTTTGGTGTTGTATGACTCAGAATCTGATCTTCAAGTCTTGAGTTCAAATCCAATTAGTGTGTTTCTGGTAAGAGTCTGTGACAATCGGAGGTTTTACCTGCTCCGTTTAAGTCCGGAATGAATGATTTGACGCCGAGATTTCCAATGATTCCAAAGAAAAAGTCATAGTTGATGCCTATATTGTCTCAATTTGCATTAATTATTGACCCATCTTGTTAAAAGTTTAATGAAGTATAATTCAAATTATGATTTATGAAAGAAGTTTCTGCAACACAAAGCTAAGTTAATTTTAAGTGGAATTGTCTTGTACATAAATAATGATACAACATAATAACCCACTTATTCTTTGTTGCTTATTTTTTCAGTTTCTCTCCATTTGGTGAAATTTTAATTTTTAATAATTAATAGTTCCAAACTTGAAGGAAACGTTCAAGAGATTTGTAGCATCTTTCGAGAAACACAAAGTCTCAAAGAAGCTTTTACATGGAAATTATAAACAATTTTCTGTCATGAAAATGTTTTAAACATGTTTGGTTTTAAAATTATTTCTAAACTTTCAAAATTCGTTTTGGTATATTCATTTGTGTTTTATCAGGAGAGGTAGTTGGAAGTGAAGAAATTTTTATGAAGATACCTATCATTGATTGAGGAGAAAATGAATGAAATGGTTTGAAATAACACACGAAGACGTGAGAATTTCGGTGAGAAAAGAAAAGCAAATGTTGTTGTCATATCTTAGAACTCGGAAACGATCAAAATTAACATAAAAAGAAATCATAAATAAATTTTTATATATTACTTAACTTAATGAGACAATAATTTCATATATTACGTAATATAGTCAAAACTAAGGATATATGTAGCCAATCCCACTTTAGAAAAATTAATAATAATCATTTGTTTGGTTATAATCTCATAAAACTTGTAGACATAAGTCGACTAATCTCATACTTAATCAATGTAGGACAAATGACAAGGTTGGCGAAAGGGTCGGACTTTGAAAAACACATCCCAAAATTCAATTGTTAATATTTTCAAGTTATTAAAAAAAAAACCCAATTTATTAAACTTTGAATTGCTGCCTTAGTGTATTTTTTATACCCGAACTTTAAAAAAAACAAAAAAAAAACATTTCAAAATACGGCTCATTCACCAACCCTAACAATTGGATCACAACATTCCACCAAATTCCGCAATCCCAATACCCATGCACACTAGGAATGATGTTGACTTAGGAACCCATACGTAGAATACATCCTAAAATAACCGGTTAATCACATACTTAGCCAATATAGGACAAATGGACCGCGACACACACCAATGGAACGAATGTCTTTGGCTTTATCACCCAACAAGAATCAAATGTAAATTTTAACTATGCCAACAGTTATGTACAAGGCAAAAAAGTACTTCATTTCGCCTAGCTCATCTATGAAGTTATAATCATATCCATTTGAGTTCTAAAAGATGGAGGAAAAAAATTGCTACTCCCTTCATTAGAGTGCATAAGCATACATTTTTCAAACCCCAGCATGAAAATTCTTAACAAACACTGTAAGCAAACGGCTAAAACTATAAAGCATATAACTAATCAGCTCATTGATCTCAATTCAGATTGTCGAATACGCATATGGAAGTTAGTAAGCATTCTCTCGCTGGGAAAATTTAAAATCAACTAAAATCGGTAACCTTATATTTACATATTAAAATATTGTTCAGCTCGCAAAGTAAGAGTAGTACCGGGTTTTTAATCTGTCCTGTCATAATGCGAAGCATATATGTACTGACTTACCTTCTAACAGGAATGATTATACTGATAGATCATAAAACCAAGTTGAAGCTTCACATGGAAAAATCATGAATGATAATCACGCCAATTTAAAACTGCATGCACAGGGAAGAATTTAAGAAACTAGAGTCAAACTTTCACATTCTAGTCCCAGCACAATCCAGTTTTTATTTCTTTCAAGTTACTATTGATCGACTCAAGTTCTATAATCTAAAAAAAACCGAGGTCATCACCAAGATTAGTTTGACTAAATATACAAAGATCAAATATATATAAAAAAAACAAACAAACAAAAGGAGAAAAACCTTCAACAAATCTGCAGTTTAAGACTCATAATATGCCGTGTTCAGGGTAATCTTATAGAAGGAACCTTAATAAATATACCGGATTAGCTATCTTACTGATCAATCAGAGACGGAACCCTGCACAAAAAATACTAGACACAGCAGGCCAAGGATATCATTTCATCTAACTATGTAGGAGAGACTCAATCTTCACTCATGTCAGCAGATTCCTGTTATTAAATAAACTTTATACAGTGTCCCCAGCATGGTTATGTATAAAAAATCTTTCAGAAGTCCTAGATGAATAAAAATCTAAATAATAAAGGGCGCAAAAAAGAAAGAAGAAAGTTCCTAGAATAAGAAGTGAGATGAAAGAAAACCCACTACAAGCATATTCATTAATAAGAAGCTCAAAAAAATCGAAAGATCACAAAGGATAAGTCATGTAAAGTATGTCAATAATTTTCATTGAACCCAAGACAATGTTTGTCCAAATTCCTAGGAAAGCAGAAGCGGTGACCAACTAGCCTAAATTTTAAGACATAATTTTTTGATCAAAAAGAAAAGCACAGACATGTAGAAGAAGAAATGCTACCTAAGCAAAGGCAAAAGGTGTTAACGAGCCACATGACCCAACAATTGTTCCCTTTCTCTTCCTTATCCAAGCTGTCTAATGTACAATCTAGCATCTCAACTGCTTAACATTCGGAACTCCAAAATGGAAATTGGGTTAGTCCTTAGCTCCACAAAATGCACCTAAACCCAAGGAATTTGACTGTCATATGCTCATGTTTAACCAAAAGATTCTAGAACCACTAAACAAGGGAGCAAGCTACTGGATTGTGGAACCATCATTATTGCATTTCTGACAAATAATCAACTATGAGAAATTAGAAAGTAGTAGGGACTTTGCATAACCTCAACCAACTACAGTAAAGAATTTATATCCTTCAAAGAACTTGTTTTTTCTTCTATTATTTCTCCTTAGCAAGGCACCTAAAACTCATAAACGGCATTTTCAGGTTTACGGCTTGAATATATTTGAGATAATTAGTCCCAAGACTCCTCCATCACGAACATCTTGCTTTTATCAATCTCAACCTAAATTGCCAAAGGATAACGATTCCAGACTCTTTGAAATTTCTAGATAGCATATGATCATAAGTTATTCAGCAGCCATTTACTTGATCCAGAGACATATGCAATAGTCAATCATCAACACTAGTATTTGAGAAACAAGAACGCTTTGCAGCACACATTAACTTAACAACATGTATGTATGTTTCAAAAAACACCAACTAGAATTAAAATCATGAACTCTATTGGAAAGAACAACGTATGCAATCCGTTAACGAACAATATGAACTGAGACAAAGTTTTCACATAACTCTTGATCAAACTTACAGGCTCAGTATCAAAGAATGCTACAAGTAAACTCAAACCACATACCCACTTGACAACCCCTCATAAAAAAGGGAAAAAAATTCAAAGATGAAAAACAACAGTTGATAAGCAGACAGCCAACTAAACATGATTTAATTGCATATATAAACCCCGGTCTCATACTTGTGACCAACCTCATAAAAGTCTGTCTTACCTTCAGTAGCAGGCCGTAGACAGACCCCAGATAATGAGAGCATTCCTTGTGAAGCAAATTTCACATGGCAGACAATGTCCATATCTCCCCCACCATCTTCCTCGCTAGAATCCACAGGCATTCTCACTTTCAATTTACCAGGAGCACCCTTAACAGGAATCTCAGGCACAATCCATTTTAATTCTCTATCAGACCTGTTCAACACAGCTTTAGGCGAAACCTTCAACAATGTAGGATCAACTGGTAGTTTCAATGCAAACGTAACATCATTTAACGGCATTGGCAAATCTGGATTAGAAACATACTGTATCATCACAGAAAGCAACACCCCACTATGTCTTTTTATTAAACGAACTCTCAAAGGCAATGGTGTTAACCTAGGAAGCAAACTATACTTCAAAATCGGAATTGGTTCATCAGATGGAGCTGTTCTCACATGAAATATACCATTACCTAAACTACTAATTATCGAACTCTGCATAACAAATCTCTTAACTGCACTTGTACCCTCAACCCTAAACGAAAACTCAGTATCTTTATCATCCCCTGATGTTTTCTTAGGAATTGTTCTCAAATAAACCACACCCATTAACCCTACTCTAGCAAGTAATGATTCCCTAAACTCCGCATTAACTTGCTCAACAATATACATCTCAGGACCCTTCATTTCAGTCTTTTTCACCAGATTATCAAGCGGGGTCCCTGCACCATCCTTGGCTCCAGGGGGTGGAGCATCTGGTCCCGTTTGCAACAATTCCAGCCCACCAAGACCTTCCTTTTTCGCAATCTTTTTCGGACCAATAAACTCGGAAGCATCCAATCCTCCACCCCAAGCATCACTAAACCCTTCAAAAGTTTCGTCCATCGTAGCCTGCTCATTACTAAACTCAACGCCACCATACTCGCCTTCAAAACCCTCAACATTAATATGCGTTGACTGGGTAGCCTCAGCCGGAGGCAATGTAGTTACTTCCAATCCCGCTAACGCCACCGTTAAATCATTGCTTGAATCCTTATTCTTCTTAAAACCACCCACCAACTCCCGTTCCTTATTTATAGCTTCACTTGCCGCAAACGGGTCTTTCTCCGCAGGTGATTCCTCAGTTTTCTCTAGCTCTTTATCTTGCTCAGCTGGCGTTTGTACTACAAGGGTCGCCGCCACCTCATCACCGGCCGCGATCGTCTCAGCCGGAAGCTCAAACGAAGCGTGAGAGAACGAATCGACCGCCGCTTGATGCTCAAGAGAATGAATTTCAACTGAATTCCACTGATCGGCGCCACGAATCTTGCCCTCTGTATCCAACGCAGAATGAACCATCTTTGCAATCCCCTCTCCGTGCATTGAACCCAACATCGCCGCCAAACGAATGCTACTGACGCCACGTAGGACGATATCAAGCGCCATGTAAATTTCAGCATACTTACGGCTGAGTTTCTCGGGAGTGACGTCAACGCCGCGGCACGCCGTTACGACGACGCTAACGGCTTGATTAACGATGTTGATGCACTCGAAGACGTTGATGGAGTTATCATAATCGGCGTTGGTGATACCGAGGACGTAGATGGAATTAACGAGGCGGTAGACGACGCGGTATCGCGACTCAACGCCGACGATGAGCTGGCCGCTGGAGGCGGCGAGGGGATCGTCGCCGAGGGAGGCGATGGAATCGAGGGCGCTTTCGGAATCAGCGGAGATGTTGGCCGGGGATTGGTGCTGGGGGTGGGGGCTGATGCGTCTGTTGGCGGCGTAGACTTCGCGGGTATGGCGGAAGGCGGAAAGGGCGGCGAGGGCTCGGGTCGGAGGGAACCATTCTCGGGTTTGGAGGAGGATGTCGGATCCGTTTACGGGTTGGAGCGAGAGTGCGAGGCACGACATTTCAGATTTTGAATGGTTCGGATCTAGGGTTTGGATCTAGTGAACTGTGAGCTGAATAATTCAATTGGTTTATTGATAGTCACTATTAATTGTTTGTAATTTTAGCAAACATTGCAGCGATGGGCATCGAATTTGGAAATTATTTTGTTTTTGCAGAAACTGAATTTAGATCGAGAGAGGGCGTGCGGCGACTGCTCCGATTATGGGCCGGAAAATAATGGGCCATCCTGCCAACAGATTTCTGCTAAGTACACCCTAGCAATAATAAATATTGAGAAGGGTGCATTTAGTAACACGGACTAAGAATGCCGTTGCAACACTTTTTTAACAATACGACATCGTTGAGCTGTTGCATTTTCCCAGTAACCAAACATGATTCCAAAGCCGATTCCAGAGTTTGGGGTAAATCGTTTTCAAATTAAATTTTATATATTGTTTGATTTCAACAAATTAAAAAATATAAAGATTAAACTCAACTCAAATTCAATGACTTGAACTCAATTAATTTTTAAAAAAAAAATCAAGTTTCACTTTTAATTATTAAAAACAAATCAAGTGGAATTTTTGCAAACCAATCTAGCTTAATAATTAAATTGTTATTTAATCTCAAATTACTTATTAATTAAACAAATCAATCTCAAATTTAACCAAATGTGAGTCAAATTTTTCATGAACCCCCTTAAATCAATCTTCCAAACACAAAATTAGAAACAACGCAAATTAAAAATTAAGCTAATAATTCTCCTTTAATAGATGAAATATCGATTACAGGAACATTAGAAATTTCACCAACATACAAAAGTCACAAAATCAAAAACCCTAACCCTAACTCTAACCACCGAAACCATAAAGAGTCCTGCCCTGCCTCTTCAAAGCATAAACGACATCCACGTCTTGCGACGAGCGTGCTCAGTGTAAGTAACAGCATCACGAATCACATTCTCCAAAAAGATCTTCAAAACCCCACGAGTCTCCTCGTAGATGAGGCCGCTGATACGCTTGACTCCGCCACGCCTCGCCAGCCGTCTGATTGCCGGCTTCGTGATCCCCTGGATGTTATCCCTCAGTACCTTACGGTGCCTCTTCGCTCCTCCTTTTCCCAATCCCTTACCTCCCTTTCCTCTTCCCGACATATTTTGTTCTCTTCTCTTCTCTTTTTCTTTTATTTTTATGATTTGTTTGTGTTTGGTTTGTTGGTGAAGGTGGAGGGGGTTATATAGGTGGGGAAGTGGAGCGGTGGCCGTTGGATTTTGTAAGATCCGCGTGAGGGGTAGCCTTTGGAATACTAGCCGTTGGATTGGGAAATATTTAATTTGATTGGTGGAAATGATAAGGACCTGGATCTTGGGGGGTTTTCGAAATTGTAATAGGCGGGTGTTTTTTTGAGTGGAATTAAAAGTTATTGAGTTCTAAAGCCTGTTCATTTAGCGCCCTTTTTTTCCACCCTACGCCTAAGAGCCCGCAGAACTTGCGGATACGAGCAACGCCAATAAGATAATTATAACATCTCGGTAATCTGGCGACTACTAAGTTAGGAATGGCATAATACTTGATATATGATCATATAAAATGTGTAGTAGGCTCATGAAATTACTTTAAGCTTATTCGATAAATTTTTTATAGGATCAATACGGAATTCATCATAAGGCTCAATGCTGAAAGCCTTTAGTTTTCGGACCGTGACTTTCTCTTATGATCTCCGATTTTTATGAATTTTATATCGTCGGAAAGCTCGGACAATTATCTATAACTTCCATGTTGAACATTATTCCAAAATCAGATCAGAATTAAGCCAAAAATATGCATTTTTGTAGCTATAATTGTAGCATTCGAGATTCCTCTAGAATCCAATCATATGACTAAATTAAGTGGCATGTGATTGAAATAAATAATATTTTATTTACAAATATCTTTCCCTTCTATTTTAAAAGCTTAAAACTATTCATCAATCTCTCCCAATAACCAAAAAACGTGAGTTAGCTTCAAAAAATTTCTCCAAACTTTTTCTTTGTCAAAGCAAAATCTTGGTGAAATGGTGATGAATCTTCAAGCTTTTCTTGGTCAAGTAAGCTTCTTTTTCTTCTTTCTTCTTAATTCGGAAAATAAGCATTCATTCTTCACTTACGTTTTCATATTTAGGAACCCTATGAATTGGGGTTTTGTTATTTGAGAAGGTTGAGCAAAATTAAAGCACTAATACATGTTTATGATGTTGTTTAGAGTGGGTTGTGTTTAAGTTTGGGTTGAAATAATGTTGATGATGAGATTGTGAATTAGATTGATGGAAATATTAGTTTACTTGTTCTTGATGATTCTGCAGTTAGGGGAAATTAATTATAGTTATATTTAATATATGAGGAGGTGTTATTGTGGTGATAAAATACATGTTGGGTGTTTGATGAAATTTCGGTGATTGTTGAGGTCTGAGTTTTATTTGAATTTCATACATGATAAAGTGTAATTGAAATGTGGAAATACATGATAGAAATGGCTGAGTTGAATAAACGAAATAGGACAGTAAGTGAGGACCTTAGGCAGAGAGAGTGTTTGGCAGCAGTGTATTCTGAACAGCTCTCATTATTTAGGTTAATACATAAATCCTAGACCTCTATTTGCCTCACCATAAATTTTTACATGAACTAAATACATTAGACCTCTATTTGCCTCACCATAAATTTCCACGTTGGTGCAACTACCCCCATCTATGATCATACTACATGACTTCCCATTCACGCTACACCTAGTATGAAATATATTCTCTCCCTGCTGCTCGGTCTCCTCCTCGACTATCTGTGCTGTCAATGCTCTTCTAGACACAATCGACAGGTTATCTAGTGGGTATGTTGCTCCCTCATCATCATTAGCATCCTCTAACGCAGACATCTTATCCTCCACCTCATCATCTGTGGAATCGATATTACCATCATCCTTCATTATTAGTGTTCGCTTGTTGGGGCACTGTGATGCATAATGTCTCATACCCAAGCACTTAAAACACTTTACCTCCTTGGATTTTGGAATTACCACTTTAGACTTAACCTTAAACCTACCTGCCTCCACTTATTTTCCCTTACTTCCATCAGCCTTGGGCTTATTGAAACCCTCATCTCTCCGCTCATTATTAGGCCACTTCCCCCTCCAAGCAGAAGTTCCCTGTGCATTGTATCTAGATGCGGATTTCTTCCTCAATTGTCTCTCTACCTTGATCGCCATATGTAGCATATCATCCAACTCCACATAATGATGCTATTCAACTACACTCGCAATCTCCTTATTTAACCCTCCTAAAAATCGAGCCATTGTGGCTTCTCTATCCTCCACCACATTCGCCTTAATCATCGCTACCTCCATCTATGTATGATAGTCCTCAACACTCTCCGAACCTTGATACAAATGTTGTAGCTTCTGATATAACTCTCTGTAATAGTGGCTTGGAATGAACCTCTTACGCATAAGAGCCTTTAACTCCTCCCAAGTCTTAACTGGCATCTCGTGGTTCCTCCTCCTATTAGTTACCAACTGATCCCACCAAATTACCGCATAGTCTGTAAACTCAATTGCAGCCAACTTCACCTTCTTCTCATCAGAATACCTATGACAATTAAAGATCAGCCCAATCTTCCTTTCCCAGTCCAAGTACGCCTCTGGATCATTTCTGTTGTGGAAAGATGGAATTTTCATCTTGATACTGCCTAGGTCACCATTAATATCATCTCTCATACCATGATCTCTCCTGTCAGGCTCCCTCCGATAGTCATAAGTATGCTCATCATATGCATCTCTCTCATATCTATCTCCAAATATGTCACCAAATCTCTCACCAAATCCATCACCAAATCGTCTATTTTCTCCCCCATAGGCCCTTCTATCTCCTCTCTAAAAACCTCTTCGCTCATCAAACCTCATATCTCGTCTGTCATGTCTCCTCTCATACCGCCTATCCCGCAATCCATACCTATCCTCCTCATCTTCGAACTCATCCAACTCCTCCATATCATCCAGATTATTCTCTGCCTTAACCTCATGTATATGTACCCTAGGTGGTTGTTGCTCTGTCTGTCTCGGCCTAGATTGTAGTGGCCCCTCAACCTTCTTCTGAACACTAGAAAATTAGAGACTAGTAACCTCCATCGACAACCTTTCTATCGCCGCGTTCATAGTTCCAAACATCACTCGGAACTCAGCCATATTTTGTTCCATGGTTTTAAACCTCACATCCACGTCCATATCTTTCTCTGCCATCTTACTTAACAAATGGATTAGTAATAACAAGGAAAAAAAAATTAATTAATTAATTAAATAATGAAACCTCACAGGCTCTCGTGTTTCACTCTCTCTCAAACACTCTATTCGAAAAATTACCTTCGTTCAATGTCGAACGCTAACCACCAATTGATTGCACAATCCGTATGTAGTCCAAAAGTCAGCAAAATCCAAAATGAATCAAAGGAATAAGGGTATCAAGTAATATAAGACGTGACTCGAGAAACAATAACGAAACTCGATCAAGGAAACCTAAACTAGAATGCAAAAGGAAATAAAATAAACAGGATCAAATTTTGTTTTTTTTTGTTTTTTTTTTTCACAAACCTAATGACAATGGTCAAATCTCAAAGTCAAGGCATGGTGGATTAAGTGACAGAGGCGTGGGCTGATTTGCCCCTTTTTTTTTTTTGCACTTCAATACTGCAATTAATATTGCAGAACTTTGTTTTAATGGCCAACAAACAAGCAAAAGGCAGAACTGTGACAAGCCTAATTTTTTTTCCTTGATACGAAACCGGATACGAAAAGACGAAATCTGATCCAAGATCCTGTAGACCCCCAAAAAAAACCTGTCATTGAAAACCCTTGGAGATAACCTCATATGAATTTTGCCAGCAAATTGGTCGCCACAAAGGATGCTAACCATTTGATAAGTCTTTGTTCAATCACTGAACGATGATAAAATTTTCTTAATCTCAAAGAAATTCATTATTCACGCTCAAAATTATAGGGTGCTTCATTAGGAGTTGTTTTTTAGTTTAAATAATGACATACTCAAACCCTAAGAGAGCCAAAAGACTAAAATAGCCATAAACTACCCATTATCAACTAAAAGCCCACAATTCCTAATTCTAGCCCATTTTGAACCTATAAATAACTAAAATAAACTAACCCAAATAATAAATAAAACGGCCGTCCAAGTTGGTTCCATACATGCAAATAAATAATAAATAATCTTAAACGAACTAAATCGATACATGCTGCTCCTCGATGACTTGGGTCAAGTGTATAACTCTTGAACCCTCTTCCTTGAAGTCCAATTGGTCTCGAACCTGCTTGTTCAATTCAGCTACATGATGTTGGGCCAGGCCTGCTGATAAGTGTGGTTTATACCCACTTATTATGGCATTCTCAGCTTATTATTTTGTTATAATTCGAGATATTTAATATGATTTATAATTTATTTTATGTTTTATTTATAGGAGCATTAATATATGGATCAGGGAATAATTGCACGTGTTTTGGGAACTTTCGGGAAGACACAGGACGAGCAGGGAAGAATGGCGCCGGGGCGCCAAAATCCCATACAAGTTCCAGGGAGAATGGCGCCACGGCGCCATTAACCACAAGCAATGGGCGCCGCGGCGCCCATTCATGGAGTAACATAGGGCGCCGAGGCGCCAATGAAGAGAGCCAGGCGCCGCGGCGCCCTAAATTGTCAATTCTCATACAAAATGCCGAGGATTATGCGCCGCGGCGCTGCGAGAAGACCTGACACGTTTCGGGAAAGTGATTTTAGGGTTTTTAATAATCCTAATGCCACCCAAAGACTCCCAGACTCAACTATAAATATAACATTACATCCAACACTCAAGAGGAGGCTAATACAGAGTACAAAATACAGAAATAAATATTTTTAGAGATCCAATGAGAGGATTGAAGAGCGACAAGAAAGACAAAGGCTGTAATATCCGGAGAGGAAGAGATTCAATTCGGGTTTTATCTCTTATTTCTTTCTTAAAACTCTAATGATTTCCATTAGATTCGTGGCTTGATTATTTATTGTTGTAATCTTTTGTCATGAATTTACTCCTTAATTTTGGAGAACGATTGTAATCTATGCTCAAACCTTGTATTTTATTTATCAATTTTGTTATGAAGTTTTATTAATTTATTTATATCTTTTGAGTTTAATGCTTCTTGATTGTTGGCCACAATTTGGGATGATGAATGTTTAGAATCTATCACTCGAGAGAGGGGATTTTGAATAGATCTAGAGAATATGACCTATGATTTTATAGAGTTCGAGAGAATCTGTAGTTCTTTGAAGTCGTTATATAGATTCACAATCGTAATGAGTTGTTAACTATTGGATTTTTATAGAGATATCGAAGTCTGTAGTTAATGATATTTTCACTCGGCACTCGATAGAGGGAATGAATATTTTAGGATCTTGACTTATAAATAATATAACTGAACAAAGATTAATTGGCATAACAAATACATAGGTGACAGCTAGGTGAAATCAGGATCCAGAATCTCTATCGTATTAGTTCCTCCTATTTTATTATTTTTATATTTTATTTATTTATTAAAATCTTTATTATTTATCGTTTAAATAAAGTTAGGATTATCAATTGTAGTACTTAGTGCGAGTTAACGCAATCCATGTGGGTTCGACACTCTTAACTCATATTTATACTAAAACTTGACACCGTACACTTGCGGTACGATATAAAAATATCACAACAAGTTTTTGGCGCCGTTGTCGGGGATTGTTTGTTTAATTCACATTAATACTACTACCAAGTAATTTTAGCTTTAATTTAGATTTTTATTTTGTATTTAATTTTTACTTTATTTTCTTATTTTTGTCTTCGATTTTATTTTTATTTTTTATTATTTAATTTTATTTAATTTTTATTTTTATTTTTTTTTATTGATTTTTATTTTTCTTTTGGTGCTTCAGTGAATGCGAAAAGCCACAAGTCTCAATTCGCTCCTGTTTGATCCTGAAATAGAAAGAACTGCGAGGAGACTAAGAAAAGAAAGGAAAATCGAAAAAGAAGCAATGGCAGCTGAAAACATAGAGAACAACCCACGCCATGTGGCAATCAGAGATCACTTCAAACCGGTCCTTGATGATATATGCTCTGGGATTGCCCATCAACCAATCAACGCCAACAGTTTTGAGTTAAAACCTGCATTGATCAACATGGTACAAATGAATCAGTTTGGGGTTCAGCTGTAGAGGATCCCAACTTGCACTTAAGGATGTTCCTGGAGATCGCAGATACCATAAAAGTAAATGACGTGAGTAAAGAGGCTATCAGGCTACGCTTATTTTCATTCTCTTTACGGGATAAAGCGTGGGATTGGCTGCAATCAATACAGACAGGGAGTATCATGACATGGCAGGATATGGCCACAAAATTTCTTGAGAGATTCTTTCCACCAGCTAAATCAGCTCAACTGAGGGCAGAAATCAGTGTATTTAAGCAGCTGGAAACTGAGACTTTGTATGAAGCATGGGAGCGCTTTAAGGATTTACTACGAAGATGCCCACATCATGATTATGCAGATTGGGTCCAGATTCAGTTGTTCTATAATGGGTTGAATGGTCCGAATATGACTGTGGTTGATGCAGCAGCTGGGGGAGCTCTATTCAGGAAATCAGCTGAGGAAGCGCGCAATTTATTGGAAGAAATGGCCATTAACCATTATCAATGGCCAAGTGAACGCGCTACGGTAACCAAAGTGGCTGGGATTTATGAAGTAGACCCTCTTGTGGCACTTACAGCTCAGATTTCCACCTTGGCCACTCAAGTAGCAGCCCTGACAAAACCACGAGTATCATCTATTGAATCAGCGACAGCTACAAATATGCAGTTAGTGGAAGGAAACCCGAACATTGAACAAGTCCAATATGTGAACAATCGGAACTTCAACAGCTATAGAGGAAATCTTATGCCTAATCGTTATCATCCAAACCTGTCATATGCTAACACAGAGAATACCTTGCAACCTTCTTCTGGTTTTGACTATAGAAAAGATGAGCAGAAATCTTCCTTAGAAGAATTCGTGAGCACGTTCGTTGCTAGTACTTCAGCGAGATTCGAGAAGACTGAGTCAAGGCTAAATAATATTGAGACACACATGGAAAATATGGAGGCCACAATGAAGTCCTTAGAAACACAGATTGGGCAGATTGCATCATCCATAACCAAGCAACAGTAGGGGGATTTGAATAAACTGTCACAGCCACCAAGCTATCTTTTTCATGTCATAGCAGTCAGTGGATACAAAAGAAGAAGCTACCATAACCATTTGGGTGGTTGCGTCTGGCTGAAGACGTTAAACTTAGCGCTAGCGGGGAGTCAACCCTTGCATTTCTTTTATTATTATTTTCTTTACTTTTTATTTTATTTTATTTTATTTTATTGTGTGCTATTTATTTATTTGCATTTTATTTATGCAGGTAGCACGAGACACACAACGCCCGCGCAACCAAATTCCAACCAGCAAGAGTCTGATCAACTCCATGCACGGTAGTGTTGTTCCTCACTTTTGCTCTTGATATTTATCTTACATTGAGGACAATGCAAATTTTAAGTTTGGGGGTGTGTGCATGTTGTTTGCTTGCTATTTATTTGTTTAAATTTATTGAAAAAATAAATTGTTTTAGTCTTTGATAGTAAAGCATAAATCATGTGATGATATTGTTTGTTTATGAGTGAAATTTTAGAAATGATAAGTGCCCAATTTACTTTTATCTGATGCCTTGAATAACTGATCTATGTTAGACTCGTAAGCACTTAAAAACAGGTTTTTAACAGTAAAACTTAAGTAGTTGACAATGTGACTAGTTGAAGAAATTGCATATCGATGAATGACCGTTTGCTTAGATATCTATCTTGATTTGCTAGTGTTATGAAGTATGGTATAGAAAAGAAAAAGAAAATGTCTCTAAGAAAGAAAATAAACCACCTATAACCGATAAGCGTGAAGCTACCCATGGGCGAGTATTAGGACCACCATGAGGAGAAATGCTACCTTAAAGGGTAGGTGAGTTGAAAAAAAAAATGCAAAAATGAGAAAAGAAAAAAAGAGACAAGAAAATAAAAGAAAAACCATACCATACCGAACATAATAAGGAAATTACAGAACATAATTGAGATATCTAGGTTGGTTTGACCCATCGATTCTAATTTTTAAACGAAATCATTGAGTTAGCTTACTTAAGATCAAAGCTGTGAATGAACCTTTACACACACACACCGTGAGTCTAGCTTAGATAATTTACTCGAGAATTTGGATTCGAGTTGCAATTGCGTACTTTGAAGATTCTTTGATTTCATTTATAAGCTTTCTTTGAGGAAAAATTTATGTGCAACTATCGGACTATGTTTTGTTATTTTTTTTATTTTTGCATGATTGTGTGTGAATGACGTTTGTGGGTGTCGTCGTTGTAAGCCCTCACGAGACTATAACTCGTCCACTAGGGCCGCCTAGGGGTTTAAAGGCTTGTTGCATATGCTAAATGCAATCGTGATCCCTACGAAAGTGGCTTAGTTAATTTAGTAATTTTTATTTGTTAATTTGAACTTAGTTTTTATTTTTATCTTTTGCTCGGGACTAGCAAAACCTTAAGTTTGGGGGTGTTTGATAAGTGTGGTTTTTATTAGTGTGGTTTATTCATAGCGTTCTTGATCTTCCGAGCTCTGTGTCTTGTAATTGGTCCAACTGACACGTGGATTGGATCAATTATGGTCTGGACCGAACCAGGTGCAGCTAGGATCACATCACACCTACATCGCATACCGCATCTGAATTGCCATGGCACTGTGAGTGGATATTTTTCTTTTATCTATAAGTATTTATTTCATAATTTTAACTATGTTTTCAGATTATGATTTTGCATATCTTGATTTGATTAACCTATACTTGAAATTGTTGATTTCAAGCGAGTTGAATATTTTGATTTAGGCTTTTAATAAAGCTTGGTTTCATATTAATATTTTGATGATGAAAATGATTTCAAATGTATGATTTTATGATTTTGGAGGCATGAAGGAAAATTCACCTTAGATGCAACTTGATTCAGATATGGAGATATAGACGTGTGCACACGTGATACAAGACTAGAGATGACATATGCCTCTAGATCCTGGGTATTGGGCTAGGGGGACTGTGAGTACAATGCCACTAGACCTGGATTTCAGAGACAGGTTGTTAGCACCACTGTTTACTGGTTTAGTGGCTTGAGGGACTGTGCGTACAACTCCCCAAGACCACGAGATTATTGTACATGATGACCGATGATATTCTTATAGATGATTTTACATATGTTTTGTGAATGATTTTCACAAAGGTTTTGAAAAGAAAAATCCTGACTTATATCTTATGGATTCAGAGACAGACTTTTGAGACATGATTCTTTAAAGAGAATTGTTTATTAAATGAGTTATCAAGAGAACTCACGATTTAGAGAAATCACATAAAATGTTTCAGAGCATAAGAGACTATTTCTTGAAATGATTTTGATTTTAGAACCATGAATTTTTATAAAGTATTTCAGTTTCATTTTGAACTGTTCACTCACTAGGTCGTTCAAACGACCTAACCCCTCACTCTCAGTGTTTTTGTTTTGCAGGATCTCCTAGAGGACAAGCTCGAGAGGACGGATACCGTTGGCAATCACTTGAGTGTTGAGTCCACCAGATTGTGTCCAGAAGTCAGCATAGTCAATGTCAAGTAAAGTTGCATGACATACATTGCATAGTTTCAGTCTTTGAGTGTGTCAAACATCAGATTTGTAATGTA
The DNA here is from genome assembly GCA_019454045.1 of Zanthoxylum bungeanum. Taxonomy (NCBI): domain Eukaryota; kingdom Viridiplantae; phylum Streptophyta; class Magnoliopsida; order Sapindales; family Rutaceae; genus Zanthoxylum; species Zanthoxylum bungeanum. Next base: position 388,077 of record SKCR01021653.1, read on the forward strand.
AAGTACATTTAAGTTCATTGTATGGAAACTTGAGATGCAATTATATGAGTATTGTATGAGGCATTAGACCATATGCATGAACTTATGTTTGTGATGAGTTTGATAATATTGAATAGTTAGATAATTTGAGGCTTAAGGGGATAGTATGGCCTATTCCATGCCGGTAATATTTTCCAGATTGGGGATGTTACAATAATAGGGACAAATGTAATTTAGGGGTGATAATTTGAGTTATGATTCATTTATTCGTTAGATTTAATTCGTTTTAAAGTGAATACAAGTTTGAAAAAAATGAATTCGTTTAATAAATGTGTCGATTCGTTTATTAAACAAATCGAATACGAATTTAAGCTCATTGATTCGTTTATTTGTTTTATTTTTTTTTCTACTAGTTATTATTATTTTTCAATTAAAATTTGAGAAATTATGGTTAATTACCATAGAAAAATAATATTATAGATATTTGGTGGCTAATAATCATATTTATATATTTATGAAGAATTAATGTAAATAAATTATGATAATTTATGTTATTGAATAATAAAATGACTAAACAAATATTCATATTTGAATCGTTTAATAAACGAATTGAAAATGAATCATGATATTATAATTCGTTAATCGAATACAAATCGATCACAAATGGCAGCTGCGATTTAAGGGTGGCAACGGGTCGGGCCGGGCCCGGGCTTTGACAAGCTCGGCCCGAGCCCGGCCAACAAAAAAAAAAAGCCCGGGCCCGAATTTTAAAAAAAATTAAAAATATAAAATACATTTACACTATATACAAAGACAATTTATAAATAAATCACAAGTTTCATTGATAAATTAATAATTTAAATGCTAAAAACAAATAAAAATGATACAAACATATTAAAAATATATATATATATATGTTTTTTTTTTGCCCGGGCCGGGCCCGAACTCGAGCCGGGCTTTCATTTTAAGGCCCGGCCAGGGTCGGGCTTCGGGCTTTTCTGCCACCCTTACTGCGATTAGTGCATCCGAAGCTTGTGGAGATGTGAAGAGGCAGAGGCATTGAGATTCGACTTGCAGATAGCAAAGGACATAGGAATGTGATTAACTTAATCCTAGGGCATTCCCCATCCCCATGACTCATGAGCCGCCACCGCCAACTGAACCACACTTTTCGCCCCTCCCATGACCACAAACCGTATAATTACATATTTGTTCAGAGCGTACACTCCGTTCACCAACTGCTCGATATAATGCATGAGATAGAATCTTTAATAAAAAATTCTTCAAACTCAAGATTGCCCACCCATTAGGCTTATTGTAATTAGTTCCATTGCTGCGTAGTTTCGATACGACTTTGAGAACACCATGGATGATCTCAAGAAAAGGTAGTCATTTTTCACATTCTCATAAAGATTTTTTCTATAGCAGAGGTTCAAATGAACTGATACATATAGCTTGAAAACAAGAAGAATGCCTTCAATTTTGGAATCTCTGTTCAACTGTTTCATGGCTAAGGGAAAATAGTCATTTGGTTACAACTTACAAACAATTCCCTTGAGCTCTCCAAAGAATATGATACAAGCACAGAGCCAGAGCCAAGGAGAAGTTTAATACAACCAGTATAATATTTATGATATTTTGCAGATCCATTCTCCAAGCATATCAAGTACGCAAAGTGTTGAAAAATTGAATAACATGAGAAGAATAAACCAAGGCACAAAAATTCCTATATAACTCTACATGTGAGTTACCATTGCATATGGGAATACCTATAATGGGCAACATCGTCGCATTAATCAATGGCAATGATGAGAAAACCAACCGAGACATACATGAGAAACACAGGATAGAGGGCGAGGGCTTTCCTTCTTGGGTTCACAGCTGAACTCATGAACGGATAGGCAGCCCATGAGCTCCAAGCCAATGTCACACACACAACAATCACTTTCAGTAGCACATTGTCCTTCAACATGCATATCAAGGCTCCAATATCAAGGGGGAACAGACAATAACCAAGAAGAGACAGACTCTGGAAGAAAATTATGTGTCCACCCTGAAACAATCAAAATATTCACCTAGTCAAAGTCTACTCAACAAGCATGAAGGCTTTGGAATTTCAAGATTTTAATGTAACGTATTAAGCGTTTTTAGTTTCTCTTTGACCATGTAGGAAAAATGTTCTCAAATCCAATAACTTTCAACATCTAAAAGGAAGTAAACTGTAAAGAGAGTGTGAGAGAGAGACTATTACCAACAGCAGCACATTCAATGTCAAGATCACAGCACCAGCAGCAAGTAGGGCAAATGCAACAGCAAATACCTCAGACTGGGAGATAATTAGGTAAAAGTAAAAAGTCAGTAGATTAAGAAAATTTACTTATTTTTCTACATGAATCAAATTTCAGGATCTGTATCTAAACATAAGATATGAAGAAATGCCATCAACGCATTTAAGAGAGGAAAATCATTTTGTATACGCATAACTATATGCCGACCATCATATCAAACTGAAAAAGGAAACATGCCACCATAGGCTAACAAAAATTTGCACATCTATATTGAAATACAGTTTAACTATATCACCTTAACCCCCAAAACCTAAAAGGTAAGACTCCTGACTCCTATTCTTTACGCTTTAGGGATAGCCATTAGCCCATAACAATAAACCTTCATAGATAAGTGTTAGGAACCACAAAGTCCATAAGTATATGGATGTCTAATCTTGGCAAGAGATTCCCTTATTTTACGATGTCATCCAGTTCAACGAAAAGATACAGGCTCTTCAAGGTAATTCTAATTCAATCACCTAAAAATGCCGGGTGAAACATGGAACAACCAAAAAAAAAAAGCTTTCAACCTATCTGGCTATCTCAACAATTGGATAAACTTAACTTTACGCGTCGTTAATGTAATCTTTCGTATGATAACCAATCACAATATGCTAATTTCTGTATAAACTGAAACTATCCATTAAACAAGATCTAAGCTATTGTCAAAGATCAATTAATAGGACTAAAATGCAAAAAGATATAAAGATGACCTTCTTGACAGAGGCGGACCAAGAAAGAGTGAGGCCCAGAAAAACTATGAAGAAAAAGGGACCCCACAGATCCCAATCTCTTAGCGCCTTGCCGGGATCTTCCCTGTATGGATTCGGAAACACAACTAGCTTCAAATTGCTCACAATTCGCGACAGATCTCTCTTGACGGTGTCCCAGACCGGCTCGGTCAGCGTGTTGGGGGGTGAACCGAACCCGGTCGAGGCGATATTGGGGCGGGGGCCGCCAGAAATAGTGGATGGCGGGAGGGCGGGAGGGGCGGGGACAGATGGCACCTTCTGATTGGAGAAGGCTGGGGGAGGAGGGGGGACGTTTGATTGTACGAACGGTGCGGAAGAGACCGGAATTGTCGCCGGCCGGGAAGGGCTCGGGGGCCGCGCCGGGAGTACGGTGGCTGGGCTGGAGTTGATTAGGTTTTCGATCTCGTCGATGTCGGATTGGGAGGACGCGTGGAGAGGAATTGTATCGTTGTCCACGTTTTGCGACATTTTCGCGGAAGTGTGTTAGAATTTTGTTATTTTCTCGGGAAAGTGACGAGATCTAGGAGAGGGAAGTGAGGGTTATCAGATGAAATGATTTAGTGGAAGCATTTGGGAATTTTTGATATTCAGCATTGGGCAATTTGAGTTTATTGGAAAAAAATTTGAAATTTTGACCCAAAAGCGAAATAAACAAAAGATTGTGGGGTGACTGATAAAAAGGAGTAATTGTAACAGTACTATTACTGTTTATTTTTTATCAATAAAAGAATCGTTTTTCTATTTATATTAATTAGGTCTAAGCCAGATCGCAGTACGGTTCCGAAACCGAATCGATGATTCCAGTTCCTTATGAAGGAGGAATCAAAATCAAACCCTATAATATATTGTCCAGGTCGATTCCAGTTCCGATTCCTCTTTTTATTTCGGTTCAGAATCGGTTCAGAAATCGGAACTGTAATTGATTCATATAACTTTTTTATATAAATTAATTTATTTTATTGATATATAAGTTAATTTATTAAATAATCTCATTATATATTAATGATTAAATTATAAGCATTTTATAAAATATAACATGAGTGTTAAACATTTATGGAATTATTTTAGTAATTAGTTCATATTACACATGAGAACAAATTCACTTTATGATACAACAAAACTTAGAGATATTACACGACACTTGTTGCATCTTTACTTGATAACTTTTTTTTTTATATGAAAATTGTTATTTTTATAATCAATTTCCTCCCCATATTATATATATATATAATTTCTCTCCAAAAGACATTATCTTTTGTTAATATTTTTCTGTAACTATATCTCATTATTAGTTAATATGCACGACCTTCTCATTATCATGACAATATAAGTCAGAGTGTTCTTTTTGCATCAATGTCTCATTGTCGTGTCAATGAAAAAACATTATCGCGACAATATTAGTCAGAATACATTTTTATGTCGCTAACTCTCATTATCGCGACAATGGAAGTGTAATAACCAAACCAACATATATTTATGTTATTCATATAACATCTTACATTGATAAATTATCCATCTTAACCGATGGTAGATATATCTCTCTAAAAATAAATGGGGAAAAAAAATATATCTCCCTAAATATGGAGATAGGATAGCGTACATTTTTTAACTACTCGAAATATACTCATGGATTGTATTCTCATAATATATAAGATTTTCAATAGATCTATATTGTAATATCTTTATAGATAACAACAATTTGTCACAAGTCACAATTCTTTTAAGAAAAATATATTTGAAATAACTAAAATAATCTGCTGTTAAGTATACAAAGATACAGAGTATCGTTTACAACTACAAATGACAATTTGATGAATTTAAAGAGAGAAAAGAACACATTTGATACAAGTAAGTAAATTATACATTTATTTAATAATTATTATATATTTAGGGACTTGGATGTTATTATCGTAATAAAGTATAATGCATGCTAATGCTTTTACGGAATCTTATATGTATTTTTCTTTCTTAATCTTATACTATTTATTATCATAAATTTATTGGAAACTCGCTTTTGGAATATCTAAATTTAGAACAAACTGAATTAATGATATAAAAAAATAATAATAAATTTGAGTTTTATCCACTAATTACCATAAGAATTAATTTAATTATTAATTGTTAAATGAAAACATATTAAATCCTAACACACAGAAAAATTAAAGCCTTATTGACCCTTGTGAGAAGGGAAATAATTTACTTGGATGATTGCCAAAGGCTGTAGTGTTTACAATTAGGAAAATGATAGTTATATAAAACGATAACAAAATAATTTTGGAGCAGTCGAGAATTTTATCTATTAGGTTTACATTTATGTGGGGTGATTTGACGGCGGAATTTATAATATTTCTAAAAAATCCTAAAATTACATAATTTTGCATATTAAGAAAAAAATTTGAAAATAAAACAACTGACCAAAACTAGATTGGTTTTTATTTTTTTCTGGGCTTGAGAACATATATTCCTTCGTGAACGAAATACTAAGTCACTTGTGTTACATTATTTGGGCAATTATTTTTCGGCCCTCATATTTAAAATGCTTATTGACAATTCTAATTCGGTCGATGCTTTGATCATTTCTATATGATCCTTGTTAATAATAAAAGGGAAAATGTTTACTCTTCTCATTTTTATTTTTCATAATTAATTAACAATTAAGTTTTTGTTGTTATAAAAATAACAATACAAAAGATAAATTGTCTCCAAGGGCCATTATTTGGTAGTATAAGGTTCATGATCTCACCTTAATGTCATTGTGTTTTACTGGTATATTTTTCATTATATTTTAGTGACATTCTAATTTCAACCAGTTATATATTTTAAAGAAAGACTGAAATATATGTCAATAAAATATCGTAAAAAAATTACTCCTAGAATTATTGGTGCTTAAAATTTCAAGCTCAAGCAAAAACAGGCCTCGTGGCTCGTGCTCAATTAACAAGCATCGATAAATAAGCAATTAAATATTACTTTACATTTACTTGAACTTGTCCACCAAGTTTTAATTAGGATAAGTAAAATTTTATAAAATAATTCGGATTATTGGTTTTAAAAATAGAGTTGCCTTTTGACCGAATACACTCTTCATCAATTCAAACTTGTAATTATCATCAAACGCGTTACTTAATCTTATACGCATGCTCAGCTCCTCCTCTTTAAATAAGAAATTTAATTCTTTAATCATTTCAATGCATCTTTTGTTTCTCAATCAAAAAAAAAATTCTTTAAGCCCCACATCCAAATTTATATTCATCATCAAAATCGAATTAATTATATTATCTCTCTGATATATATATTTTTTTATTATTATTTTATATGGCGTCTAAGTGGTCGATACTTAATCGCCTAAGGAACGCAGTACGGAAGGTGAAGTTCTTGCTAAACTTCAATGTTAATCGGTGGCGTATCGCCTCGATCCTCGGAGCTCCGTCAGGGAAACGCCGGCTGAGTTTTAACGATCGGCCTGGTTTAAGAGCATGCACAAATAATGATGATGATTATACACTGCATGATTCTTCTCCTGATTCAGTAGGCTCTTCTTGTTCCGGCTCTCACAGTCACAATTATAATCACAACCATAGGGAGCTTCACAGAACCATTAGCTATCCCTCTGAAGACGACATTGATAAGAGAGCAGAATTGTTTATTGCAAATTTTCATAAGCAGCTTCAGATTGAGAGACAGATTTCTTTGGAGCTTAGATATTATAGAGCTAATAGCTTTGAATTTATCTCTCCTTGATTTTTTTTGGCAGGTTTTTCCATTATAAATTTGCACAAAATTTTATTTCTTGGGATTTTTTTCCCTCTTTTTGGGTCATATTGTCGGATCCTTTTTTTTTTTAAACTTTCCTGTTGTTTTGTTATTTGATTGATTTATTAAGCTGCTCAAAGTAACCAGGTCCATATACATAAAATGTAATTGATACAATATTATATGTTATATTATATGTCGAATTATAAGATTAGGTTATGATAATGGATTAAGGATAATAAAGATTTTTTCAAATTAATTTTCAAATATTTTCGATTAATTGTAAATGACTTAAATCATTATTGGACTGTCTAGATGTAGTTTCATGTGAGAGCATATAGTGGATTTAATTTGTCTTCATTTTTCTACAGCTTCAAATCCCATACCCCCATGTGCTTGCATCCATTAACAATTGTGAAAACATTATGTGAGAGAAGGAAAAAAAATGCTAGATGTAAGGTAAGCCATTTAAAAACCTAGGTGGATTTAGTTTGCCCTAAAAATAATTGTTGGTCCTTTAAATAGCATTATAACCTCTTTTATACTCTTAAAAAAAAAAAAAAAATAAAAAAAAATAAAAAAAAAAAACAAACTCTCTTTTCTACGATTTCCTAAAACATTTTAAATTTTAGACATGTATTGTGGTTCTATATGTTTATGGATCTGTAACAAAACGATAAGGATAACCGTTTACAAGCCAGACGACATATGCTCTTTGATCGCACCATCTACTTAAGTGTCTAAGTTTTGGAGAAAATCTTCTATGCAACAGTGGTACCACGTCATCCATGCAACAAGCCAATCATCCACTGCCACGCGTGCTAAAAATTAAAAAATAACTAAAAAATAGGTGAAAAAACTCTACATGTCATTTTTTAATTCGCTTGTGGTACCACGTCACCCATACCACTGTTGCACCAAAGAATCTCTCGTTTTGAGTTGCTTATTTTTGCGGGAGCTCTCCCATGTTGAATTTAGGAAATATATTTGTGGGAATTAAATTAGGTTGGATTAGATATTTAAGTCCATCTAAACTCACAAGAGCTAAAAACAGATAAGATAACCTCGATATGAAGTGTAAAATTATATATTTTTCATTATTAAAATAATTTAGCATTTAAAAGGAAGGAAATGTATTAATAGCACATGAGAAAAAAAAAATCTGATTATGGTACAGAAATCTCTGGGAACATCATGTCGTTGAAACAATGTTATATATAATTAATTAGTGGCCAAAATTAGTGGGTTCACTGAAGAGAGACTACATCTAGTCTTTGTCTATAGACCCGGCCGGCGTTCGGTTCCGGTTCGGAACCGAACCGAACCGGCCGGTTACCGGTTCCACAAGTGTGGAACCGGAACCGAACCGGTTAGGTTCCGGTTCCACACTTAAGTGGAACCGGAACCGAAAACCGAACCGGAACCGAACCGTTCGGTTCCGGTTCGGTTCGGTTCCTTTTTTTTTTTAATTAATTAAAATAAAAAATGAGATTAAATTTATAAAAAAAAAAATTTATTACATTGAAGAGCTTGAGCTTAAATTTTTAAAAATTTAAGTTGCCTACGTATCCTCCAAGGGTGAGAGGAATCAAAGCTCACGTAGTTCCATTACAAGTTTTAGTCTTTTAGACATATCCCATTTGTAAATTATAATTTTACAATTATCAATCATCATTATCGGTTGATCATTCGGCTCCGGTTCCGCTTGCACTTGTTGCAGAAGCATTATCGAACAAATCTTCACAATCATCGGGGGCATCTTCTTGTTGTCTCAGATCAGCTCAAGTCCAATCATCCACACAAGCTGTTGCTTCTAGAGTGCTTGGATGTAATGAAGATCGCCTACCTTCCAATATATTACCTCCCAAGCTGAAGGCTTGCTCAACCGCAACGGTGGAAATAGGTGCTGCGAAGATCTCTTTAGCAATAATAGATAAAACAGGATATATATTTTGATGCCGGTTCCACCATTCAAGGATTTTAAAATTTTTACTGCATAAACTTTCATTAGAAAACTCAAAATTTGTAGATAAATAATTATCTAATTCAGGGTTATTAGTTGTCGTATCCCTAGCTTTTTTATTTCATTGCAATAACCAACGATCCCCTGCGCTAAGTCTTGTTTGAATTACCGTTCGCTACTACTAGATTGACCTAATGTTCCTAAGTTATATCTTACAATATAATCATTAAATAACTCAAATAAATCATTTCTTAATTTCGTCATTAATCTAGTAATGTCAATTTCATCTAATATTCCTAAATAACCATAATAAGCTTGTAAAGCACCATTCAAACCTTCTAATTTAAATCTAGGATCAAAAACAGCAGCAATAAGATAACATAAAGGAATTTCTCTAAAATAGTTTAACCATTTTACCTTCATAACAGTAATGGCTTCTAACAAAACAATATCATTAGGATCGCTACTGTCAACATGCTCATCGAGAGTGCCAACAATATTTAAACTCTCAAGAAAAAATAAATGTGTTGTAGGATAATAAACGCAGCTAAAAACTAAAGTAGCATCATTAAAAACTTTTAAAATATCTAAAATTTTTTCACAAATATCCCATTGACTAGGATAAAGTGTGATATTTTGAACATGTTGAGAAAAAAAAACTACATAATGCATCTTTGTATTGAAATGCTTGACATAAAAGAAAATAAGTAGAATTCCAACGTGTTGGAACATCTCTTGAAAATTAATCGGTTTAATACCATTTATTTTACAAAACTTGGTCAATTCTCTCCTAATTTGAGAATATGACCAAATACAGTTAAGTGCCGTTTTAATTGGATCAAGGAAAGGTGATAATAATTTTAGACCGTCTTGCACACATAAGTTGAGGACATGACATGTACAACGAATATGAAAAAACCGACCCCCTAAATTTGATTGACATATTTCTTTTAAATCATTGATGGATGCAGTATTTGCAGATGCATTATCAAATCCAATTGTTAAAATTTTTTCTCCTAAACCATATTCATAAAAATTACCTTCATCATTCTATAAATATTATGTGCAGTATGTTGGTCATCAAAAACTCTAAATGCAATAAGTCGTTTTTGCATGGTAAATGATGCATCAATCCAATGACAAGTCACACCCATGTATGAGTGTGTTTGCCAATGATCACTCCAAATATCATAACATACAGAAATACGACATTTCATCTCTTTAAATATTTCATTTAAAATAATTTTACCATCTTTGTATAATTTAAATATATGACGTTTTGTTGTGTTTCGAGTCATTCTACATGCAGAAGGGTTTAAAGCATTATGCACGTAATTAGTAAAATGAAGTTTTTCACCAAAGCTTAAAGAAAGATGTGCCATACAAGTTAATTTCGCAAATTCTTCTCTATTTTTTGCATCAGAATATTTAAATAAATCTAAACACTCGTACCTCTACTTGATGATGCGTACCTGGCCATTTGAGTTTGCGTCGTATCAATGCCAAATTCAACGGATGATTTTTCCATGTGCTTGATCATATGCCATATCCACCAGAAAATTTGTAGATAACCCCACAATAGTTGCAAACTGCTCGTTGTGAATCATCTTCTAGGCGTTCCAAATTAAAATGAATTTTGAAAATATCCGAGGACCGAGCCTTAATATCTTCTCCGTGATTGTGCACTGACACTAGGGCCGCTCTCTTGGGTTGGCATATTTGACATTATGTTCTCAGATGAGCTTGCCATTTTTCGTTTGAGAAATTAGGAAGAAAAATAAGAAAATTGAATAATTGCAATTGCGAATAACAGAATTATAGAAAATGAGAGAGTTGAGAATTTGGTGTGATGAAATTATGAAAAATGAATCCTATTTATAGAATTTTAGAATTTTTTTCATACCAAAATGCCCCTAAATATAACCGTTTTATTACCGTTATTAGGGGTACATTAGTAATTTTTATTTTATATATAAAAATATAAATTTTTTTATTTATTTATTTTTTTTTTTTGGCCGTTGGGGGAAATTTGGCCCCCAACGGCTAGTAGCCGTTGGGGGTCGTAGGGTTCCTGTTGGAACCGTCCGAACCGGTGGAACCGTACGGTTCCACCGGTTCGAGTTGGGGTGGAACCCCAACCGAACCGGTCCCATTCCGGTTCGGTTCCGGAACCGGAACCTTCCGGTCCCATTCCGGTTCGGTTCCGGTTCCGAACCGGAACCGTGGCCGGGTCTATTTGTCTATGGTTGCATTGCTTATTGATAATTCAGTGCACTATATTGATCCTTGAATGGTGATAGTTTTTTTTTTTTTAATTAATTCAATTTATTTTTTATTTTTAGTTTTTATGTGAGCAAATTTAATGTAATGTAAAAAAGTGGTTGTTATCATGTTGCATGTTTAGTGTAGTCAAGATGGGTTTATCTTGTTTATAATTTATTACTTATTTTGGTAGATTGATTAGAACATCCATGATCTCAACTAATGTTGATAATAAAGATCATGAGAGAGAAAATATTTTTTTTAAAAAAAAGATTGGACCCATGATTGGATTGTTAAATTACATAGAATCACAAGCTATTGATTAATTATATATGATAATGTGGTGGGATTTTTTTTTTATTTACTTTTTTTTTTTTTGCATGGACCGACAAGTGACTCGAATGCGGCCATTAATGGAGGCGACAACCTTTCGATTTCCCACCGATCTTTGCAGCCTCATGTCTCTTTCTTCTCCTAATTGAGTTGAGTTTATACTGAACACTAAATTAATTTCATTTTATCTCCTGATTATTGATCTTGTACTTGTAATTAGGGGTGTTCATGGGTTGGGTCGGGTCGGGTTTTTAAAAATTTTGTGAGATCCGATCGGGTCGGGTCACACAAGGTCGGGTCGCGGGTTAGGTCACGCGAAGGTGAAAACCGATCAGGTGCGGTCGGGTCGGGTGAAAAAAATAATTTTTTTAATGAATTAATTATTTTTAAATATAAATATTAGTTATTTTATGTCCCAAAAATTATCATATATATATAATTTTAATACAACAAAAGTAATAAACAAATGAAATAAAAGTAAAAACTTTAAAAATAATAATAAAATTTTTAGAAAAATAATAAAAATAATATAGGGTCGGGTCTGGTGGAAAATTTACAATTTTTTTGGACACACACGAATCGGACCAGATCACATCAGGTCGAGTCGGGTCGCGGATTGACCCGACCCTATAAACATCCGTAATCATTCTTTATCTCTCTCTCGACACCCACATATATTTTTTCACTACATGTACTATTTATGTATTTTTTTTAAAGGAATAGTGAACCTTTGCAAATCTCTTATAACACAAGTTAATGCCTTAAGCAAACCCCACTATGTCTTCATTTCTCTATCATTTTCTTCTTTCACACACCACATTGAGACTTTTTGAGTCACCAAAACAAATTAAAAGCCTCTCTCAATTCTCTCTCACTTTCTTTATAATATGGATTTTCAGCAAAACACTTCACTTCGTTTGAGTCTACCATGCAATCAATTAACCTAGAACTTGTTCTTGAACCATCATCATCATCATCATCTAATTCTTCTTCATCACCTCAAGTCACAGTCACAGTCAAGCCATCGAGCCTCGAATATTTTCTTGCAACTATTGCCAACGCAAGTTCTACAGTTCACAAGCACTTGGTGGTCACCAAAATGCTCACAAGCTTGAAAGAACTTTAGCCAAGAAGAGCAGGGAGCTAAGCTCATCAGCTCATGTGAGGGCTCATGGATCTAGCTCAAGCGGCTCCTCAAGCCATGGCTTACGTATTCATCAGGGCCATGCACATGCTGACGGTAGGTTTGCTGGAGAATTTGGTTATGGCGTTAGAGAGATGAATTATGGTTCAATGAGTTACAGGATTCATGAAAATGTTCAAGAGGAGCTTAACCAGCTTGATTTGTCTTTAAGGCTTTGATGAATGATGATTATGGTGCTAGTATTATTTGGACAGCGACTAGCTAGCGCATGAAATTTCTCATATTGTGAGCTATGAAAAGAATAATACGGTGCTATTATTATTATGATTATTATTATTATTATTTGAAATGTATTTTCAGTATTATGATTTACTCTAGTATTTGATATAACAAATATTTCAAATTAAAGAACAAAAAAAAAACTGTAGGGTCATGGGACTGATCAAAGTCCATCCATTAATGAGTTATTAGAAGAAGAGATGCTGATTATTTTTAAGGTATTTGTGATGATGATCAGCTGGATTTAATTAGTTATTTCTTCCTTCTTGTAAATAAACTATAATGTGATTATGAATTAAACATGAAGAAAAATCAGAAAAAGGCATAATAGGCTGAGTTAATGATGATGATAGACTGCCACTGAAATATCAATATCCTAATTAATCTGTTCTTATATTAAATTCCTCAATGGGAAACTGAATCTCAAATAATTAGAATAAATTTAATTTTTTTTATCGTATTTTTAAAATAATAATTAGTTGGAAAGTGATTAAATAATGCTGTCTAATATATAAAATTACGTGATATGAAAGTAATGGTGAATTGATTTTTTTTTTTTCAATTTTTTTTAATGTATAAATACCCACTTTATTTTGTTATATAAACAATTTATTTTTTCTTACTTTTCCACAGACATTAGTCAAAGCATTTGTAAGTAAACTCACATTTTGATTTATTTAATCATTGAAGTAATTATATCGGTTGTTGACGGATGATTTTAGTCCCGGGGCAGTTTCGAGATAACCCTCCCGAGACAACTCTTCCTCAACCTTGAATTTGTTTGGTTATGGGGAGACCAAAGATAAATGCGGCAAGAAGCATGACAAACACAAGAAAATCGACAGAGAGTGTTTAACGTGGTTCGGCCGAACTGATATAGCCTACGTCCACAGGCACAAAGTAGATGTTTTTTATTTTATTACCAGAACGAGTCGGACCGACCTGTTTAGTGACAGGTCTAATAGTAACCGAGCTGTTAGTTGTTCTTTGTGTATCGTACAAGTAATAATCGAATGAAAGTTTTTTCAACCCCTACAAATGAGATCACCCTCCCCTTATTTACTAATGGATATACAACATTGTTCCCGTATCTTTGTGACGCCAGCACTGCAGGTCTGCGGGTTTCCGGCGATTTGACAAGTTCTCTTCTCCAATATGCCATCGCCGAAAGCAAAGTTTACTCTTTGATTTCCTGTCACATCACGCCGTAAAAGTACACGGCCACACATTTTCATTAATGATGACAACCTGTTAGATTTCAGACGTGAAAGTTGATTTTGGAGGGAAAAATCCAACCACTCTGAACTCACGTCGGTATTATTGACAAAATAATATCTCCATTACAAAATAAAAAAAAAAAAAAAAAAAACTCTCGTCTAAATCTAAACCAAATAAGTAATGACAATTTACCTCGATTTGGTATGATAATTAAGGGCTAAAAATTCCTTATTATCTAATTAAAAAGGGTCATTATTATGGGCTATATTTTTTAGACCATTTTTTCAATTTAATGCGAAATCTTTTATATGAAAACCCTAAGAATTGAATTTGAAGGTAGCTAGGGTTTCTATGTTCTCAGTCTTGCTTGTCTTCAATAACCATTAATCATCTAACATTTAGATTTGTTATGTATACTAATTTGCCTTAATAGCATAAAAATATGTACGTGGACCTTCTAGGCCAAAGAAACGGTGCCGTATAAACTCTATCCACTTAAGTTATATATTTTTTTTCTCATAATCTCCTTTAGTGAAAAAGAAAAAAGGCCCTTACCGAACAAATTGATTTATCAAATAATAGTGTTAAAGAGTTTCATCAATTATATTTCGTTGGGATTCCTCTATCGGAATAATACTAACATATATTTTGGTAATTTTTTTTTAAAAAGATTTTAACCGATAAAATTATCACATTGTTATATGAATAACGTGGTATCACCATTTTATTTTAGAATTTTTCCTCTACTAATACCCAACTAGAATTGAAGATGCTTTTAGATGAACATTTTTAACCAAAAAAGCATTTAAACCAACAATTGATTAATTAATTTTCGATAATTTTATTAAAATTTAACTAATTGATATTGTAGACTCTTAACTATGTTTCCAAGTTGTTTAGCAATAATAAAAATATCCAAGGACATTGTTAGTACTGAAAATTTTCCATTAGATGGAAAGACAAATGTAAAGTCTTTGTTACTGTCCTTTTGTTTAACTTGGTGATAAATTAATTCTTGGTGGTCCTTGCTTCAAAATAATTTTTAGTCCTTAAACCAATCAAGAACATTAATCTTTTGGTTCATGGTTTTTTTTTTTTTTTTTTTTTTTTTTACTGCTTTAATATATCAACCATTCTGCACCTATCAAATTTTATATATATTTTCTTTACTTAGTTATGTTAATGTAATGTTTATATAATTAAAGGCTCATTCCATGCATTTTCAAATTTAAAGTGAAATTACATATAATTTGATCTCTATCTTTCAATACAGAAACATATTCCTTCACTCAATGTGTAAATTATGCAAAAATTTAAACAAATAACCCATTTATAAAAATGACAGATTATAAGTAAAATATTATATATATTTGATTTTAATATTGTATTAATTGATTGTTTGAGGCTTAAATCACTCGTTTTATTTTCCATAAATTTATAATTGCTTGAAACGTCTCTCTAATTAGATGATGCGATCCTTTGAAAATCTACTGCAAAATATTACATTTATTTTTAGTTATTAGCTTATCTATGCAAGTTGAAAATATTTTTTAAAGGTAAGGACATTTAAAGATCTAATGTTTTTCACTTTTACTACTCAGACGTTGCATGAGTGAAGAAATAATTCATATAATTATTAATTTTTGAGCATGATTTCTATTAATTTACCGTCTTTATTCTCATAACCTCTTGACGATTTCTAACAGTTTACAAGTTTTATTTTCATCCCTTTTGTGGCAATTAATGGTGATCCGTAAGACGAAATATAATTTTTATAAAAGTGATAGGGATTATATTCGGATTCTCGTTATTCCTTATAATGAAATAATATAATACAATATAAAGATGAGACATAAACATCCCTTAAACTTATACATACACAAACATATATTAAAAAAAGTAGTTGGGTCGAAGAAATGCTTAATCAAATTAAATAATTTGATAGTGAAATTAGTTAATGGAGAGCATTGTGTTGTACCTGTCATAAGCTGGTACCAGTTTCAATTTTATTGACTATAAACTTTCACTAGCTAGTTATTTAGTGTGGAGCAAAGATACGAATATTTTGATTAATGGAGCACAATGAGTTTTGATAATTATTCTAATAAGCTAGAGGTTAGAGAACTCACGTCACGTTAGTTGTTGATGTAAAACTCAAGCACTTAGGACGAGCTTGATTTGAAATTTTATCAAGATAGAGAATAAGTAAGAGAATGAATCTTTCTTGTTTGATTTCGTATTTTGTATATCATGAATAGTCGAATCGTTTTCCTTTTATTTACCCCATTCTTAATAATCAATTCTCTTTCGAAACATGAGAATGACCAAACTCATATCTAGAAAATTGTGTTCATATATGTAATATCTAATTTGTCCTCAATGAAAATAAAGGACAATCATTACGTAAAGTGAATATAAACTATTATATTAACCTATAATATTTTCGGTAGTAAACATGTTTTAATATATATTTTAACAAGGGCATTAATGTAATATTTTTATACAAAACTCAAACTCATGATTCATAACTAATTTGAATCGAATAAGATAATTTGTATTATATATTCAATTTCATTCTCTGTTCATACTTGGTGCCAAACTCGTCTCATTCCCACTTCGATAACGATGAAAATAAGATAAGATAAGTTGGTATTTATTCATAAGATACACTAATCAAGATTCATTGGGCAATAATGGATAAAGTGAAATTAAGTCACATTTCATATAATAGAATAAAATTCAATTTATTTTGTTTTTAAATGTTTGATCACTGTCCCCAAGGGGTGTGGCTTGGTGGTGTAGGGTTCAGGATCTCACCTTGAGGTTCTGGGTTCGAATCCAGGGGGTGCACTTCTTGTAAGAGTCTGGGACAGCCGGTGGTTTTACCTGCGCCACGGCCCAAAATGGGTGATTTGGTGGCGGAGTTTTCAACGTTTCCAAAAAAAAAAAAAAAATGTTTGATCACTGAGTGTATTTAAGTAATTTTTTTTTAGCTCACCACCCTAATTTCATCATTTTTAAATAGATCTATGTTGGGCAAGTCATAATGATAACTCCTTCGAGATAATGTTTCTCTTCTGCAAACCCTTTTAAGTTACCATGATCGTCTCTTGATTTGAGAGACTTAAACACCATTAATTAATTGACAGAAGAATTAGGCAATTTAACACGTAAACGTAATGAATGTTTAGGGACCCAATGTCCTTTCAATTTATAGTCTATATTGTCTGTGTTTATGACAATAATGTTACTTTGAGCTATATTTCTCAAGATTAATTGCTTTCAAGCCTGTCCTAATATGTGGGTTCACTACAAAAATTAGACCCTTTTAGCGTTGAAAAAATTCGACGCCATAAGTCACATTTTCGACGCAAAATACAATTAGCGTCGAATTAATTAGACGCAAAAAATGGACGCCGAAATGTCGACGAGAATCACTTTTAGCGTCGAAATAAATAAATACGACGCCAAAAGGCAAACTTTTAGCGTCGAAACGTGTCGACGCTAAAGTATATTAAAAAAGTAATATCTGTATACTTACAGCGGCCATTTTTTGTTACTATTAGCGTCGAAATTTTTGACGCCAAAAGTCAATTTTTAACATCGAAATATTCGACGCTAATAGTTAAAAATTTGTTTTTTAAAAAAATTATTAATTTACTTTTTTGGTCTAAAATATTTAATTTAATTGAAAAAAAAATCTAATTAATAACAGAATTACGAATATTATAATAAATATTATATTGAAATTTATTTTAGAAAAAAAATATTATATTAAATCTATTTGTTCAAAATGTTTATACAAAATCAAATATAAAATTAATTGCTACTGTGATGGGGGACGCTCGAGCCTGATGCACCCTGACTGATTGAGGCCTCGAACATCTGACGGAAAGCCAGCATTTGCTGTTCCAACTGCTCCATCTTCTTCTCGTGGTCCACCATCTTCTTTTCGTGGTCCACCGTGACCTGTTGTAGCTTCTCCTTAGTCTGCTTGAGCTCGTCTCGGGTGATGGCTAGCTCATCTTTGGTGGTGACTAACTCGTCTCGAAGAGAGGCATTGTCCGAATTAACAGTATTGCGTGCAGATGACGTCGGCTTCTTATGAGTGCCAAGGCCAACGTTGTAAGCTGTCTGATTCTTGAAAACCAATTGCGACAACTGCTCATCTGGTATCGAGTCGGACCCTGTCTCCTGAGTTTGTTGTTGGAGTTCCATCATTTCGTTCTGTTTCAAAAAATAAGTTAATATTAGAATTTGAGAAAAAAATTAACATATATAAAATTAATTATTTTATTTAAAAACTGAAACTTACATAGTAGCGTTCGACTTCTTCATTTATCAATTTGTTACTCTCATTGTAATGCGTCAAACGGAAAAAATCTGGAAATGATTGCACCTCACTTGTGCTACTCTATTATAAACAGAAAATAAATTCAATATTATTCCACATTAGTAAAAATAATGAACTGTTAAATTTTACGTTATGATATATTTACCTCAGAATGTTCGGTACGATGTTGGATAAATGGCTTCGAACCTCCACGGTGGTTTTAAAACGCAAGTGATTTCGATTTTCTGCATTTGCGTGACATTTATCCTGCATTTACCAACACTGTAAGTACCGAAAACAAAGACAATTATAAATTTCCGTTATTTCAAAATTTACCTCGTGTTTTTTGCTAGACCAAAACTCACATAAGAATGTCCAGTCATGTTCCTCTATAAAATCAGGCTTGTGTTGTGGAGCATCTGAAGGTCCATGTTCGTCGAATATTGGTTTCAGGACTTTTGTCCTATAATCTTTATAACTTTTCCTCATGTGGTAGTCAATATATTGTTGGACATTCAATTTGGTCAGATCGAAGTCGAACCACTCCTACATGAAAATTCGAGTTAAAATAAGTTAAAATAAAAATATTAACTAACAAACAATATCGAAAACTTACAAGTAGTGAAGAGAATAGCTGGTTGATTTTCGTCTCCACGGTATCTTTCTCCAAGAAACGTAGTTTTGGGGAGCTTCATATCGAGCTGTAGCTCCTATGGCTGTATTAAACGCTGAATTATGTTGTCCGACTTGACTGTGTCCATCATCTGATATCTCTATCCGGATACGGGCGTGAACCTTAACGTACTTAGCCAACCCCAGGCCACAGGTGCGTCCTCGACCCTTCGCCGTACTGGACTCACCTGTGCTAGCAGAGACTCCACCAGGGCCAATTGTCATTGCTGATGTAGATGGAGTCGCGTTAGCCCGTTTGCGATTGCCCGGTGCCATCTGCAAAAACCTGTCGCATTAGCGTCATCAAATTCATCATCATCATCAAATTCAGATTCATCATCAACAACCATCATCATCATCAAAGTATCATCATCATCAAAGTATCATCCTCATCAAACTATCATCATCATCATCATCAAAGTATAAAATCATCATATCAATCAAAGTATAACATCATGATCATCAAAGTATCATCATCATCAACAACCATCATCATCATCAAAATCATCATCGTCGTCAAACTATCATCATCATCATCATCAAAGTATAACATCATATCAATCAAAATATAATGAGGCACAATAGTCTAAGCCTCAGCCTTTTACAACTAAAGACTTTAAAATAAAAGAGCTAAACTCACTAAAGCTTCCTTATATGATGATATATGAAATGTCTAGACATGGTTGAAGCTGATGCATCAACTAAACCAATTTGATCTTTAAGACAAAATGTAAGTCCATCATAATGTACCCAAAGTAGCTATCCAACCAAATGCCCTAATCTCACAATTGCCAACTAACCCAAATGGAAAAAACAATATCGCAAATTGCCACTAATCTCGCATAAAAACAATATCGAAAAAACAGATTTTCACATACGCAAGCCAAAGGGAGTTCTAAAGCTTTAGAAGTTTTGACAATTAGAGACCTAATTGAGATTTTCCAATATTACAAATATTATAAGTGTCTTTGTTTGGTTCACTGACCATCTCACATATATTAGGAGTCAGCTCTCAGCTCACAGCTTTCAACAAAAGATAACTCTACATGCATTCTGTAACACCCCACCAGAGGTAGGATGCTACCGGCAGGAGACAGGATTAACCTGTCTTCATAAGCCTTTAACATACTAAAGAAAAACGGACATGACCCATCCTAAAATTAAACATCCTGAATCAAGGTCCAGCATCAAACAAATCCAATCATAACATCTACAACACCATAGGGCCTCAAGCCCACTCATGACGCATCAAAAACAAACAGACACTCAAGGGCTCCGTGCCCCCAACATCATAACACATAAAATAACCAAACATTACAAGCTTTACTAATACACTTCTCATATGACTAAAAATTCCCATATCCCAAAACCAAAAAAGAACAACCATGGTGACTTGACAAAATAATATCTGTCATTCCGGCATCATCTCCATCAAAAGTAGGAACCGAAGAAAAAGAAAGGGAAACCTGCAATCATGAACAAACAGGGGGGGGGGGGGGGGGATGAGTCTTGTGGACTCAGTGAGTAGATACCAAAGAAAACAAATCACAAGAGAAATCTAAAAATGTTTATAAAACCATTTTCATGCATGCATCGTCAAAAACATATCAAGCGCTCAACGCCCAAGTCGCGCGCATAGACTGAGCGAGGAACGAACGATCCATTGTCGACAAGGTAGCGGGTCATACCATTTCAGATGGATGAGACCCTAACGATCACCCCGGCGGAAACATATGATGAGTTGTAAAAACAAAACAAGCATACACCGATCGTCGGGGCGGAAACATAATAATGGCCGATCATCTCAGCGGAAACATACCAAGAAAACATAAAACGATCGCTGAGACGGAAACATATAAATATAATGCATATTCTTTAACAAGTCAAACTCAATGCATATTATAACTTAAAACATTAAAACTGTGTGAACTAAATCAAAGAAAACATAAAACGAGACATCTACTCACAGTGATAGGTTGCAGAAGATTGTTGAGAGGTGGGTGGTTGATCGAGCTGTCGATCTAAAATAAGATAAGAATACATGAGATTCTTGACATGATCATTTTAAGAAAGACAAGAAAAGAACAAAAGGAAATTACATCGCTTGAGGAAAGTGAGCAAAGTATGATACAATTATTCACTACTGACTTAAATAATTATTCTATACTAAAAGCGTATAAACTAAGTTGCAATATAGCCTCATCACTACCCCACATACTATTATACTAATACCTTCAGTTAAATAATTATCTAACAATCATCAGTAACCAATGAATATCACCATATAATCAACTAATTCAACATACTTTTCTTTTAAAAATCAACCGGCGCAGCCATAAGTATCCAAGGATCAACAACTACAAATAATAAATAATTGATAACCACAGACCTCTGCTTTACAAATTACAATACCATCTAACTTCCTGAAATTTCTAATCTTAATACAAAACAAATACTGCCCTTGCACAAACTATCATGGCCGAACTTCCCTCATCCATTTACTAAGTTTCCACATTTTGTCATAACAATCTTATAACACAATCCAATTTCTAAATAACAATTCCACTTATAAAAATACCCAAATGCACAATCTACAACAAACTGGACAGCCCCTCCTTTCATCACCTGACCGAGAATCACACAACCAATTTATCCTTCATTTTGCACTATCATCTTCACAAAGTTAACAGAAACAGCCTGATTTCACCACTGCCGAATTTCCCCTTCCATTCCCTAAGCTTAAAATTTTCTTTCAGATTTAACTCAATATCTACACGTTTCCACCCAAAATAATGTTCCTCAACACTTCACAATGCCACCCTTCTAATAAAAATAAAATTCATAAGAATACTATAGTGGCCGAAAGTTACTCCCATGATTCAATCTTCCAAATTTCCTCCATACATCACAAACACATTCCACAATAATTACAAAGATAACTTATAATTATCATAGGATCCAGAAATTTAAAGATAGACATCACCTTCATAAAGTCCTAACCAAACACTTTAGAGTAGCTTGACAAAAGAAACCCAACTTACGAATCCTATCATATTATCCTAAAATAACAACTCAAAACAAATTGACAAGTAGAGATTATCACCTTGCAAGGGCCAAAATTCAAAAGTCCTCAAATTCCTTCAATAATCGCTCTTGGAGGATAGGTTTAGGGCTCCCCTTTTACTTGTCTTCTTTGTACCAAATGGGTCAACATGTCAACTAGAGGGTGAGAAGAATTAAATGGGTGAGTAAAATGGCGAATCAATTTCGAGTCATGAAGAGCTGCTATAGAGATATTCGGCGAGAGTGGGAGAGAAAGCGAGCTTTGATTTCTTTGCTTTTAAACTTGAGAAGTAGCGTGGAGAAAGGCAGTGGAAAAAGGGAAATTTTCGTGATTGAGGCCATTGAAAGGGAGAGAGAAAAGCTTAAATGGGTTTTATTATTTTAACATTTGTCTAGAAAAATCTAGGTGAATAAAGTTCAAATATTATTTATTTATTATTTATGAGGGCTACTACTCACACCTCCCCAAAATTCCCACATCCTCTCTCTCTTACTTAAAATGTCAAAATTACCCATCTCTTTTATAAAAATCCCTCCCCCAATATATATACACTTATTTAACACTACTTATATATATATTAATTTAACACAACTTACATTTTTTATTATTTTTTAAAATTTATATTTTTTGTTCTTTATATATCTAATCTTTTTTATTTGCTTAATAAATATTACAAATTTCATATTTATTATTAATTATTTTGTGTTCATTTATTCATTTAATTTTTGTGATTCTTTTTTAATTTATTCAACACTACTTATGTATTATAAAAATATTCTCATGTATATTAGAGAAATATATATTTAAAAAAGAGTACAAATAACAACATAAAAAATTACACTTAAAAATATAAAAACACAAATTCTAATTTATATTGTCTCCAAAGTCTCATCCTATCGCACTTGGTGAGATACCCAATACTTCGTACCATAATTGATTACGAATCCTATAACGAGTTGCTCATTCTTTAGTTTCGTATGATGAATGTTCCCACCACCATTAAACAAGTTACTAGTGCTAGTAAATAAGATATGTGTTTTTGACAAAAAATATCTCAAAGATGCAAGCAGAGTACGTTTACTTTGCTTTAGCTTACTCTGTCTGCCTAAATTTTCTTAAATAACAAGCAAAATACGTTTACTTTGAGTTATGCTAAACTATGTCATAGTTTTGCGCCCTAGCAAAACTATGACATAGTTTTTCACTCACACAGGGGCAATTTTGAGATTTCCGGAGAGACAAGAGGGGGGGTGTGTGTCATGGGAGGTGGGAGTAGTAATTTTCATTATTTATTATTATTATTATTATTATTTTTATAAATCTAATTAAATCTGCACCACTCAATTATCTCCATAATTAAACTATATGAAAAATTTGCATCCACAAAATAAAATCTAGAATTCAATAAATAATGTACTTAGAAAAATTTCCGCCATCACCGGATCAATCTAGTAAAATCCACACTGAAACCGATTAAAATCTTACGGGTTATTACACATTCACAATCTAGTTGATCCAAATAAAAAGCATAATCTAACCGTCTAGATTGTTGCTCCTACATTCACCAGAAACAAAACAAAAGCTTATGTCACAAACACAACACCACCATACTTTCAATGAATTCGAAACACAAAATTCTGCAGAAAATCCTGCTACGTTGCCATACTTCACACAAACTTAAGTGCTATAAAATCATCAAAACAACCAAAACAGACGACAATTCAAATTATCAGTATAACCTTGTGTTTTCATTGTTGACTCCAGTTTTTTATTCATGTTTCCCCAACTTATAATATATTATGCATTATACTGTAAAATTTAATACCTAATGTCTTTAAAACATATCTAATTTTCATTAGAAACCCATTTTTTTCCTCTGTTATTGCTATTCTGGGCAGAACAGCAGCAATTTGCTCCTTTTCTGGGCATAATCCAAACCATTACCAATCTTTCAACCCATTCGGCCACACCCATTTCTACATAACATAATACAATCTTCATCAACACACAACAAGGCTTCCTCTAACATCAAATTCGGCTACCACACACCCAAGCATATAAAATGAGTTTAAGAAAATGAACTATAATATCAAATTCATGCCATAAGAATATAAAATTCAAATAACACTTACCTTGAAATTTGATGGTATTTGATGAAATGAGTTTAAGAAGATGATAGTTGTTGGAGCCGAGAAAGAAGAAAATGAGTTTGAGAGGGCTTTTGGTCGTCTGAGCCGAGAAAGAAGAAGGCACTGGTTTTAGGGATTTAATTTATCTTTAGTGTCGAAATTATTTGTTTTTAGCGTCGAATATTTCGACGCTAAAAATTTGGCGGCTTATTAAAAAAATTAGGGTTAATTTTTCGGGAAATTTAACTTTTTTATTTAGCGTCGAAATATTCGACGCTAAATTGTAAACATTTTGCATCATAGGTATGCACACCCACATTCCATAATGTTTGTAACTCCTCGATCAATGGTCTCAAGTAAATATTTAAATCTTTACCAGATGAACGTGGACCAGGGATAAGCAATGACATAAACATGAACGGATCATTCATACATTTCCATGGAGGTAAGTTATATGGAATGACAATAACGGGCCACATGCTATAAGAGTTGTACATATTCCCAAATGGGTTAAAACCATCAGAGGCAAGACCTAACCTGACATTACGGGGGTCCTCAGCGAAACGGGGGTACATGTCATCAAATTCCTTCCATTCGGTTCCATCCGCAGGATTTCTAAGTATGCCCTCCGCACCGATCCTCTTTTCATGATGCCACATCATATCAGTCGATGTGTGTCGTGACATGAACAATCTCTGCAGTCTGGGCGTTAAAGGGAAATATCGCAATATCTTTTGAGGCACTTTCTTCCCCATACCACGGACTTTGTACCGACTTTCACCACATATCGGACAATATTCAAGTGATTCATACTCGGCACGAAATAATACACAATCAAACTTACAAGCATGAATGGATTCATACCCCATTCCCAGATCACACAACATTTTATTTGCCTCGTAGTACGACTTAGGCAATTCGCTTCCAACCGGTAACATTTGAGCCAGTAACTCTAACATCATATCGATACTTTTGTTGGTCATTCTGTTGATCACTTTAATGTGTAATAATTTCACAACGAAATTCAAGATCAACATTCCAGCACCTTCAAATGGAATTTTTTTTGCCTCATCAAGTAGTTCACTAAATAAATTTTGATCATTTCCACTTAACACTGGCATGTCACCACTAACACTATGACCAAGTTGTGGACCTTGTAATTCATGCAAAATATCGGTTATCTCATCGTTTGCAGGTTGATTGTAACTACTGCTCCCTTCGCCGGAATCAATAAACCGTGACTGAGAATGATACTGCTCACCGTGATAAATCCACGTACGGTAAGTTGGTGATATTCTTGGCATGTATAAATGATTATGAACTTCATCTAACCGCTTCTTTTTCCTATTCAAACAATTTGTACATGGACAACGAACACGACCTTCTGCATCAATGTGTTGCTTTGCGACTTCCATAAACTCATACACTCCATTACGATATTCAACACTCAATTTATCCAGCGAGCTCATCCAATTTCTATCCATTTCACCAGAATACCTAAATATAATAATATAATTATTAGATATCATATTACAGTAATCAACATTACTAATTCATTAATAATTTATTTAAGCATATACATATATATATATTTGGTTGATAAATTAAATAGTTTGCAGCAAAATTCTATTTTGTTAATTAATTAACTTACTCTACATATATGAATCATAAATCACTAACAAAAAGCATATAAACAACATATATAATCATAAAAATTGAAAATAATAAAGAAATATGAAAGAAGGTTACCTTATCGGAAATTAATTACAATTTTATTGCAAAATTTTAGGAGAGTTGTGAGGCTTGTAGAGGAGAAATTCTCAGATTTCAGAGGATGAAAATGAAGAGAATGAGAGAAAAAACAGATGGGGAGAAGGGTTGGTGACATTCTGCATTTTAATCTATATTTAGCGTCGAAATAATAAATTCGACGCTAATTGTTTTTATTTTTAGCGTCGAAATTGAATATTCGACGCTAATTGTTGTCGTTTTTAGCGTCGAAACAACAATTTCGACGCTAAATGTCCGAAATTTAGCGTCGACATAAATTTAGACGCTAAAGATTGAAGGATTGTCGGTGGAATCTTCATAAACCTTTAGCGACGCTATATAGTCGACGCTAAATGTCTAACTTTTGGCGTCGACGAATATTTTTGACGCTAAAAGTTTAACATTTGGCGCCAAAAATTATTGGGATAGTAAAATTATTTAGCGTCGAATATTTTTCGACGCTATAGTATTACTTTTAGCGTCGAAAAATGTTTTCGACGCTAAAATTTGAATATTTGGCGTCGAAATTTATTTTCGTCGCTAAAAATATGACATTTAGCGTCGAATTTCAATTTCGACGCTAAAAGTGATTTTTGGCGTCGAAAATTATTTCGACGGTAAATTTTTGGACGCTAAAAGCCGTAATTCTTTTAGTGGTTAGGTTTGATTTTGAAGTCCCATATGAACTCTACTGGTCTATATTAAAGCTCATATTATGTGATGCATGTGATTTGTTGATACATTTCCATTTTCGTGAAAGATGTAAATACATTTAACATTGTGTAATTTTGTTTTTTTGTTTAACTTAAAAGAAATCAAAGAGTAGTAAAGCGTCATTTTAAAAAAAAAAATTAATAATCACGTTTTCTTGAATATTTTTTTAATACTAATTAAATGATAAATATATTAGAAGAAGTTATTGTGGAGATTTAAAGTCCATCCAACTTCTGTCGATATTTGCCTTGATCTATTAAGGTTAGGGTCGTAACCATGTGATGCGCCTACGCCCCCTTATCCAAAGCCAATAACTACTTTCCCTAATAATAACCCAATTAGCTCCTAAATTAATATAATTCCAATTAGTTTTATTTTTTTCTAAATGCCCATACTTGAACTTTAGCCTCGGGCCCTCAACTGGTCAGGACCAACTCTGATGAAGGTTGATGTCTAGCTTGGAAATCTCACCGTAAGAATATAAGTTTTTAGTGTCGTCAAATATCGACGCTAAAAAAGGTAAAAATCGACGTTAAAATTTTTAACTTCGACCTGATCAGTCATATACTTTGGCTCGGACATCTTATTCACGATAATGGATTACTCAAGCTGCAGTCACCCTCACAACAGTCTTAGGATAAATCTTAGAAAATGTAGGACTTGAGATTAATATTTTATTTGTCATGTTGTGCACGTTATTTGTAAATATTGAGCAAATATTTTGATTGCTTATGATGATTATGGGCACTGGGCCCTTGAATGTTGATAGATGATATGGGCACAAAGCCTTTTAAGCGTGATTTTGATGTGTTGGTGTGGAGCGGAGGTCCATTTCAATTTAAGATGTTCATTTTAGATTTGTTTGGTGCTAGACTGAGATCCGGGTTATTCATTTTTTTAGAATACATCATGCTGGATTTCCGATAAATTCAGAGGCTTATGGAGATGGGTTAATCCTATCTCCTGCCTCTGACGGTAGCATTCTGCCTCTGACGGGGTGTTACACAAAGTTAGGGAGCAGATAAAGTTAGAAGTTGGGTCGGTCTTGAAATCCATGAGTCAAAAATCATTTTTATATTTTGAGACTTCTGTCGATAGCATAATATTATAATAAATTAGTTGGACGACTGTGTGTTGTGCCGTTTTTTTAAAGTGTTAACATTTAATCATGTTGATTGTTGTTGGGATATGTTTGATTCTTGGAACAACGTCTTAACATATTTGACTATTTCTTCAAGCATTGTGCTCATATCAACTTTTGTTCCATTTGGTTTCAAATTATGTAAAATCATCAGTCTCTCATTGATCCCCCTCTTCTTTTCTGCAACATATAAATGAATTAAACTAAGATATTTAAGAATTATTATTCCTATAATAAATCAATAATACATGGAAATCACCAATTCAATAATTACATTTGAAGTATTCAATGAACACAAATCAAGAACAAAGAATTTTGACAATACCGAACCTAAATTAATATAAACAATTTAATAAATTGATTGCTTTCTCAAAACACACAAATCATGTCGCTTTGTACTATATATTGTGGTACATGTTGTTGGAATATCATTACTTTTTATGTGAGTTATGGGAAATGATATACTTACACATATTTCTCGAATTTGCTGAAAACTCTCTCACTATAGTTTCAGTAAACTACAATCTCTCACTGCAGATACAGTGAGAGAGTTGAGAAGAATTAAGAAAAATTATTGTAAAATGTGAAGCCTTGTCATCCGTTGGATAAGGGACACGTGGCGCAATCCTTGCCGTTGTCCCAATTACATGTATTTGCTCATCCTATATAAAGGGCACTTAGGTTGAGTATTAGGAGAGAGTTTTCATTATTTGTATTCCCTTAATAATTGGCTAAGTGTTAAGCCAATTCCCTAGTCCAAGTTAGTGTAGTCTTCAATTGGGAATTTGAGAGATTGTCACTTTTAGAGATTAGGGTTCTTTGTGAGATTTGGGGAAATACAATTTGTAAACGGATTCAAGATTCTGTGTGTAATCTTGAAA
Organism: Zanthoxylum bungeanum; assembly: GCA_019454045.1. NCBI lineage: Eukaryota > Viridiplantae > Streptophyta > Magnoliopsida > Sapindales > Rutaceae > Zanthoxylum > Zanthoxylum bungeanum. The sequence goes on from SKCR01021653.1 coordinate 416,791, forward strand.
TTGCTTAGTGCAGCGAGCTCCCTATTCCGGAGTTCAACGTGGATGTAGTCGGGAATCTTTCGGCGAACCACGGTAAAATCGTGCATTCTTGATTGATTGATTGACGAATATTACGACAAAACTTAACAATTGGTATCAGAGCCAAGATCAGTGGGCCGAAGAAAAATTGGTGATCAAGAAGCCCAAGATCGAGCTGCTTGGTTTGGGCGGCAAAAGGCAGAGGTTAATTCGAGGTGGCCGTGAGAGGTTGATCGACAGCCCAAGACTCAGCCTGTGCGATTTTTGGGCGGCAAAAGGCAGAGGTTAATTGGAGGTGGGCCGTGAGAGGTTGATTGACAGCCCAAGACTCAGCCTGTGCGATTTTTGGCGGCAAAAGAAGCAAAAGCCAAAATCCCTAATTGGCCTCTGCAACAAAGATTGAAGACACTGCCAAAGATCCCTAATTTTTTCTTTTGTTTGGGTCACGAACTAGAACCCCTGCAGATCAATAGACGAAGGGCAAAATCAAAGCCTAAAGTCAAGATCAAATTGAAGGAAAAAGATCGACCAAAGACAAACGAAATCCAAAGATTCACAGCCGATAAAAGCTTCATCAGGCGACGAATTTGGGCGGCAAAACAGAGGATCAAGAAGACGCAACCAGAGACGAATTGCATGAACCCAGAGACGAGGGCAACGAAGACAGCCACAAAAACAGAGCATCCATAAGAATCTTGAGTTGACCGATCAAGGTAATTGCGGCAAGATCAGGGTTTTACAAACTGCTCCACCAAGAACACCTGAGGAACAGCCGACCAAGAACAATCAGAACTGCCGAACACAAAACCCTAGAACACAGAACAAAAGCACCGATAGAAGTCTGTGTAGTTGGGTGATTGAGGCTTGGTTGCGATTTGGGTATTGAAGTTCTGTTGGAGTAGGAGATTTGAGTGTGTAATTTGGGAGGCAGTTTTGGGCGAATTGAATTGTATATAGTCGAATTGTGCTTAAGTTGTTGTTAGGTGATTGAGGGCTTTGTTGTTGTTTGGGAAATTAAGTTGAAGTTTCCTGTGTGAGCAACTGTTGATTCTGGTTGGGCTGGTTTGAGGCTGTAAATTGCCAAGTGTGTTCAGGCAGATTGGTGGTGTTCTGTCGAATAGTGTTTGGGCTGTGTTGGGGAGTAATTGCCGAGAGTGATTGCGGAATTATCATCGGGTGATTGCTGTAAAAGAAAACAGAAATGTCGACCATGAGACTCGACATCGGCATCTTTGACGGGAAAGGGGATTTCACTACTTGGAAGAAGAAAATGAAAGTCCTGCTTTCTCACCACAAGGTGGCTTTGGCACTGGAACCGGATCCAGAAAAGTGGCCAAAGATGGAAAAGGAAACGAAGGAGGAAATCCTGGAAGAGGCTTACAACCTGATTTTCCTTCACCTTGGAGATTCGGTCATCAGGAAGGTTGATGGAATGGACACGGCCATTCAACTCTGGGGTAAACTCGAATCTCTTTATTCTGTTATTTCTGCACCAAATTTAGTGTTCTTAAAAGGAAATTTGTTTAATTACAAGATGGATACTAGTAAGTCGATTGATGATAATTTGGATGAATTCACGAAAATGACTCAAATCCTTAAAGGAACTGACCAAGCCCTAGGAGACTCTAGCGAAGCTATGATCCTTTTAAATGCATTACCTGAAGAATATAGTGTCGTTAAGAACTCTCTACAGTACACAGGAGTTGTACCTAGGCTAGACTTGGTGATATCTGGTATAAGGGCTAGAGAGCTAGAACTTAGAACCAGTATGAGAGGAGGAGCGAACTTATTCGTGAAAGGTAAAAATGAAAGGAAATATAATGGTCCGAATAATCATCAGACTAATAACCAAGAACCTAAAGGGAAGAAAAAGAATAAGCAGGATAAGAATAAGAATAGTGACATCAAGTGCTATCATTGTGGAAAGATGGGACACCTTAAAAAGAATTGTTATAAGTTCATTAGGGAACAGGAAAATGAAGGCAGTGCCACAGTGGCTGCCGAAAAGGAGTCAATGTCTATCTGAGGCATTGACGGTGTGTAGGGATCACATTAGTAGAGAATGGATTCTGGACTCTGGGTGTTCCTTCCACATGAGTCCGTATAGGGACTGGTTTGTCAACTTTAGAAATTCTGACCAAGGGACTGTGTATATGGGTAATGACAATACTTGTAGGATACAGGGAGTTGGGGACATGACACTTAAACTTCATGATGGTAAAGTTAGGATTCTTACTGACGTTAGATATGTACCTGACTTGAAACGGAACCTGATATCACTAGGAACACTAGATGAATTAGGGTTCACATATAAAGCACATAAAGGGAACATGCACATATCTAAGGGTAATAAACTGATCCTAACTGGTATAAAGAGAAATGAATTGTATGTTCTAAATGGCCAACATGTATTCTCGGATAAACCCATTTCTGCTTTAACTTCTAATGTTGATATGACTAATATATGGCACTTGAGACTTGGCCATATAGGCCAGAAAGGAATGCAGGTACTCAGCAAGCAGGGACAATTTGGAAAGGACCAGTTGAAGCCACTTGAGTTTTGTGAGATCTGTGTGTTGGGCAAACAGCACAGACAGAGCTTCCCAACTGGAATTCATTTGTCAAAGGCGAATCTGGAGTATCTACATTGTGATTTGTGGGGACCAGCAAAGGTCCAGACACATGGGGGTAAGAGATATTTCCTCTCTATTGTTGATGACTACAGTAGAAAGGTATGGACATTCTTACTAAAATCAAAGGATGAAACTTTGACTAAATTTAAAGAATGGAAAGTATTGGTAGAAAATCAAACTAGTAACAAAGTAAAGGTCTTGAGAACAGATAATGGCTTAGAATTTTGTAATACTGAGTTTGATCAATACTGTACTAGTGAGGGTATCCTGAGACATAGGACTGTTAGAAACACCCCTCAACAGAATGGAGTTGCGGAAAAAATGAATAGAACCCTATTAGAAAAGATCAGATGTCTTTTATTTTCTTCCGAACTTCCGAGGGCCTTTTGGGGTGAAGCCCTCAATACTGCTACTCATTTAGTTAACCTTAGCCCTAATAGTTCAGTTCAGTTTAAGACTCCAGAGGAAATCTGGTCTGGTAGAGCTCATAAGCTTGCACACCTTAGAGTATTTGGCTGTGAAGCCTATGCTCACCAGTCCGTAGGTAAACTTGAACCGAGGTTAATCAAGTGTGTTTTCCTAGGATATCAAGAAGGGACAAAAGGGTATAGGTTATGGGAAATGGAGTCACCTGGAGTCAAAGTCATAGTTAGTCGGGATGTTATATTCAATGAACTTTGTTTTCCTTGTAAATCTACTAACAACAATGCAGGTGCCTTAGAAAAGGATCTAGCAGATTTTGATTTTGCAGGTGGAGCTCAGATGCAGGTGGAGCCAGGGACATCAAGGACCGCTGAGCAAGTTGGTGACATGTCAGGCACGGAGACATCTGAGGACACCCAGCCCATGAGAAATAACCAGGAGGAAAACAGAAGTGAAGTAGCAGAGATACAAGAACAAATTGTGAGGACACAGTAGATCAAGTGGATCAAACTGAGCAGCATGATGAAACACCTCAAGACACATTGGCCAACTACCAGCTAGCAAGAGACATAAGTAGGAGGCAGGTAAGGCCTCCTACCAGGTATGATTACTCAACTAATGATTTGTATTTCTGTGCATTAATATCAAGTCATGAAATTAATGGGGTTGAGTCTGCTAGCTTAGGAGAGGCATTAAAGTCTACCCATAAACTTGAATGGGAAGCGGCTATAGGAGAGGAGATGTCTTCTCTTAGTACTAGGTCTGAGGTGATTAAAATGGAAAATGTACCTTATGCAAATGCTATAGGTTCTGTGATGTATGTCATGATTAGTACTAGACCTGACTTGTCATATGCTGTATCTTATTGAGTAGGTTTATGTCTAATCAGGTGGAGCACACTGGAGTGCTTTACAATGGTTGTTAAGATACTTGAATACTACTGTTGATTATGGCTTATGTTTTAACAAATCTAACGCTTTAGATTTGGTAGGGTATGTTGATTCTGATTTTGCAGGTGACAGAGACTCAAGAAAGTCAACTACCGAAGCGGAGTATATAGCCATAACTGATGTGTTCAAGGAAGCAATTGGCTTCAGGGTATCTTAACCGAAATACAACAGCTGCATGGTAAGACAGTTGTGTATTCAGACAGTCAGAGTACAATACATCTGAGCAAGAATCCAGTACATCATGAGAGAACCAAGCATGTGGATGTGAAGTATCATTTTGTTCGGGAAATTATATCAAATGGTAAGATTGAGATTGAGAAGGTTCCAACTGAAGACAACCCATCTGACATGGGGACAAAGATTGTGACTGCAAACCCAAACTCTTCCACTGCATGAAGTTGTTGCAGGTGGGGGTTGGCTGACCTTGCAGCCGACATGAGCGGTGATGGTGAGTAGGTGAGTTTGCTGTGCTATCTTGGCCTTAGTTGGTCGTTGTGTATGATTGGGAGTGATAGATGTTTTTGGCTTCAAGGTGGAGATTGTAAAATGTGAAGCCTTGTCATCCGTTGGATAAGGGACACGTGGCGCAATCCTTGCCGTTGTCCCAATTACATGTATTTGCTCATCCTATATAAAGGGCACTTAGGTTGAGTATTAGGAGAGAGTTTTCATTATTTGTATTCCTTAATAATTGGCTAAGTGTTAAGCCAATTCCCTAGTCCAAGTTAGTGTAGTCTTCAATTGGGAATTTGAGAGATTGTCACTTTTAGAGATTAGGGTTTTTTTGTGAGATTTGGGGAAATACAATTTGTAAACGGATTCAAGATTCCGTGTGTAATCTTGAAATTGCTTAGTGCAGCGAGCTCCCTATTCCGGAGTTCAACGTGGATGTAGTCGGGAATCTTTCCGGCGAACCACGGTAAAAATCGTGCATTCTTGATTGATTGATTGACGAATATTACGACAAAACTTAACAATTATTTATAGGTTTATCATTTTTGGTGAGTTATGAACCCCACTCCCCAAAAATTTCGAGAGAACATAGCCTTAATTCCTTAGAGTTCCTCATTGATTAATATATTTCCTGGATTTATAAAGACCACATATTCACATAGGTGACAAAGCTGAGATTTATTTATGAATTAGCCTTTATAATTTTATCATATTAAAATTATACCCCTAAATTCTCATATTTTTTAAACCAATGGTCTAGATACAAGCGTAGGGGTGGAATATGTTAGACTTGGGAAGCTATGGGGCCGCCCGAAAAAAAATTACATGTAAGATTAGGGTTTTATTTAAAATTTAGCCTAATTTTATGTATTTTTTATCCCATAAGTTTGATATTTCTATATTCTAACCTTGCTGAATCAAATCGATGCCTGAGATGGAGGTTATTAAAGCCGTTAATTAGAACACAAGCTACATAGCCACAGACCCCAGCTCCCCCGATTTGGAAGCAGAATCTGGGAAATTTATTGCACCATTTCATCCCCTGAATCTCTTTCATGCCAGTTAATGCAACGCTCAACTGCAGCTGAGTTTGTGGCAAATTAGGGTTAGTTTTGGAGTGCTACCTAACTTGCAAAATGATGAACATGTTATCAAACGATTCCAAAATATGTTAAACTTACAAAAATACTTTTTGATATGATTTTAAATACTTCCAAACCGACACTTAATGTTATGTAAATTATATTTATTTTCAAACTACTCAACTAGAAATAAGTTTGTGGCAAGTTAATAGGCTTTTAAAAGGGAATCTTGGGATCTATGCTTCTGGAAGGATTTTTAGAGATGCCTCTGGCTCTTCTTAGACGGGTTTGGTCATTTCTTGGAGGGATTCTTTGGTGCAACAGTAGTACGAGTGACGTGGTATCATAAGTGAATTAAAAAATGACATGTAGAGTTTTTACAACTATTTTTTAGTTGTTTTTTAATTTTTTAGCACACGTGGCAGTAGATGATTGACTTATTACATGGATGACGTGATACCACTGTTTATAGAAGATTTTCTTCTTTTCTTGGGGGTTTACAACAAACTCATTAACTGTAGGATTATGAGTGAAGGCTACACAACCAACTCATATACTTTAAAATTTCCCACATCTTTCGAGAAGGTAACTTTATTGCTGAGACTTTGGCAAATTTGAGTTTATAGCATTTTTTTTTTTTTTTTTTAAATTTTGATAGTGTTAGTTCCATTTTTATTGGCATATGTCCGTGACAAAATAAGTTCAATTGAGTTGTAATCTTGCATAATGATATTTGTACAATTGGACTGGTATTTGGCTGCTGTGCATCAGATATACGTTCGTGGTGCGTTCGTTGCAGTATTCGAATGAGTGGCGTTGGTGCTGCGTTCGTTTTTGGGTTCGAACGTGTGGCGTTAGTGGCATGTTATTTATTGGGTTCGAACGGGAGCATTCCAGAGAGCAAACGTTCGAGTCACATTCTTGTTGGGTTCGAACGGGATCATTCCAGAGAGCATCCGTTTGAGTGGCGTTCGAACGAGTCTTTCCAGTGGGCACGCGTTCGTGGAGCGTTCTAGTAAGCGTTCGAACGCGACTGCGATCTGAACGCGTTTTTGGCCTGCAAAACCCTAGCTTTTCACTCTATCTATAAATATAACTTATAGCCGCCTCTCTCAATGGTTGAAACACATTTCTTTTGAGCCAAATACTCTCAAAGCTTTCAACTCTCTTTGATTTCACCTTGAAGACTCCTTGAATCTTTTGTCTTCTATTTGTTTGGTGAAATCCAATCTTTGTTAAACCTTCAACACAACTTAACCCAAATTCCCTAATCCTTTAGAGTTCTTTAGGAGGAAGTTTAGTAGTCGGAGTTCCGGCGTCATTGGTGATATAATCTACTCAGAGACTTCAGAGGTTCTGAAGAAAACCGTGGGTCGCGGGCTTAAGGAGTTGCCTTGAGTTCTTGCAGTATTGAGGTACTTGAGTCGGTGGAGTTGCCATCATAGGTCTTGACCATCGCTGTAAGTTTTTCTCTATATAGTGGATTCGGGTGGTAGCCTATACCCGGAGTGGTTTTTTACTCGCAAGAGTTTTCCACTTCGTCACCAAAATTATTGTGTTGAATTTTGTGTGATTGATTTTATTTGCTGCTTTATTTATTGTTATTATTTTTATATTTGTAGCATATTTTAATTATTGGATTTTGTGGTTGCCTATTGTAAATCCATTAGCAGCAGTAATCAGGATTTGTCCTGTTTATTGTTTGAAATTCCGCATAGGGTCAGAACTTAGGATAACCCCGAATTTTCAGGTGGGATTCCACCGCTAAAGAAATTGCAGCTGCTATTTTTTATGACGTTTGTGGACTCCCCAGTTACTGTTTCTGCTAAGATTGGTTTCAATCTTCTCCTTGAGGACTTCTTGGCCTCTCGGCCTGTCTCTTTGATTACTTGGGATTTATATTTTATTATGATTTCTCTTTTTTGTTATCTTAATTATATTGAGATTGGTATTCTTTTTTATTCAGATTTTCCCACTGATTTTACTGACTAAGGTTTTAACGAGGTTTATATCTTCTAATCCTGTTCCTAAGTTAGTTTTATTATTAGTTCTCATTTCTTGTACTAAACACTTATTTCTTTTTATTAGCATATGTTTTGAAATGATAAATGGTATGACAAACTAATTAAAATGTAAAATTTGCTTTGATGATGTGCCATCAATGAGATCAATTATTATTATTATTATTATTATTTTTTAAAAAAGTGGGTGGCTTGTAAAATATGCAAATCTCATTGCTTGCTGGTAGCTGTTACTGTTTCTTCTTCTGTTTTTTTGGAATATCAAGAAATCCCACATCATCAATTGATGCGTGAATAAACCGATGTTGTCCCATATTCTTACAAAAATACTATTCAAGATTTGAACTTGAGACCTTATCAAGGTCCCAAGCTCAAACTGTTAGGCTGCGTCCCTTGGGGACCAAAAAAAAACCGATAATTTATTAATTTGAAAACCGATATTTTATTAATTTGAAAAGCAAAAGCTTAATTTGGCTGCATTGCCCATGCCTTGTTGAATATCTTTTGTTTCCAATTTCATTCTTATTGTGTGAACAAAAATCTTCTTTGGCATCTGCTTACTTCTTAATATCCCTTCCAAGTAAATAATACTATCTAGCTTTCTCAATCATACAAATATTTTAAACTAATAAGTACATATCTAAGCTCGTACTAGAAAATAATTTTAAAGACATTTAAGCCCACAAGTTTTAAATGAAGTCTAGTCCAAAATCTAAAGGCATGGAACGTGCCATTTAGTTGATAAATACAATTGATAATCATTTCATGATATCATATGTCCCAATCCTATGATATCAAAACAGAAAATGGAGGGAAAATTAAAGAAATGAAGAGTTAATTTGTAAAAATAGTCTACTTATCATTTTTTCTTAGTTGTCAAAATTAATAAGCATTTTGAACATAAATGTTCCTAAGTAATTGTGATGAACATGTAATTGACGTATTGATTGCCTGAGGATTTTGAGCAAGGAGCTAAAGCATTTATGTATATGATCTTAAAAATTATTTAATTATTAAAGGTAAAGTGTTAAATATTAAAATTACAGAAACTAAATCATAAAACATTTAGTCTTATTCAGATTTTCAATTCTAACTCCGTCTTAAGTCATTTGCACTTTATAATTAACATGTCACCTATTATACTATTTTATTATAAGGAAAAAAGAATCTGAATGTTCCTATCAGTTTTATAGAGATTAAATTTCATTTGGTGGATCACCATTTACTAGGTCTTAAAGGAGATAAAACAAGGCTCGTATACTGATAAATTCATACTCGAAGGCTGTGAGAATAAGACTAATGCTTTATAAGCTCATGACCTTCCTCTTCTTACATCTATGAATCTGTAACAAGTGATATCAGAGTCAACACCACTCCTTTCAATTGCAATTGTGCAGTACAGATTGACACCGATATTCAATATTCGGTTAGGTGGACTAATGTAAAAACTAACTTATGTGGGTGCTAGGGCTGCGGAACGTGGTGTAATATTACGATCT